>JAOWCC010001634.1:50989620-51589620 GCA_030867875.1 Actinernus sp. WN-2022
CGTACGTTATTGAGTTAAAATGCATACGTTATTGAGTTAAAGTGCGTACGTTATTGAGTTAAAATGCATACGTTATTGAGTTAAAGTGCATACGTTATTGAGTTAAAGTGCAACGTTATTGAGTTAAAGTGCATACGTTATTGAGTTAAAATGCATACGTTATTGAGTTAAAGTGCATACGTTATTGAGTTAAAGTGCAACGTTATTGAGTTAAAGTGCATACGTTATTGAGTTAAAGTGCACACGTTATTGAGTTAAAATGCATACGTTATTGAGTTAAAGTGCGTACGTTATTGAGTTAAAGTGCGTACGTTATTGAGTTAAAGTGCGTACGTTATTGAGTTAAAGTGCGTTATTGAGTTAAAATGCATACGTTATTGAATAAAAGTGCATACGTTATTGAGTTAAAGTGCGTACGTTATTGAGTTAAAGTGCGTACGTTATTGAGTTAAAGTGCATACGTTATTGAGTTAAAGTGCGTACGTTATTGAGTTAAAGTGCGTACGTTATTGAGTTAAAGTGCGTTATTGAGTTAAAGCGCGTAGGTTATTGAGTTAAAGTGCATACGTTATTGAGTTAAAGTGCATACGTTCATGAGTTAAAGTGCGTACGTTATTGAGTTAAAGTGCGTACGTTATTGAGTTAAAGTGCGTTATTAAGTTAAAGTGCATGCGTTATTGAGTTAAAGTGCAACGTTATTGAGTTAAAGTGCGTTATTGAGTTAAAGTGCATACGTTATTGAGTTAAAGTGCATACGTTATTGAGTTAAAGTGCGTTATTGAGTTAAAGGTCAAAGTGGAAAACAAAATGGCCGACAGGAACAACAATTATTAACGTCTGCCAATTTCGTTTATTATTGAATTGAAATGTTTATTTAATGTTTATTTAATATTTATTTAATATTTATTTAATGTTTATTTAATATTTATTTAATATTTATTTAAGGTATCAGGAGCCCTTCAAGAGAGCTTCCCGAAAACTTTTAATTGCGCGCGTTAAATTCAAGAAAACCCCTACAAAGTATACATTTTCTGAAAGCTTAATAAACACAGATTCTAGAAAATAACTCCATTTTCCTTATTATCAAATACTCTTTTATTTATTGTGTTTTTAATCCAATTTGACCAAACCTTATACCTGGAGCTCCTGTCCCTCGGGAATTTGACGGAAATCCGTACTGAAACCACCTTTACAAAGTAGAGATATTGATCTAAAAAATGATGTCTCAGTTTTCTGATATCTTATTCTGTCGCGAAAATAATCAACTGCAAAGATTTGGAATACTTTTTTAGGGGTTGAAGAAAGAAACATAAAAGTATCTCAAGAACAAGAAAACGCATTAAAAAACTGAGACACCCATTTTTTGTCAACATATTGATCTAGCCATATGCCAATTTTCAATCCCATCAGTTAAAATCTAGAGGGACAGGAGCTCCAAATACATGCGACAGAACTTGCATTTATAACGCCGAGAAAAATGGTTTCAAAGTTTCCGGCATCCCACTGAGGTTCGTTGACACAATTAACTTATCTGTCATTAAGAATGTCATTTTTCCAGTATTTGATGTTGAGCAGTAGGTATCGTGCAACACGATGCCATGTTTATGGAAGCCGCATGCGATTTTTCGCGCCTCAATTCAGTGAACTACTACTCGGCCAATCTACAGCAGTTTGACGATATCTTCGGTTTGAATATCGCAGTAGACAAGTTCCATTCAATGGTAATTCACAGAAATCATGAGTGCAAAGAGAAGGAAAGACGAATTAGCGCAAAGAACTAGACCGGCAAACCAGCACAACTGTTACGGAAGATCATGTTAGTAGTTCACGAGAACGCGTTCTGACAGAAATGAGGGAAAGTGCGTAAGTTTATAGACTTTAATCAAATGTTAATATCTGTAGTTGAGATTCCTGAAATATATGGCTATGACTAAAGCCAGTCACTCGATCTACAAGAACTGTGGCCATATTTATTGTTTCCAATGCACAGCAAATAAATATTACAGTTTTTCTCGTGGTCCGTGCTTCATGTACAGGTATTATAAATATATTTACTGGATTCTCTTGTGGGCATTTGGAAAAATTGGCAAACATTTGCTCTGCCTTTTTGTCGATATTTTTATCGGTGCCGGGCAGCGAATGTAATTTTCTGGGAACTAAATTTTGTTTTCATTTCAGAAGCGGCCAGATTTCTTTGAAGTTGGGAAGCTTTGTGCGATCGATTCACAACTTTCGTTTGCACATTTTACAAGCCAAGTCGCTCCTATTCCTTGACGACAAGAAATGTTCTCCAGAAGTTCGATTATCCCTCCGCAAAACCTACATGTACAAACAACTGTATTCGATAAGTTATCTTGAAGTATGGTCATTCCAGGAGTAATGAATTTGTCCGGCTTCTGTTGTTCTTCGTTTTCGGCTATCGAAGGCGAAGCTACAGTTGAAAATTCGGGGCGAAGTTTACGGGCACTTACACTCTTGCAACTTGGAAGTGACTTTGCAGAATCTCCAACTTCTGCCCACTGATTAAAGTGGTTATAATACGAGCCAAGAGTTGAACTTTTCTTTTGGAAGGAAAACGGCCGTCTGCACGCGTATACACGCAGCTTCGACATTCGTTTCTTCACAGAAGAAAACGGACATTTTCGCTTCAATCCCTTCCTAGGCATCTTCAAAGCTACATATCTAGGCTCCCATATCTATACTATAAAACTGTATTTTAGATATGATTTCTCTGTGAAACTCAACCGATCGATCGAGTCAATGGCTTCCAGGCGAGTTTATTTATAAAAGCGTTGCGTGTTTTCTCGCGGTTTCCATGAGAACGCTTGACAAGTGCTAATAAGCCGATGACAGCCTGCTTCCGGTAATTTTTTCATCCATATTTCTTTTCGGCGTAATTTCTCGTTGAAAACAAAAGTCTTCGGATATTTTTTTTCATTAAACTGTAGAATTCACTTTGAACATTATAATAAATCAATAAAAAATGTTTCGCAAAAATGATTACATAAAGGGCTCCTGATACCTTAATGTTTATTTAATATTTATTTAATGTTTATTTATCCACGGTAAAATTCATCAGGTTTTAACTTACAATGATATGTGATTGAACTAAATTATTTATAATTGATTACAAAGTACAAAGGTACAACTTTGTACATACATATCTACTTATCAACTTGTTAATATTAACTATTACATTGTTGTTGTAACTATGATATATAAACATGACTATGACTAAAATATATTAACCTAATACTGCTTTCCATGAATGCCGTGTATCTGATCACAAATTATTAATTAAGATTGGAATTTAGTAGTTGACGAAACTCGTTCCGAGATTCCGCTTGCGTTAAATTACAGGATATGGTGTTCCAGAGTAGAACGCGAATCATCGGGAGTGAGTCCGTGAGGGGATTTGTAAACCATTACTAGCTGAATTTGACGCTGTGTACTTAGGGTTTTCCATCCTAGCCGTTGTATTAGACTATCAGCATCAGCGTCATAGCTAGAGAAGGTTAAAACGCGGGCTGCCCTGTTCTGGAGCTTTTGTAGTTTGTTTGCCAATGTTTTGCCGCAATTCCCCCAAACAACACTACAATAATCGGCAAAGTGAGGTTGTACTAAGGCCTTGTATATGTAATGTAGTGTTGTTGGGGGTACAAAGGGTCTTATTCGTTTAATGGCTCCAATACCCGAGGCCATTTTTTAGATAATTTGTCTACGTGAGATTTTCGTTAATGAGAAGCCCGAGCGATTTAGTAGTGGAGACCTGCTTTACTGGGGTACCATTTATCGAAAGCTCTGGTGTCACTCTCCAAGTATTCAAATTTTACCTCGAACCTATTAACATAAACTCGGTTTTGGTCATATTTAGTGCTAGCTTATTAGCAATAAGCCATTTGTTGATATTATCTAAATCATGATTCAGACAAGACTGTAGGGAACTTAGGTCACTATGAGCGCATGTAATGTGGGCGTCATCAGCATGCATCCTGGGCAAACAAAATGATAGGCAATTTGGTAAGTCATTGATATAAAGTAAAAATAGTAGGGGCCCAGGATTGTACTCTGAGGCACTCCACAATTGAGTGAGCGGCTATTAGAGAGTGATCCGTTTACTAAGCATCTTTGTGTACGGCTATGTAAATGACTTAAACCAGTTATGAGCTACACCTTGTACACCATAGACGCTCATTTTTGATAACAAGATCTCATGATTAACAGTGTCGAATGTTTTTTTCAAGTCGAGGAAAACTACAGCATTTATGTAGTTCAATGACATCATTTAAGTCAAAAGCTAATTTTAGTTCATTTTGCTCTGTTTTTATGTCAGCTCCACTTATCCACTTATAAGATTGCAAGGACCAGATGTCTGACGCCTGAAAAACAACTAAACAAATAAGTAAACAAGTCCAAGGACTACAGAAAAGCTGATCGAACAACGTATATATTGAGAATTCTACGATATTGCGGCTGGCCAAACCAGCCTTCTTCAGGTAGATTTTACAAATGAATATTTCACAATAGCAAGTATAAATATGAAAGTAAAAATATGGATTTGAGAACATAAACACGGGTCTACAAGATAACATATTAAGTTTCATCACGTTTGTTCATGCCGAGAGGTTCGAGAGTTTTAGTTATGTCGATAAGATATGAATCTCTGGCTTTACAAATTGAGTCTCGCGAAGAATAAATTATTTCTAAGGGGATAAATTGCATGTCAGTAGTTAGAATGGTTAGAGCAGGAAAGGAAATGTTCAGAAACTAGTACTGTGGTGAGTTTAGATTTAATATTAAATTTGTCAACTGCTCGTCTGTGTTCATTAAATCGGTGTTTAAGCTAAGCCGTCGTTTAGTTTCACCGATGTATTGTAAGCGGCAGCCGGCGATTACATTTTGGATGCATTTTAAAGCAATATCACGACAATAAATCGCCCAAAATGGTTGAACAAGATGTCAAACACTGCACTGCACCCAAATCCGCCATTTCTGGCCAGGGCTTATACGCGGCACTTTAATCCACAAAATATGCACGAGTCACTGGAGTCCTATAGGCGAGCTGTGTGAGTATATATAGTTTGAAGTTTGGGGCCGAGATAATGGCTGTCAGTTTCCAAAGAGCAAGATATTTCCTGTTATCAAGATGGTGAGAAGCAAATAATTTTCTTCTATTCACCTTCGATAAAGTTCAAAACACAATCAGCATTTATAATTACATTCTCAATTACAGTTTTTTGTGCTGGGAATCTTAGGGAGCGGTCATTAATTACTTGGGAGGGGGGGGGGGGGAGGGCCGGTAAAATATCTAAAACGAGGACCCAAAAATGTTGGCCCTCCCCAAAACATCAGCCCAAAAAATCTTGGCTCTCCCCACAACATCAAAAAATTCTTTTTTTTAACAAAAGAGGAAAGCATTTCTTTTGTTTTACTCCTGAAAACCTCGTTATCAAGCAGAATGTTTGAGGTCTCGAACGTTGCCCATTAGCAGCATCCAGCACGCGCTGATTGCTGGTTAAGGGACATTTCCAAGGTGGAGCTGAATGGTCGATTGAAGTAGCTGTCGGAGATTGGCCATTGTAATACTATTATAATTATGCAGCAAGTGAAGCGTGGAGCGTTATGAGTGAAGTTTAATTAGTTCATAAGCACAGTGTAAGGTAACACCCAGACAACTATTCACAATACAGGGTGTGGCGTTAGTTATCCAATCAGATGTGGATACTCGATTCGTATGTACTTGACATGTAACTCAGAGACACAAAAAACAACCGGATTAGAGAGAGAGAGAGTGTGGGTGATCGAGAGACGGAGTGAGTGAAACATTGTGACAAGAGACAAACCGTGATTGTGATTAAACTTCAAGATCATAAACCTGTGAGTTATTGTTGATGAACGTGCAACAAGCAATTCACGACATAGCCTAAAAATATTGTAAAAGTTTCATTGTTAAAACAGGCGCCCAAAAATTTGTGACCCTCCCCAAATCGAAGCCCAAAAAATCTTAGCCCTCCCCCTAAATTTACCGGCCCTCCCCAACCCCCCCCCCCCCCCTCCCCCCAGTAATTAATGACCGCTCCCTTAAGAAATTTAAATGTTGGGAATTGGTAGGCTCAGGGAATTTGCCGGGTTATTGTTTATATGTCGGGACCAAAATGAAAATAAATCGGGACAACTTTTGAGAAAACACACCACAGCTCAAATACGCTTCAGTAGCCCCAAAACAAAATATATTCATCTAACACCTTGGCATTTTATCACCCAGTAATATATTTTTCCTGCCAAAGAGCTACTGCAGGTTTTCTTCTGATACACTTTTCTTAACTGAGCGGCAGCATTCACTGCCTATTAGGGAGCAGGTCAAAACATATGCCCCAGATAGGGACCCTTCTTTTTTTCAACAGACACAGCTGTCAGCGCAGGGTAGCACCCCCTTCCATCTATTTTCCATTCTGGGGGGCCTAGTGGTAATTTTAACACAGAAAATAACGTAAGACAAAACATGCAGTGCATTTGTTTCTAGCCGATTATGCCTTTCAGTTTTGAAGATATTTAATAACAAATTATTTATAATATTGAGTTTTCTCTCCAGAGGAGATAGCTGGCAGCAGCCCTCACCCCCCTACCCCACCCCCCTACCCCAAAATGGGTCTATCGAGAGGGCATGTGTTTTGATCTGCTCCCTTAGGTATTCTAGTTTACAGATGTATTTAGTTAGCGACTGCATATAATGTGTCATGGTGATGTTTTCATTACTAAGAGGGAATGTCTTATTGAGTACTCCTGTCTACAGTTTTGCATGTGTGCCACACAGAGAGTCAGCTGTCTTCACACCACGGGACACCCATACAGCTCGAGTCGAAGAGAGCAGTAAACCGAGCACGTCTTTGGGAGAATCTTGAAGTATCGGGCTTGGATTGGTGTCGCGAAGTTGGTGACCACAATCGCGTGGGAATCGACGTTACCCGGGAACGTCTTAAAATAAATTAAAACATACTCAAATAAACATAATTGATATACTGAACTAATATATACCAAAACGTGAGTTAACTAACTTAATGAAGAACCCTGATATCTTACTGTCAACGTAATTTACGAATTAACAATCACACAAAACTACTACTTTTCAGCAGTTCCCCCATTGGACCCAATAACTATATTTTTTTATGTGACGGAGAGGAAATTGGAAATGACGCAAATAAAAAATGCAGATAAGAGATACGATAACAACGCTGCGATAAAAAAACAATAATAATATAAAATAAAGAAATAAAACATTGAAATGGACTAGCCTATAAAGTTACATATATCCGTATGTTTCATCACGCTTGTTCAAGCAGAGGGATTCAAGAGTTCTGGCTTTGTGGATCAGATCGATCAGATAACTCTTGATATCATATATGATTTCATTATTATTATATTATATTTTTTATCGATTGATAATATACCTAACGTAGCGTCTACAGTTACCTCGCATATCTTGGAAAATATTTGCATTGGATTCGGAATGAGCATGGAGGCCGGATTCAAGATTTCAATTCCTATGCAAACCACTGGAATCAGGTTAGTCATTTTCGAATGAAAGAACCTAAAGTAGAATGTGCCCGGTTCAACGCATCCTCCCCGTTGAATTAACAACTATCCTTAAATGAAAAACACGCTTGAAATAACTTATTGTTATAGATTCAATACCTTTGAAATGGAAAACTTTACAAAAACAAAATAAAGATAAGGTTGATAAGGAAAGATCATCGTCGAGATATTTATATCTGAGTAAGGATGGAATTGAAATTGACAAGGTTAAAACTAAACAGATTTATCAGTGGTTAATTAACGTGAAATTTCGATTACCATCTTCTCAGAGACATATACAGTACCGTGCAAAATGATTTCAACGCTAATTGGGGATATATCCCTGGGGATATATCCTTTAAAAGGGATATATCCCTTTTTCGTGAAGTGAAATAACCCCCTTTGAAAAGGGATATATCCCCTGAAACTTCCCCCAAAAGGGAAATATCCTTTTTTCAGGGGATATATCTCTTTTTCAGGGGATATATCACTTCCCCCGTTGAAATCTTTTTGCACGGTACTGTATGTAGACGGATCAATCTGATGTCCCCACCGGACTGGGGTGCAGTTTATAGTAGAATATACAAAACTACAAACGATACGTATACGAGATGTTTTCAGTACAAAATATTAAACAACTGCCTCTATCTCAATCGTGATCTTTATCGGTTTAAATTGCTGGAGTCCCCTAGTTGCTCATTTTGTCATTTGTATTCAGAAACGATAGATCATCTATTTGTTGAATGTATAGAATCTAAAAATCTATATTTTGAAATAAGGGACTGGCTGGAAGAGTTTGATATATTTTTACCTGAATCGAATATAGTGAATATTATTTTGGGAGTAGAGGCAGAAACTCCAATAAATTACATTATTCTGAGTTATAAATTGATATTGTATAAGGCTAGAAAAAGCAAACATATTCCTTCTCTGTCTCTTTTTAAAAACCATTTAAGATATTCTCAGAAAGTCGAACTAAGAGTGGCAAAATCTAAGAACAACATTATCGTGCATCTTCGGAAGTGGGAAAAATTAAATATTGCTTTATTGGATTAAATTAAATTAAATATTGTCGATTATATATATAGCTGGCAAGGGTGTTATGTTATGTTATTATATTTTATTATAGTATTTATGTTATTTATTCAGGGTTAGGGTCGTTGTATGAGTATGTGCAACATATATATGTGTGTTTTTGTATATTGTATAAAATAAAATAAAAAGATGTTAAAAAAAAAACTTATTGTTAATTTTAAGACAAATCCTAACCCGAACCGCCTGGGCCTGGGCAACACATTCTCCTCGTTTACGTTGAACCAACAACTATCCTTAAATGGAAAACACGCTTGAAATAATCAGTTAATCATTATTCTTTAGTATGCCATTCTTAAAACCAGCCAAGGATAAAGATAATGCACCAGTCAGTGTAACCCCCCCCCCCCCCCCCCCCCCCCTGACTGGTGCATAAACATTTGTCACATTCCGAACGGCGGTAGACCGGCTTAGTGTAGTGGTGATGACGTCTGCACTACACTGCAGTACACGCAAAGGGTTACGAGTGAGCGCTCGTTTAAAGTGCCTATAACCCTTTTGCAATTTTTATAGCTACGGAACCTCCGAAACGTTAACGTTTTGAGTACTTCTGTGAAGAAAGTTTTGGTTTACAGTGAATACTTTTATATGTTCAACGCTTGTTTGGAATCGTGTAAATGTGACCTTTCCTGACCCACGACCGTGTCGATACCTGTATGTACGTCGTCTTGACGTCACATAATTAATTCGACTTTGCAATCATTTGAAGAAATACTTAACATGTTGACTAAAATGACTTTTTTCTTTACTAACAACTCACAAGCTGTGTATATTTTCTATGCATCGATGTTGTTGTGATAGAAAGGCGCCATGGAGAATAATGCATTAATGAGATGACGTCTCTATAGGTATCGACCCAGGCTTTTACTTACGCGGTCAGGAAAGGGAACAAAACGTCACATTTACACGATTTCAAACAAGCGTAGAACATAAAGTATTCACTGTAGACCAAAAATTGTTTCACCGAAGTACTCAAAACATTTCGGAGGTTCCGTAGCTATAAAAATTGCAAAAAGGTTATAGGCACTTTAACTTCTCTTCTTATTTACCTGTGAACCCTAGCTCTAGGTGAGAGAGAGAACCCGTCGTTCACCCATAAACTCGTCCGATTGTTAGGGGTAGGTTTGTGGTTTGGGTTGGGATTTGTCTTAGAATTAACATTAATAGTTATTTCAAGCGTGTTTTCCATTTAAGGATAGTTGTTAATTCAACAGGGAGACTGCGTTGTTTGCGTGGTGCCTACTCTCCCCAACCCGCTTTCTCTGGCCGCGCGTGCCAGGCCCCAGGTATACAGCACACCGCGGCAAAACGTCACGCGCATGCGTATTTGCTATTCTTGTCCGCGCGCGGCCGCCCCCAGTTTCCCGCGAAAACTGAAATGAAACAACAGGCACATGCCGTGATTTTAACTTTTCTGCTTAAAAGTATTCATTTGTGAACTGTTTTGTCAAAAACTAAGAAAACTACTTAAAAGCTAAGCCTAAGACTTTAACAGGTTGAAGTTTTCTTAATTTGTAATTCATTGTGAGTTTACTAAGTTATAAAATTATTTACTAAAAAAGTTGAAACCCTCTGTACTTGTATTTGATAGCAGAGCCTTCGTTCTTTTGGCCAGCGTAGCATACCGTTTTGCCGCGGTGTGGGTATACAGTGGTATAGCGATACAATTGTTATGCTAATGTGCCAACCATGATTTCAAAAGGACGCTCTGTGTCAGGAACCACTGGATCTCTGGATGGCACATTAATGACAATGGATGACGTGTAGTAATTATTGCTATTGTACTTTATAACACAATTACTCAACAAAATATCTGGATTCTGATTGGTCAATGACGAGTGCATCTAAAGGTTATTGAGTGCACGTACGTCGCATGCTCTCCGACATTGTTTGCTCAGTACACTGATGGATTCTGATTGGTCAATGTTTGCTCAGTATACTCATGGATTCTGATTGGTCAATGTTTGCTCAGTACACTCATGGATTCTGATTGGTCAATGTTTGCTCAGTATACTCATGGATTCTGATTGGTCAATGTTTGCTCAGTATACTCATGGATTCTGATTGGTCAATGACGAGTGCATCTAAAGGTTATTGAGTGCACGTACATCGCATGCTCTCCGACATTGTTTGCTCAGTATACTCATGGATTCTGATTGGTCAATGACGAGTGCATCTAAAGGTTATTGAGTGCACGTACGTCGCATGCTCTCCGACATTGTTTGCTCAGTACACTCATGGATTCTGATTGGTCAATGTTTGCTCAGTATACTCATGGATTCTGATTGGTCAATGACGAGTGCATCTAAAGGTTATTGAGTGCACGTACGTCGCATGCTCTCCGACATTGTTTGCTCAGTACACTCATGGATTCTGATTGGTCAATGTTTGCTCAGTATACTCATGGATTCTGATTGGTCAATGACGAGTGCATCTAAAGGTTATTGAGTGCACGTACGTCGCATGCTCTCCGACATTGTTTGCTCAGTATACTCATGGATTCTGATTGGTCAATGTTTGCTCAGTATACTCATGGATTCTGATTGGTCAATGACGAGTGCATCTAAAGGTTATTGAGTGCACGTACGTCGCATGCTCTCCGACATTGTTTGCTCAGTATACTCATGGATTCTGATTGGTCAATGTTTGCTCAGTATACTCATGGATTCTGATTGGTCAATGACGAGTGATCAGTATATTATAAACACAAAATCACATGAACGCCAGTCATATACATCAAGTATAGCACGATCGAGCAGTTCATGCGATTTCCTCTACGTATTGTAGTGTAGTGTATCGGTGCTGAAAGTCGTGAAAATAACTTATTTCTAATGGAAAGTTAATCGTCAGGAGATACTACACAAACCTTAGGTGTGCCTGGGGTCTGTTCGTAGTGGGACCACGTTGTGTTGTCGAGTGAGGAGGATATCTGAAAGGATGCTGTGTAAGCTTTGCTACTGACATAGCCATATCCCTGCATTGCCAGAGATGAAATGAGCTTTGTACTCAGTAGATCGATATTAAACCATTTGTGTGTGTCGCTGTTACTGAACTGTGAACCGTAGGGCCACACGGAAATGTTCAGGCGGGCCCTGTCCGGTCCAAAGACGGGATTGTCAGCGGCGTATGAGGATTGAGACATTTGGGCGGCAGTAATGCTACGATCCTCCATTCCCATGGCACTTCCCGAGCATTTCTCTGAAGAAAAAAGGTTCAAATATTTTGTTACCGGCCCAAATTATAGCCGGAAGATTGATTTATCTGCAATAGCTGTTACAGTAATAGGGAGATATGAGGTACTTTCAATGATAAATCTCTAGAGATTCAAGTGACTTAAAGACGTGGCGGCCATGTTGGTTGAGCTGACAGCAGAAGTGAACAGTGCATATGTCAAACAAGATGGCAGCTATGACAGCAACACGATAGTGACGAACTGAGATAACTCAGTATGCTCTTGAGCCGGCAAATGTGCAGAGTAAAATCAAAACTTTACTTCTACTAAAAAAAAGGGCTGCTATATCTGAAACAAGATCGAGCGTCCAGGTTCAGTTCCCTCTTACCCGCATTTCACGACTGGTTCCAACGGTATACCGCTGGCCCGAGTAATTAGTGCCTACTGGGAGCTAGTGAATATACACTAGCTAAAGTTGTTGTTGAGACTCACCACACTGATTTCCTGTGTACCCAACAATACAGGAACAATTATAGGATGCTGTTTGGTGTACAGGATGACAGGTGGCACCGTTACGACATGGATATCCATCGCAGCCAGTCTGTACATACAATACAATACAATAGTTATTGAGTACTAGCATAGCAAATAAGAAAACAGGGAATACATATCCTTTAATATTACTATCAAAGACCTTTAAACTTTCTGATATCCTCAGGCAGTGCCGATTCCACACCTTTGCCCCATGGAAACAGACGCATATTTTGGCAAAATTAGTCCGCGGACGTACGAGCCCCTAAGATTCTATTGAGTCATTTCACTTCGTTGATTAAACATATTTGTGAGGTACTCTGGGGCGAGGTAGTGTAAAGCCTTGTAGATCATAATAGCTTTTGTTTTCTTCTTTGGATGCCTCTCCCAGCCTATTGGGGAAAAAAACCACTGAATTTCTAAATGGACCTGAAACAACCATAAGAGGCTGATCAAAGACAGGCCCGGCGAGATACCAACACTGGCTCAACTCAAATATGGCGCCGCGTCCGGGAATCGAACCTGGGCCCCGGCTACCCTATTGTACCCCGGCCCTCCCTATTGTACTATGTCAATCTTTGTACCATACGGTAGATCTGTGAGTATACGAGCCGCGCGGTTTTGCAGATTTTGTAGTTTGTCTCCTTGCTAATGTGACTTGTTGCGTGATCCTTATATTAGTGAGTGATTGGTATGTCCTACAGTACAAGCTAATGTAACTTGTTGCGTCCTACATTACAAGCTAATGTGACTTGTTGCGTGATCCTTATATTAGTGAGTGATTGGTATGTCCTACAGTACAAGCTAATGTGACTTGTTGCGTGATCCTTATATTAGTGAGTGATTGGTATGTCCTACAGTACAAGCTAATGTGATTTGTTGCGTGATCCTTGTGTTAGTGAGTGATTGGTATGTCCTACAGTACAAGCTAATGTAACTTGTTGCGTGATCCTTGTGTTAGTGAGTGATTGGTATGTCCTACAGTACAAGCTAATGTAACTTGTTGCGTGATCCTTGTGTTAGTGAGTGATTGGTATGTCCTACAGTACAAGCTAATGTGACTTGTTGCGTGATCCTTATATTAGTGAGTGATTGGTATGTCCTACAGTACAAGCTAATGTGACTTGTTGCGTGATCCTTGTGTTAGTGAGTGATTGGTATGTCCTACAGTACAAGCTAATGTGATTTGTTGCGTGATCCTTGTGTTAGTGAGTGATTGGTATGTCCTACAGTACAAGCTAATGTGACTTGTTGCGTGATCCTTATATTAGTGAGTGATTGGTATGTCCTACAGTACAAGCTAATTAACTTGTTGCGTGATCCTTGTGTTAGTGAGTGATTGGTATGTCCTACAGTACGTCAAGCTAATGTAACTTGTTGCGTGATCCTTGTGTTAGTGAGTGATTGGTATGTCCTACAGTACACGCTAATGTAACTTGTTGCGTGATCATTGTGTTAGTGAGTGATTGGTATATCACACAGTACAAGCTAATGTGACTTGTTGCGTGACCCTTATGTGTGACTGGCAGACAAGTGTGACCTGTTGCTTGACCTTTGCGTGTGATTTGTAGACAAGTGTGATTTATCAATAAAGTCCTCACCCCCTCATCATCACACAACGTAGTAACAAACTTCACCTTTATGTAACAATGCACATTGCCGTTGGCCTTTTGTAATGCAGACGTATTAGTGAATCTATTGGTATGGAAGAGATCACAGTTCGTCCCACTGCTGACACCATGTTGATAGTTGAGTGAGAAGCATCTTAGATCCTCCAGGCACTTGAAAGCACAAGCCAACGGGCTGTTTACTGTACTGGACTTCAGGGGGACCCCACTCAGTAGTTTATGTCCTTCGATTGTCTCGAAAATCCCATAAGTGAAGATTTGTTCCCGGAATATATAGGGGAGGGTTTGAGATAAAACAAGCAAGGTCAGACAAGCTGATTGAAGGATTGTGAAGTAGATGAACATCTTGTAAAGTAGCATCATCATATCGCATCTATGGACACAAAATAGAATTGTTGGTGTGCAACCAGTCCCCAGATATTCATATAACAAAGACGTGGCCGCCATGCTGGATGAACTAACAAGAGAAGCTAACGAGGAATCCTTTGTTAAATGGAACCAAGATGGCGGCGATGACGTCACATGCACCCCAGCAATACCCTGCAAAACAGCTGTCGATATATACTCTACGGGGCGACATTAAACTCCGTCTCGAGGAACATCGAGGGGGAACAAAACTCACTGTTTCCCTCGGAGCCAGTCATTAAGTGATTTGTTATATAGCAACAATTATAAAATTCCTTTTCCCTGTGTTTTTGTACACAAATTTATATATATTTTCAGTTCCCGCCTTTAGCTAGCGAGTGGCGAGCGCGACACATCACACTATCTTATACCACGATGTGATCACGTGGAGGGATACATTTGAATTGTATCCCGCGCAGGGTCTGGTTTTATTTTTACCTGGTTTTGTATTTGGGGTTCCTGTGGTGGGAGTAAGAGAAAGGAGAGCCTGCCATAAGACCCTGGTTGAAATTCACCATCGTGACGTCACATCCCACTGCAAGTTACACTTTTCACAAAGTATTTCAAAAGTTTTCGCCGAGATTCTATTGTAAAAGTACCCTAGCATTGATTCCCTTGTATTTCTACTGCACGTTTGATAATAAAAGCCTGAGAAAAAGAGGGAAAACTGCAGAAAAATGACTGTGATTTGAGTGAAACATTTTTAATTTTAGCTCGCGCCATTATACACGCCATTTTCGAAGATGTTTCGTGTGTCTGTGGTAATCCGTGTTGAGCTGCTGAGGAGAGTGGACGTGTTTCGTGGAGCTCCCGTAAATCCAAAAGCAGAGAATCCCTAAATGGATGTTTCAGAGCAACTAGTTTCGAAGTATTTGAAATTCGATCAAAAATCCTCTTTATAAGTGGAGTGGAGAATTTGAAATATTTCAAGAATTCTGCTCAAAGTATCTAAAAATTGGCGATTTCGTGGTTTCATCAAGCGCGAACGAGAGATCTCGCTCGGTCAAAACCAAATCTATAACTATATCCCTGTATCCTACTACTGCATGGGACCATTCAACTACAAGGAACAGACAAGGAGGTCATTAAGTCTCGTCTACATTCACTCTTACCGGAAGATCATAACGAAACGGCCGTTCAAAATCAGTTCCCGCCAAAACATGGCCGCCAGCGCCGAAGACGAAGCCGAAGACGAAGCCAAAGACGGAGCCGTGGGAGCGAACGTCATGGTTCAGCCGAGCGAGTTCAAGGAGATCAAAGACGAAATTAAACGACTATGGGATGCGCCGGATTCGATCCTCTACCAAGGATAAGAGCTGACTGGAACAGGAAAACTCGAACCTGAAGTTAACCATCGATTCTTTACGACAACAAGTTCGAAATATAGAAGAGGAACGTAACTCTCTTAGGTTTGCACTGCAATTGATGACCAAAGAAGTTCCAGTTCTAGTAAAGTGTTACCAATTCTAGGCTGGGATAAACTCGATGAGCGAAGGGCAAAAAGGAAAGCGATAATTATGCATAAAATAATAAATAACCTAGCACCTATACCCTTTCTGAGCTGTATACAACGGTTGGAAGTTCAACATGTTATAATCTAAGAGGCGCCGAACTAAACTTACAATACAATACAATACAATACAATACAATATTCTTTATTTACAGAGGGAAGACACATTAACCTTACATAGTTATCTAACATGCGGCCCTCTATGTTACAAATAAAGCGTAATGGAAAGGAAAGGAAGTATGGGAAAAAATTAACGCACGGGCTACGACATTACAAGATATAATGAGTAATAGAGGTCTTGCACCACCACGTGATGGCAGCCATGTTGGTGGCCAGAACAATAGAATTTTATTCCTTTGAGATTTAATTTTTCATATGATTGAACAAATCTCATTGTTCTGGCCACCAACATGGCTGCCATCACGTGGTGGTGCAAGACCTCTATTGGTCTCCCACAGCCCCAAACCGAATATTTAAAGAAAAGCATTTCATACGACGGCGCGAAGCTGTGGAACGAATTACCACCACAGCTTCGCGAAATGAAGTCTCTTGTTTCATTTAAGAAACAAATTGCACAAACCACCATGCTTGGTGACCGCTGAATTAATGATAATCAAAATATTTTAATTGGATTTTATTATAAATTTTAGCATTTACTATCACACAGTTGTATTTATATTTAGATTAACATTAGATTAGATTAGCATATTTTTATTAGGCACGGCTCTTATTGAAATCAGTTTTATTAATGTTACTGTTAAGATTCCGTGGATAAATAATAAAGACTGATTGATTGAACAAAGTGCGCGCGCCCCTTCTAGATTCAACCAATCAGATTGGAGAACTGTTCCCGTTCATCGACGAACGGCTCTCCTTTCTCTTTCTCCTTCAAGCAGGCTATCCCGCGCGGGCTACATTGGATTTTGATGACTGCCACGTGACTCCGGTTCAACCAATGAGAGCGTGCATTGTCTGGAAAAGATGGAAGGAGAGCGCATACTAATCTTGCAGTGGACTCCCTGTGTTTATGTGTGGGCTACCTGTGCTTCCCCAGGCGAAAGAAAATCGAGATTCGTGTATGTCCTCATGTCCTCATGTCCTCATGTCCTATGTCCTCATGTCCTCATGTCCTCATGTCCTCATGTCCTCATGTCCTCATGTCCTCATGTCATCATGTTTGTACTTTTTAGAATAAATTATCTCGGCCGGGGAATTGGTAACCACAGGTACACGATGCGAGCGGCCATTTTGGTAATTTCTGTTTTGCTCGCGATCGGTAAGTTACTTGCCTTATTTTCCGACAATCCAATGCAATGATGTTTCAAAGGTTCGCAAGTACAATTGAGCAAATCCTGAGGAAAGTGTGTAGTACATCTGGCGGACTGACAAAGTCCAATATGGTCTGTTTTGTACCTTGAACATTCAACTCGCCACTCGGCCATAATTATTTATTTGTGCTGAACCCGAGTGAATCTGCGATCGAAAAATATGCTGTTGGCTTGCTCGCTGCATTGAATTGTGCTGTTCGCTTTGCCGAAACCAAAACTGCAAATGGTCAAGATACTGTTAATCATACCAGAAGGCTGAAGATAAATACATGGATATGAAAATTTTAGTGTGAGTTGTGAAGAAGCTTTTTAAATACTACACGTGTGCATCGTGGTGGTTTCATCGTGGTTATACAAATTAACACTGCATTCAGGGTATAACCACACTTGGATATGTCAAGGAACTTAAATATCAAAACAAGGTGAGCCCTAATATGATCAGAAATTATTCTGCAATAACAATGGACACTCAATATTCTGCAGCCAGCCTTGGTCTCACTTGAAGAAAAATTTGAATCAGTCTGAAGGTGTAGTTTACACACATGTACATATATTTTATGTTCTACACTGGACTGTAATCACTGACACTTAGTCAGTATTATGGAGACAGCCTTGGTCATGAAAACTGGGATGCAGTTTATACACATCTGAATAGGGTTGATTGTGTTCTATCACCTAACTCCTTTGTACTATTTAAAACACTAATTGGAGTGGTATTACAAATGTTGAGAAAACAATTGAAATCTGAGAGGCATTAGTTCTCATACAAAAAAAATTGTCGAACGCACTTTGATCATCTATGATTACTTCTAGTATATACTCGTACTAATATCAGTTTTGTTTCCCCGAGATCCTCGATGTTCCCGAAGACTGATTCCCGAGGAGACAGTCATTAAGTGATTTGTTAATATATAGACATAAGTTTTACTAGAGGCAAAGTTGTGTATACGTATAAATACAGGAGCTACCTGATTTGATTTGTCGTCTTCTCTCCGGGAAGCTGCTTTTCAACACAAAACGCTGCCAGCGTCGCTACGGCATTTTTACTTTTAGTATCGTTTTGTGTCTTTCTTGCACCATTTTTAGCTACCAATTTCTCTCTCTCGCGCGTTTGATAAAGATGTAAATTGTTTCTTTGGAGCTGGTTCCATTTTGAATGCTTTCGTTCGACGAAAAATTTGATGAAGATCTAGACGTTTTGATAAACAAATATGTCCCGTAGCAGAGAGGGTTGACTTTAAGATTTTACTACTGACATTTAAGGCTTTAAATAATATGGCACCTTTTTATCTTAATGAACTTTTAACTCCATATGTTCCGAAACGGTCACTACGCTCTGCTACCAAAAAATATTTAGTTATTCCTAAGTACAATTTAGAGTCCTATGGTCGCAGAGCTTTTTCAGTTACGGCGCCATCCTTATGGAATAATCTACCAGAAAACATAAGGATTATTCAATCTTTGACTGATTTTAAAAGTTCCATTAAAACATTTCTTTTTAAGCGGTCATACTATTCATGATGTAATTTTAAATTTTTAACTACATCAGTGGTTATAGTTTTAATGTTTTTACAGAATGTAAAGCGCTTTTGGATTTTCGAAGAAACAGCGCTATATAAATCTATTATTATTATTATTATTATTATTTTATAGCTAGCCAGTGGCGCGCGCGACACATCATTTTCTGTGTGATTAGGTGGCGGACGGCGGGAACTGGCGGGATACATTAAACACTAATGACTGGCCCCGAGGGAAACAGTGAGTTTTGTTTCCCCGAGATCCTCGATGTTCCCCGAGACGGAGTCGACGGGAAACAAAACTCACTGATTCCCGAGGGGACAGTCATTAAGTGATTTGTTATATAGACATAAGTTTTACTAGAGGCAAAGGTGTGCATGTAAAAATATAGGACCTACGTACATGATGCGTGCGAGGTTGGTCGTCTTCTCTTCGGGAAGCTGCTTTTTAACACGCTGCCAGTATCGTTATCAGTATCGTTTTGTCTTTCTTGCATCCTTTTTTTGCTACCAATTTCTCACTCGCGCGCTTGATAAAGATGTAAATTGTTTCTTTGGAGCTGGTTCCATTTTGAACGCTTTCTTTCGACGAAAAATGGTCATCTTTTGATGAAGATCTAGACATTTTGGTAAACAAATATTTCCGCCTTCAGCGGCACATTACACCATCTTCTGTCACGATGTGAACACGTGGCGGGCAACAATTGATTAATTGTTGCCCGCGCGGGAAACATTGGATTTTGATGACTGCCACGTGACCCTGCATCAGCCAATGAGAGCCGTGCGTTGTGTCTGGAAAACTTATGGCTATGTAGCAATGGATTTTGATGACTGCCACGTGACCCTGAATCAGCCAATGAAAGTGTGCGTCGTGTCTGGAAAACCCTTGACCCAAGTGAGTCGTTATTTGTGATCACTGCTTCAATGAGGTTGACTGATGGCAGGTTGAAAGACTTTGCGGGCAAACGAGGGAACATTTTGGGAAACACAGAATTTCTCTAATGTATTTGTTTACTCGTTTGCCTGTAGAGAAAAATAAGACATGTATGTCATGACGGCCTGAGTTAAATATGTGTCATAACGGCCTGACTTATACGTGTCATAACGGCCTGAGTTAAATACGTGTCATAACGGCCTGAGTTATACGTGTCATAACGGCCTGAGTTATACGTGTCATAACGGCCTGAGTTAAATACGTGTCATAACGGCCTGAGTTATACGGTGTCATGACGGCCTGAGTTATAAGTGTCATGAAACACTGAGACGACGCTTCTCGTATTGAACAATAGTTAGCGGTCTTCAATAAAACAAAATAATATAAAGCTAGAAAAACTGAATTTATATTTTTATAGCATCTGCTTGCAAGGTCAGTGTTTTAAAAACATTTGCCTTCCGGAAAATGTGTCAATCATCAATAATTTTAATTAATCAAAATTCTCATCATTTACATTTTGCTGATTGTGTTTCATCAACACCAATGGTCCCTTTACAGGAATGTAATCACGTGGTGGTACTGGATGGCAAAACACATCTGACTTCATTTATTTAAAGTGCTTGTACGAGATCGGTAATGTTATTAGCTAAACCTGTTTATAAATGCTATTTCCACCTTCAATCGATTGTAGGCTCGAGTCGATTGTGCTAGTAAAACTGGCATATTATGCTAGTAGCCCTGCTCGTTTTTTATCCAAATTATGCTCAAATTATGCTCGTTTTTCAAAATTATGCTACTTTTTTTCAATATTATGCTCGACAAAAAATGGGCAAAACAGTAAGAAAGGTGAGTTTTATTAACCTCTTATATTAATACATCTCTTAGATGAGATAAGTAATACTGTGCGGGCTGAAACCCGGTGCTATTACAGCAACGCAATTAATGAACTATAATATGCGATAACGACATATCCGATCTCTAGCAATGTCAGCTCTTTTGGGTCCTTGCAAGACCTGAAAGTTCTCGGGATCTGCTTCGGGGGTGGCGGACGCCATTTTTGTCACGTTGTCACACCTATGAGAGTGGGACTGGGAACAAGGTTTTCTAGACTTCCGGTTCTGGTTCTTCCCCAAAAAACTAAAAAACTATCCCAACTAGGCCCTAGACATCGCCGACCGTTTATTTGGAGAGCTTACTTTATGTCTGAAGTCAATTTATCATTACGATAAGGGATATTTGAGCCTGGTTTTAGCACTTCCGGTCTTCAAAATACAAATTATGCTAGCATTGCTTTTTGACAAAAAATCTAAAAATTATGCTCGTTTTGTCAAATTATGCCAAAAATTATGCTAGCACAATCGACTCGAGCCTAATCGATTGTCGATCTTTCTCGAACAGCGTTTCGAAGTTTGCCATTCAGTAAAGCCTTTCCCATGGGAACACGAGCGCAATTCATTCATTATTGAAGTAATATATCGGGACATGACTGCACTAAAGGTCTATTCAACAAGCAGGTGAATCCGATGAGTACAGAGCATAAAACGATTTGACTGCTTCGTTTGGCACCTTATTTGGTTTTCTGTTTAGCAAGTTTAGGAGGTTCTGTTAGAACACACGCTGAGGCCTACAGAATGCGCAAGTTGAGAATCAATGAAAAACATTAAGTCGGTTCTTTTTGTAAGAATAGTTTAGTTTGTAAGATCGTTCATAGGTATAATTTAGTCTTCGAGTCGATCTTAGTATTCCTATCAGTTGTTTAAACTGGTTTGCTATATAGAGATTATTACGTGTTAAGAGCTTGCGGACTCGCTCGTTCGCGATATGATACGAAAACCTCGTGAATAAAAACGATACCAGGCTCTTAACATGTCATAATTTGTTTATTATACATTTAAAGTGAATACAATAACACAAAATTAAGCATAACAAAATTTATTTCTAAAAGCAATAGTACAGTGAAGTGATATCGTATTACTTCACTGATATGGTTTTTATTCACGGCTTTATCACACGGATACCAACCACAAATGTGTAATAAACCGTATTAGTATATACAGCTATTTCAATTAATGTTGTCTGGGCTGATAGGGAATAGGTCATTAGGGAATATGGCATTAGGGAATACGGCATTAGGGTATTATAAGTAAAAAAAAGCTTATAATGAATTATTGTTACGAGTTATACGACCTGGAAGACTTAGTCTACTCAGCTTACGGTTTATTTATCCATTTTTAGTCTGTGAACAGCCGTCCGACATTATTAAAATGCAATATTCCCTAATGTCATATTCCCTAATACCCTATTACCTAATGACCTATTCCCTATCTCCCAGACAACATTAATTGAAATAGCTGTATACCACACAAGTGAATCATGCTTTTCGCGCGCTCTGATTGGCTACTATAGTAGTATATAAACTGCCGGTTCTGGCGCAGCTTGAACGTTTTATTGTTGCAATCCTTGCTCGATAACTCCAGAACCGCAGCGAATTGTTCTACTTCAGCATTCGAACAATTCGCTGCGGTTCTGGAGTTATCGAACAAGGATTACAACAATATAACGTTCAAGCTGCGCCAGAACCCGCCAGTTTATATACTACTATAAATTATACATTAAAGGAACGTAATCATAAGGTATTATATCAGGGCTAAGCATACATTAACATTTATTCGAACATTTGGTTTATAACGAATTTATTCCATTCTAACACCCTATTAGAGGAGTGTTGCTACTAGGTATTATAACATATACTATCATAATCATTATTTACTACTATAGTACATAGTCCACCTCAACGCACTTGAAGCTCTATTAGAGGAAGGATAATACAATATATAATGGCCGATCATACACTAACATTCGTCCAAGCGCCTGGCATTAAGGGCTATTTACGAGGATGGAAGATGGACATTCCAGATAGCAATCCTCTAGGAGCAGACCCAGCCGCTTTCCTATCTGGCGTGCGAAAGCAGACTACCGAAAAGATCGATGAAGAGCTACGAGACCTAAATAGTATTAAGGTTCAATTAGCTTTGAATATAACTCTTCGTCTCGATAAACCCGAGGGCCCGGTATATGAGATAGCCACATTTCGTAGTTCACAAAAAGTTCTGACCAACAGTTCCGATACCCGCGGAGTAATAGTAGAAGAACATGCTCAGATTTATAACTACATCGAGAAGTGGATCAGTAGAGGATCGAACTGGGTCATAGATAAAGTCAACATTCTATGGGTGAACATTGCTAAATATCAACCACTACGCGGAGGTTCATACTTACCACTACCTAAAGAAATCGCGAATAAGAAAGCCGTAATCAATGTGAAAAACTCCGACAACCGCTGTTTTCGTTGGATGATGCGTGCCGCGAAGTTTCCGGTTGCGAAAGATCCACAGAGGACATCGAAATACCCAGAAGACGATGGTTTTGGATTCGATGGGGTGGAAGAATCGTCAACTCCAATCTCACAAATACCACGCTTCGAGAAGCAGAACGAAATCTCTATCAATGTATATGGTTGGGATTTTAAGGATAAGTGTTTGATTGTGCACCACATCTCGAAGGAGACTTTCTCGGAGCGCGTTAACGCCTTGCTTATAGAGTGCCCAGAGAGCGGTATACAACATTATTGCTGGATCAAGAACTTCAACCGCCTTCTATTCGATCAGACAAAACATGACCACAGGCAGCACTTCTGTGAGAGATGCCTACATGGATATTCCAACGAAGCTCTCCTCGAAAAACACACCCCAGAATGTAACGGAACTAACGATCGAGCCATTCGAATCGAAATGCCCACCGATGAGAATAACAAAGTCTCATTTCAGAACGTTCACAAGCAGCTCAAAGTTCCCTACGTTATCTACGCAGATCTTGAGGCCTTAACTACTAAGATAGAAGGACAAGATCCCACGAAGAACACATTTAAAACAGAAGAACATATTCCATGTGGATTTTGTTACGTAGTCGTACGTTCTGATGGCCATAGCGAACCACATGTATTATATCGAGGTAAGGATACTATCGAGTGCTTTCTACGATGTATACAAGAAGAAGAAGCGAAGATAAAAGCTCAAGTTGCCAAACCACTATGTATGTCACCAAAAAGCATGAGAGATTATAATAGAGCAATTCTTTGTCATATCTGCCAGAAACCTCTTGGTAAAGATAGAGTACGCGACCATTGCCACATCACAGGAGAGTTTCGAGGTGCCGCACACAACGCATGTAATCTCAAATTACGTATCTTTCCTACTATCCCAGTTGTATTCCACAATTTGCGTGGCTACGATTCTCACCTATTGATGCAATCCATATCCAAGACGTCAGGTAAGATCTCTTGTATTCCAAACAATATGGAGAAATACATTTCATTCTCACTTGGAAACCTACGGTTCATCGACAGTGCGCAATTTCTACTTTCATCCCTCGATAAATTGGTAGCGAGTTCGTCACAAGATACGTTCCTACAAACTATGAAATGTACATCGAACCAAGAGAAAACCAAGCTGCTGCTACGCAAAGGAGTTTATCCGTATGAGTACATGGATTCTTGGGATAGATTTACAGAGACTTCTCTTCCACCAAAAGACGCATTCTATAGTAAACTAACTCTAGAGGACATCTCCGACAAGGACTACGAACACGCACTAAAAGTTTGGGAGGTATTCAGTTGTAAAACGTTAGGAGACTACCACGACCTTTACCTACGAACCGATGTACTTCTTTTAGCAGACGTGTTCGAGAACTTCCGCGCGACATGTATGCAAAACTATGGATTGGATCCAGCTCATTATTATACGAGTCCAGGACTTTCGTGGGATGCGTTGTTAAAGAAGACCGGAGTAGAACTTGAATTATTAACCGACTATGACATGCATCTATTCGTCGAGAAAGGTCTACGTGGTGGAATATCTATGGTATCTCATCGTTATGCTAAAGCAAACAACCCCAATGTACCCGACTTCGATCCAGATAAGCCAAATAGCCATATAATATACCTCGACGCCAACAATCTATATGGTTGGGCCATGAGCCAATATCTACCAACGGGAGGATTTGAGTGGTGTACACCAACGGAAGAACGAATTACCCAACACGAAATCGATTCAGACGTGGGATACATTCTCGAAGTCGATCTTGAGTATCCTCGAAAGCTCCACGACTTACACAACGACTATCCACTAGCTCCCGAGAGAATGCAAGTAAATAAAGGTCAGTTATCAGATTATCAAATCGATCTATTTGAGAAACTATACGAAGGCAACGGATCTTTGAAAGTGGAAAAGCTCGTACCTAACCTATACGACAAAGAACGATATGTGCTCCACTACCGCAATCTACAACTGTATCTATCTCTCGGAATGCGTTTAACGAAGATTCACAGAGCACTACGATTCAACCAATCGCCATGGATGGAGCCATACATAAGAATGAATACAGAACTACGAAAACAAGCGAATAGCCCCTTCGAGCAGGATCTCTACAAACTAATGAACAATAGCGTATTTGGTAAGACGATGGAAAATCTACGAAAACGCGTAGATGTCAAACTAGTGCGATCTTCAGAAGGAATCAAACTACAACGTCTCTTGAATAAGCCTAGTTATGCCCGATCCACGATCTTCGATAACGATCTAGCTGCTGTACACAATTACAAAAGTAAGTTACTACTGAACCGTCCAGTATATGTCGGAATGTCGATTCTAGATCTCTCGAAACATCTGATGTACGACTTCTACTACAACGATCTCAAGCGGCAGTATGGGCAACGTTGTAATCTACTATATACTGACACTGATAGTCTATTACTTCACATTGAAACAGAAGACATCTATACAGACATTACCACCAATAAGCATCTATACGATACTAGCAACTACAGCAAGGATCATCCTCTGTATGACATATCCAACAAGAAAGTACTTGGTAAAATGAAAGATGAATGTGGAGGTATTCCCATTGCTGAATACGTTGGACTACGATCGAAGCTATACTCGATCTTGAAAGTAGGTGGTGACGAGATTAGGAAAGCTAAAGGTACCAAGAAGGCAGTCGTTAAACATCGTATTCGCCACGAACAATACAAAGAGTGTTTACAAGATAAGAAAGTATTTCGCCATGGAATGCATATGCTTCGAAGTGAAGGTCATAGGATGTATGGTATGCATATGAATAAGATCTCTCTCTCACCATTCGACTCTAAACGTTGGATTTCAGCAAACGGAATCAATACATTAGCCTATGGACACAAAAACTTAGACATGGACGACTTTATTCGTGACTTGCTTCTATCTTAGAATACCTTTTGGTGGTAGTTCAGTATTTTGTGGGACGACTTGTAGCTCTTCGCGCACGAACCCTCGCTTTGGTGCGCCTTCCCCTTCTTGCAAAGTAAGGTAGTACAGAACCGGTTGGTTTGAAGATATCACACTACGCGAAATAACGTACGTTTGTAAACTCCACACAGGATCAGTTGCTCGTTTAGCTCCACCTTCCAATTCTCCAGGCGCATAGAGATATCGAACTAAAACGTCGAATGGTAGTCGCTTTTCACTCAATCCAACAGTTCGAGAATACGTAGGAGTTTTGATGTTTACTTGTTGTGCCTCTATAGAATTTGAAGGTTCCTTACCTGTTAGTCGAGTAACTTCATTGTTCATAGCCTTGATAACATCATGAAGCCTCAATACCCATTCTCTACTACGCGCATCCGACCCTTCAGATGTAAGTACCATCTCTTTTGCATATTGATATCCAAATAATCTTTCAGCTAATGTTCTATTTGCTCGCTCGACAAAACTTTGTGCTCTATGATGACCGGCTTCACCTCGTTGAACTTTCGTACCATGTAGTTCTAATGTTTCAGACATACGTCCCATGAATTCTCTACCAGGATCAACTTGCAATGTTTTTGGCCATTCTAGTGGACTACGTTTGTAGATCCGATCAAATGCTGCAGACACTTCACCACTATCTTTCGATGCTAAGGGTTCAGCCTCTTTATATCTAGAAGCTACATCGATTACCACCAAAGCATACTTATATAGTTTCCTTCCACGTCCAGGTCGATCGTGAGGTAGAAATATCAAATCAGCTTGATGAACTTCATTAGGTTTCGATACGGTCCAATGTGGTCGTGGAATATAGCGTGGTGGTGATAGATATATTTGCCACATGGCTTGTTTCTCTAACCAACCCTTAGCTACATCTTCCGATACTTTTGCAGCCATTGATAACTTACTAATTGCAGCATAACCTTTCCAATAGCCCATAGGACCATAGAAGGTATTCGCAAGTTTAGCATCCATTATATGTCTATGTATTCTAACCTTCAACAAGTAGAAAAAAAGGAATAAGAACTTATCTAACCAACTAGTTCTTATTCTTTTTTTTTTCTCGTCAATCGTAAAAATTCTCGTTTTTTTAAAAGGCATATCGACTAATAGCGTATCCAGTGACTAGCATTCCACCACCAACATAGATCAACTCACCAGTTTTCTGTGCGTTAGATGGTTGATAGTAGTCAGAGAAACGAGGTTCTTTCATTGCTTTGAGTCGTTTCAGCGCCTGACGTAACTTATCGGATTTTATGAAATCTAGGTTACTATCAAGTTGATTATTACGAGAATCGCGTTCAGCAACTTCCTGTTCATGCGCCCAATCAGACAATTCTTTACGTTTTTCGATATAATCCTCCCTATCTTTATCGAATTTTTCCATTGCACTATCATGTCTCTTTCGTTCTATATTAGCAGTTTCATCTTTCCCACCAAACATCCTAGCAAGCACTCCACCACCAGTAAATGCCGTTGCATTCAAAACTGCTCCAAAAATAGACATTCCAATAGCTGCTACCGTCACCATTATGGTATGATCTTTTGTTTCTCGAGATATTGTTTTGCATATATGCTACCAGCTATTACTGCAGTCCACTTCACGTAATTTGTGATAGAAATAGAAGGATCACTAAGCATAGATTCCTTGGCAACCTTTTTTACGATCCAACCAATACCAGCAGCTATTCCAGTTATCATAGCAGCATCGGTCGCTGTTTTCATCAATTCTTTATCCATCCTAATATATAGTATATATCTAGTCTCTAATTGTTACTCTATATCTGGTACCGTAGTCTCTATCGGACTTTCTGGTCGTATAGGACTAATGTTCTTAGAAGTGTCATCTATGTATCTTCCGTATTGATAGCATACGTCGACTAATGCAGCACCCATAACAATAACTGCATATATGTTACCAGCTATTGCTGTATTCCACTTCACGTAATTTATGATAGAAATAGAAGGATCGTTAAGCGTGGGTTCCTTGGCAACCTTTTTTACGATCCAACCAATACCAGTAGCTATTCCAGTTATCATAGCAGCATAGGTCGCTGTTTTCATCAATTCTTTATCCATCCTAATATATAGTATATATCTCTAGCTTTAATTGCTACTCCATATCTGGTACCGTAGTACTTATCGGACTTGCTGGTCGTATAGGACTAATGTTCTTAGAAGTGTCATCTCTATGTCTTCTGTATTGATAGTATACGCCAACTAATGCAGCACCCGTACCAATAACTGCGATCGTAGTATTGATAGACACATTTTTCATCCAACTTTCATCTACGTTGATTTCTTTAGGTAATTCACTTTCACGTGTAATCTCTCTCTTTTGAGCCTCTCTAGCAAGTTTATTACTTAGTGCTAATGCTTTCCCAGCAGCAACCCTCTTTGGATCTTTTACTTTAGTTGGTGTTGTTTTCGGTGGATTCGCAGTTATCTGATCCGTCTGTTCCTCCATCTTGATTTGATATAGTAGTTACTTGCGAATGTTCAATAGGTGTACCAGGAATGACTATGTGATCAGCTACATTGAACAAGACACTAGCTAGAGCTACAAATAGAACTGCTTTAAGTGCTAATCGACCAGCCGCAGTATATATCTCATTGCGGACTAGTTGTTCATCAAGTGGAACTACGTATGCAACTGCGTGAGTAGCTAGACGTAGTGCACCATCTACTAAGAATCCTGCTATTTTATAGCATGCGCCAAACAATGAAGCGCCTATACCAATAGTTGCTATAGTCCAACTTTCATCTACATCGATTTCTTTAGGTAATTCACTTTCACATGTAATCTCTCTCTTTTGAGTCTCCGCAGTTATCCGATCCGTCCGTTCCTCCATCTTGCTTCGATATAGTAGGTATATGTGGAGGTTCAACAGGTGTGTGACACTAAAGATTCTTTAATGATGAATATGCCTTAAGTACTACGGTTCTTTCTGGGGTATCCACTTCATATTCATCGCCTTCGTCATCCGCCTCTTCCCCTGACGTATAGACTATGTGATCAGCTACATTGAACAAGACACTAGCTAGAGCTACAAATCGACCGTGTTTAAGTGCTAATCGACCAGCCGCCATAGATATCTGATGGCGGGCTAATTGGTTTTCTTGTAGATCCTTAAACAGCGCTTGTTGGTCGTCTAGTGTAGCTACGTATGAGACTGCGCGAGTAACTTGACGTAGTACACCATCTACTAAGTGTACTGTTATTTGACTTGCTACCACGGCCTGGTATCTACTATGTAAACGTTTTACGTCTTTCTCAGATAGTTTAGTTATATCTGTTAGGGAGAAATTCTGTCCTAAACATTCTTTCGTTTTACCCAATACGGCTAAGGTCTTAAGTACTTCTCGATATTCTTCGATATCCTCCAATTCGGTCGAAAATTCCAATTTGGGTGGTGGACCTGTTAAATCCTCACCTTCCAGTTCTTTAACGTATTCATCCATGATAATATATTATAGGTGCGGGTATCTCTAACACTACTGCAAAAGGATGTCGCAAACAGAAACATATGCGAGCAAACTTATGAGATCGAAGTATCGTTCGTAATTCATTACATTCTTGTGAACCTCCGTAATCATCGAATATCCTCTTTCCATCTATAACCGATGCAGTATGAAATGCTACTACGATAGCTACGTTCTCACGAAATGGTTTACATATACTCGTTAATTGTTGGGATAGTACCCAAATAGATAGTCCTATATGTCGAGCAGAGAACGCTAAATCTACTAGTTTGTCAGTTCTTCGTTTTACATCTTTTGATGCGGCACAATCATCTAGAATCAATAATGTATTGGTACCTGACCAAAAGGTTGCACAAATATTTAATGTGGTATCGATAACATCCTGAGATGGTGATATGACATAAAAATGCGTATCCCGATTAGCAAATCCATGATATGTTTTGTTGTGGGCATACGTAGGACAAATTAATACTATATAATCGAACTTACCACGAAATGGTCCACGAAGTTGTTCTATGAGAAACGCAGTCTTTCCACAATTCGTTGGACCTACTATGAGTGAGTTGAATGGGATGTGTTCTACCAAGGAATCCATCAGTATGTAATACTATCTAAAGATCTGTTCAATATCTTGAGCTGAGCATCCGCAAGGACATAGATATGCATGCTTACGTTTCCACTTCCTTTTAAAGTTCTATGTATACGAATATCGATATCTTTTCCACCGCCAGTTTGTGCCATTCCATCGCCATGAGCAGAGGAATCTTTTGCTGTACGACAATCGACTAGGATGGCAAATCTGTTATTGTAAAATTTGGTAGGAGTCATAGAGGTCTCAGATGTACCAAACCATCCTTTTGCGGACTCCCAAAAATCTGGTGTTAACATGCCTCCCGGAAAGAATCTATTTGGAACTCCATTTACGTCTATCTCTATCTTTGAAATATCAGGATTTACGAATGCTTCGCTATCCCGTGAACCGGCGGTGGGAGGATCTACGAATAGAAAGAGTAATCCAGCGAATGATCGTCGTGGAACATTTATATTCTGAGATATCAAAGTATCTGATGCCTTAGCAATAGGTACTGTCTTAAAGTGAACTGCGTGATCGTATAGGAATGCAGTACCTTTTTCATATGCGTGAAATGCCTTCCTAGCTAGCGTTTCATTCTTGATTGCTTCGTATTCTAAATGGATGTTGGTAAGCTTGTACGTACCTATCTTTGTCGAATCTGATCCAACGATTATATCGATAGAGCGGGCTAGAGTTAATTCGAATGAAATAGTGTCTTCTAGTGCATGTGGATATAGAACTCCATGTTGTGTAAGAATATCGACGTCTAACGGAATTCTATATTTTGAACCATATGCAGCTAACAATGCATTCTCACCAACATCTGAAGTACCCGCATCACCAGCCTTAGATCGTAGCTTATTTGTGTTATCTGATTGGATACCTTGTTGTACTCTCGATTCTCTCTCTTGTGTAGATAGATAGATATCGGAATATGTTTGTAATAGATCCGATCGAGCAATGTCTTCTATTATTTCAGCTCCTATCTTACAAACTCGATGTATAACTAAGCAACGTCCAACATTTGCAACGACTCGATTATTAGCATGTCCACCAGACAATACGATATCACCCAATAATGCTAAACTACCAGGTACTAATACGATATCTTCTCCTAGTGTTGGTATTTCCACATATAGAGTCTCACCTGGATTGGCAGATGATGGAGTGAAAGTTTTTCTATATAAGGTTCGTTGAGCTTTGAGTGCGAGTTGCGCTCTTAGTGCTTCCTTAGGAATTAACTTCGATGATATCATGTTGAATATACTATGATATATAGTTATGTTCAATATGGAAGCTAGGGGCGACGTTGATGTGAGACCTGAGGATAGTACCGACAGATACGAAGAACGAGAACCAGATGAAGAAAACCGAGGAGAACGAGATGAAGAAGACCGACAACGAGAAGCAAATGAAAGATACGTGGCTTACTTATTGAGTGACAATCAAGATGAAGCCGGAGGTAGTGAGACAATTACCATGGATAATTTGCATGACTACGCTATAGAAGGTGACCCACTTCGAGGATTCACATTCGAACAAACAATTCGAGATTCGGCAAAAGAAATGCTGGTTGACATAGTAAAGGGGCAGTATCCGGATGCTGGTGTTCGGCATAATATAGAAATATCCTTAGTAGATGGAAACATTACCGTTCGCGAACTTGGAAGCAAAGAACCCTTTAAACGTCTATTCGTCGGTAATGATGATGATAGGAAATTACGCGTGAAGATGAGGAAAGCTCTCAAAGATGCTTTAGGTCCAAATAATGAAGAGGCTACTAATGAAGTAATATTTGCAGAACGACAACTCACCGATCGGGAAGCAAATAACGAATCTATTCTTGAAGACTCCGAATCGACCGACGCTCAGAAAGAAACAGCTAAGAAAGAGTTAAGATCCGTCCATAAGGCAAGAGAATTACTTAAACGTCAAGAAGAAGCTATACTAGAACGTACGTCGCTACGTGAGAGGGTTAAATACATTTTCAGAAAGTATGGAATGACCGTTCTTGCGGTGGTAACTGCTATTGGTGCTATCGTTAGTGTAATAGTTTCCCAGCTATCGAAATCCGTACCGAAACCAGTAAAAGACGGTATCGACAAAGTGGCAGATACAGTAAAGAAGGGATTAAAAACGATGGGTGATTTGTTAAAGGAAATGGGAAAGAAACTTGGGCAGATACTACCTGGAATGATTGGATCAATCGCGAATTTCATATTTACTATGGCCGGTAAAGCTCTAGGAGTATTAGCAGAGAACGTTTGGTTATTCATCGTAGCAATAGTGGTGATCACAATAGAGCAATATAAACGACGTTAACGAAATAACGCCCACGCAATTCCAGCTCCTGCAATAGATACTATCGCTAGATTGATCCCATGTTGTTGAGTATGATTCTGTAAGGTACTATGTGAAACTTGTTGTGAAACTTGTTGTGGAACTTGTTGTGGAACTTGATGTGGTAATTGTTTCTTTTGTTTCTTCCCTTTCATATCTGGTGGGGACTTGGTTTCGAGAATATCTGCATTAATATCGCTTACGCCAAACGCCGTACCTTCTGTGGCGAACGGGATTGGATTTTTATAACCATCCTTCTTACCGAGGTAGTACTCGAGGTTGCCCGGTAGTAATCGTACCCCTATAGCTGTTGATAGGTTTAATCTCTTATGTGTGTGTAGTATAGCTGTAAGATAGTTTTTATAGCTTACCACTAAACCATTTTCGAGAATAGCGTCTTCGACTAATCTCTTAAATTTTTCTTTGACATTGAAACTATCTATGATGGAATGGTTAAGATCATTTTGAGCAGCTAGAACGCAATATCCAAAAGCTTCAGCGGATCGATTCAATCTACCTAATCCAGCAGTAGTTAATCCCTTACCGATTGGTGGCGTAAACCAATTATATTGTTTTCCTTCATGTTCGTCGTTCCGAATGAATGACACAAGATTGCCCTTATCCTTCTTACCTCCTTGGTCTGCAAATAAATTATTGTGATTTGGCCAATTATCTGCTTCTTTATCGTAACCTCTGACTACGTGGACGTTTGTGAAACCATCATCGTACAAAAGGAATACATCTCCTAATCCGTTATTCCTACCTCCGTGCCATCGGAAATCTGGTGTTCGAGATATACCAAATTCGATGCATAATTTCTCAAGAGCTGGTTTGCTATAGAGGTTATCCATTTGCTTGAAAGCAGAGTCACCAGGTAGAGGAACTCCATGAGCACCACCAAGTTCATGTAGAATTCTTCGTATCGTGAAATATACGTGAAATCGTAAAAACCCTTGAACGATAGGTGGATACGTTTTGAAAGTAGGATCGAATAACGACACTCCACATCCAGAAGTCGCACACCACGTTGCGAAATTCAATTGTTGAGGCCAATATTTGAAATCCGGACCATGTAACCAATGGTAGGACTCATTTGCTGTCATATGCTTTATAACGATCTCCTTGAATATGTTCAGAACGCCTGCTTTGAACTTTTTCGTAGGTGTGACATATATCCATAGATTAGTTAAATCGATATCTTGTGCTTTTTCGTGAAAAGGAACTACTGCAATAGGATATTTCACACTTTTATTTAGTGTCAACGCAAATGGGTAACCACCAACCATCCCCTGCAATACATTATCGATGCGTTTTTGAATAGTAACAGGTAGTTTGGAGATATCATCACCATAAACCACATAACCATTATTCCCATCTCGAAACCAAATACTAGTTGAATATTTGCCAGGGCCGTCTATATCTGTTGATACATAGAACTGGTGAAAATCTGCATGTGGGTATCTTTTCTTGAACTTCGCTAATAGATCGGCATTCAATGATGCGACCTTCTTATCTTCCTCAGTTATTCTATCTCTATCTCTACTAGCTATTCTCTCAGCCTTTGACCGTAAATTAGCATTCTGTGTTGGGGTCTCATCATCTCTCTCGTCGTCTCCACCCTCATAATGATAGCTGAAATTACCTCCGTGCCTCCTCATGTTAAAGCTAATTATGTATGTAGTTCATACCTTTAATATATAATGGTTATCTTAAATGTCACCACCACATCGTCTGACCATACGGTCTACTTCGATAACCCTATTCTTATCAATAATATTTCGCTAGTTGAGGTCACTATTAGTCATAATTGGTGGAACCTAGCTGAGAAGGGGGGTTTTAAGTTGATTACCCCCAATAGTTTGACATTTCCACACGAAATTAAGCCGGGACATTATAAGATAGAAACTTTGATAACCTACTTCGATCCCGCGGTTGAGGCTGGTTACTTAGAATTCATAGACTACCCATTTAGGAAATATTGGCTTATGAAGGTCAAGAAACCAATCCAGTTCACTAAGAATGTCTGCGGTTTGTTTAGTATCGAAGTAAATGAAGATGTGGCGGATTATGTGACTATCAATAAAGGAAAATACGTCCTGGCGCCAAAAGATATTAATCACATATATATCTACTGTGATGTGGTGGATTCAGATTTCTCACTTCTTGATGGGAAGCCATCTAAAATCCTACATACTTTAAAAACGACATCACACGTTTTTGGTGAAACAACTTATTTTCCACCAACCCTCATACCCATTCGAGCCCTAGGAACGATACGGAACTACATTCGCCTCACAGTTTGCGATGAGCAAGGCAATCTCATAGACTTCAACAAGCAGCCTCTACGTTTCGTATTGAAGCTTGAGTAAATCATATGTATTACAATGGATGGCGATTCGATTCAACCGTTTCCAACAGCACCAGATATCTATCCATCGGGGGCTATAAAGGAACTTAGCGATATAAATGGATCGAGTTTTAGACTGCAAAAAGTCTGTGATACGCTCGCTGAGCTAGAACAACAGGCAAAGCACTACGAAGTTGTTCGCAAAAAATATGCTCGAGCGCGTGGTATCGTTCATGGGATTGCTGTGGCCACAGGTAGCCTGAGTGGCGTTTTATCAGCTTTTGCGTTAGGTTCATCACTTACGGGGGTTGGGATACCTGTGGGTATTTCATTAGGATCAGCGGGGTTCCTGTGTGCAGCCATATCGGCTTCGATGGCTGTTGTTAGTAAGAAACTTGGCGTTCGCGTCTCGAAGCATGAAAAGACTGTTATGTTAGCAAAAGCTAAGGCGAATTCCGTGGAAGTCAAAGTCTCAAAAGCTCTAGCTGATTGTAACATTTCAGAAGCCGAGTTCGGAAGCGTTATTGATGAGAAAAGGAAATATGAGACGCTTAAACTAGAAATACGGCAAAAAAACAGGCAGGAAAGAGGATCAAAAAACGTAGAACAACTTCGAGCCGAGATCCGAAAGGAGATGAGAGCAAAACTTGGCGGTCTAATGGGGTAAGAATAAATATCTCCTTCGAAAGAAACCGGCATGGATTTCATTTTAACTTTGATAAAAACAACTGCTATTAATTCGTATAAATTACCGTGTTGTTTTTGGTTCATATGCTAATTTCGAGACAATTTCGAGACAACAAGAAGGTGGATTAAAAAACGTAGAAGAACTACTTCGATCCGAAATCCGAAAGGAGATGAGAGCAAAAAACTTGGCAGTCTAATGGGGTAAGAATAAATATCTCCTTCGAAAGAAACCAGCATGGATTTCATTTTAACTTTGATAAAAACAACTGCTCTTAATTCGTATAAATTACCGTGTTGTTTTGGTTCATATGCTAATTTCGAGACAACGTGTGGGTGGCGCTAATTAACATACTTCAACTGCTTAAAACATAAGTATGTTATTTTATCACTGAATGTTTCGTCTAGCACACATGGCCCCACGGGTTTGTCGCTGGGACTTGTGATCGAGATGGGAGCCGTTCACGAGTTCTGGTGTTCAAACCTTGGCGGACTATGTGTGGTAGATCGGCTTGTGTTGGGTAAGAAGCTCCCAGCCCAACACAAGTCGTAGCGCGTCTGCCGATGTGGCAGAAGTTAAAGTAATACAGTAGAAATCAGCGGCCAGAGTACAAGATACCTGTGTGAGAACCAAATGTGGTCAGAAGCTGAACTACAGTAGAACGAATACAGTGAAAAGCCGGGCCCGGCAAGAATAAAAACCTCTCTAGGAACAAAAATGAGAAAGAAGGAAAAAGGTGAAAGTGGGTTCCTAGAGAGGTTCTGGTGAGACCAGTTTTGGTACTTTGGTTTTTTTCGTTGTTTAATTTTTTTCTTCTTACTGTCTTAGACTAAATTCTTGAATGAGTACATATCGACGGATGTCGTTCTCACGAATTAGCCGTTTTGGTTAAATAGGAAATGAGTCGTTAAACTTTTGGTTAAGTAATCGCACATATGTTATTCGAGGTAATTAAACTTTATCACTATTTAGACCGTGTCTCAAAGTGGGAATTGTAAGCAATCAACTCATTGATAAAACGCACGACCGAACCCTTATGTATACCACACCGTTTAACAACGTTGATAAGAGACATACGAGATCCCGAACGACGTAGCACCTCATAACTCGCTCCAACGACTTTAGTTCTAAGTATGGAGCTGGTACCTATATTGTTTTCTATTGCCTTATGAACAATCTCATAGACTATTTGTTGGACGTTCTTAGGTGCTCCTTGGGGGTCGAGTTTATCAAAAGTCGTTGTAATGTGAGGAGCTATTCGATCGGTATTTAAATCTATATCGATATTATCGTCATCATGTAGAGAACGTATAAAGCCCTCTCCACGACATATGCTTTTATTGTTTAGTTGCATAAAACGAGCGACATCCCCTTTAGATCTAACGAACCCACATTGTATACACGCTTGATAAAGTATAGCGGCTAAAATAGTTCGTTTTGCATAGCTACGTTTGGTACGAACTTTCCGTACTTGAAGGAATACATCGGCTACGATTACTAATACATTTGTGGGAAACGAGAGGGCGTAATTTCGTTTATAAATAGTGTTGTATGCCCGTAGTTCTAGTATAATCGTTCGTAGTTGCAATTCTTTGTTATCGCTTTGCTTTGGGATTGTGCGGTCTAGATCGTGTTGACGCTGAAAGCTATCCGGCCCTACTATGTGTAACCTAGTAGTAAGATTGGTAGTTGTTTCTTCACATGATTCGACCTCGGAAACAAGACCACAAGTGGGACATATGAATTCCATTCCTTGTAGTTCCATCGGACATAAACATTCGGAACATGATTCACCGATGCTAATATGCGACAATGGTTCAATATGCGACAATGGTTTGATATGTAGGCTTGCACAAATTTCTGGACCAAGTAATCTAATAATGTTATCCATACTAGTTGTATACCATATGCCTGTCAATTGTCTAATTGTTCGTTCGTTTTTTTAAAAAAAAAAAGAGAAAAAAATGAAGAGAGGTCGCATAACAATTTCTCTTCATTTTTTTTCTTTTTTTTTCGTATCGTGATTTCTACTTATCCTCCGATCCTACCACATTTAGATCTTTCTCACTGATGGAGAGGTCATCCAATGCATTATCGAGATCGTGAATGTCCACCACGTTTCGATCTTTTTCCGATTCCACTACATTTAGATCTTTCTCCGATTCTACTACATTTGAACACGCGATATTCGCTGACTCGTTAGCTTGCTTCTTATCAAGGTTCTTCTTATTGCGAATGGTACGGCGTTGAGGTGCACCACATTTTGCACAAAGTTCGTGATTAGTACGACAGCCTCGACCGCACGTCAAACATGGAACGAATATAGCACATCCTCTTCCTATCTGGAAGTTATGTTGAGAGCAATACTCTGACACCTTCGAACACTTCCTTATACATTTCGTGGTCTTTCCTCGAATCAACCAATCACAAGTTCTCGTCTCAATCATCGTGCAATATACCTATATATGTTATATGTCTAATTGGTATCTTAGTTGTGACGTCTACGTTGAGGTTCTTCAATCGCGCGCGGTTGTCTAATCTGTGTGGTATTAATACGTACTAAGATAACAACATACGTTAATATCGTGAAGTAGAGAATGTATGTTAGTACCATGGGTGGATATACTGTAAACTAATCATTCCTTTAATAGGTGTTAAAATGTAAAAGTACAATGAAAAAAATAGTACAACGAAACTGCTCCAATCCGGAAAAGCGGTAGAAACCGGAGCTGTGCTCAAGTTTGGATATTTAGGTGTAAGAATGCCTAGGGACAATTTGGCCGTTGCGAGAGATCCTATGTGGCAGCATAAGAATTTATGTAGTAATCTAGTAGGGCGTTTTCGTCCTCTATGGTGAGCTGGGAGCGCTTAATGAGCCACTCAATGATACATTTAGCGGTATTAAGATGATCGTTGCTACGGGCGCATAGTAGAGCATGATGAGCGTATTTATACTCCATAGTTATCTGAAAGCGTTGAATGAGCCACTTAATGGTATTGAGATGGGCATTCCTACAGGCATCTAGTATAGCAAACCCGACGGCTTTATCCTCTTTGGTGAACTGGAAGTGTTTAGTGAGACACTTAACGATATCAAGATGGTCATCCTTACAGGCAGCGCATAGAACGTAATCGGTGTGTCCACCCATTTTATCGAACCATAAGTGCTTAATGAGCCACTTAATAACGTTAAGATTACCATATTCACTGGCGTAGACAAGAGGAAAGCTATCATAGATGTGGTTTGCGGAAATACCGAATGTCCTAGCCAAATTGTCTCGATCGTTGTCATTACGAGTAGACCTAAGACCGAAAGTGAGTACTCGTTTACGGAACTCTTGGTCTACGTTTTTGTAGCGCACGAGAGATGCGGCACAGTTTAGGTGTTTCGATGTCCTTGCGATGCTTGCGAATGATTCTGGGCCTGCATGCTCTACTATCTTGACTAAGATTTCTATGGGAAGGCACGATATGCTATCCATAGTGGAAGAGATCGATATACTACGTAGTAATCACTTATCTAATAGGATGTTGAAATGTAAAAACAACGGAAAAAAGTACAACAAACTGCTCCAATCCGGAAGGAGGACTATGGTCTATAGTAGTATATAAACTGGCGGGTTCTGGCGCAGCTTGAACGTTATATTGTTGTAATCCTTGTTCGATAACTCCAGAACCGCAGCGAATTGTTCGAATGCTGAAGTAGAACAATTCGCTGCGGTTCTGGAGTTATCGAGCAAGGATTGCAACAATAAAACGTTCAAGCTGCGCCAGAACCGGCAGTTTATATACTACTACTATATATATACTCCGGACGTGAATATCCACCATTATTCATCTCCACTTTTTTAGTCTGAGAAAAAGGAACTTACTATTAAGCATTAAAGGATCACCTGGTAGTCATGCGCAGTAGGCGTGCAGAAAGTACTAATTAGCATATCAAAATCTTCCCGGTTGAGCGAGCGTACGTGAGAAGGTCGCAAAGGGGAGGATTTGTAGTAGAATTTTGAAGGCTGACGGCCCTGTATTAGGGAACCACGTTGTAACAATGGCTTCAGAGTCGATGGAGGAAGAAGTTGAGTTGGATATGATAACATTTGGACAAATAGTTATGTTCTTAGAATGTTGAACATGTTTGATTTGGATACTTTTGCATAAAATCAGATATCGGTGAATTATGTCCAAACACTGCACGAAAATCGAACAAAAAGTACATTAAAAATACTTTCTGATGCCAAACAAACCACAGGAACACAAAGAGCATAGTCTTCTGATCAACCGACATACATATGAAGCTGTAAAATAAGTTTCCAGTCCATAAAAGCCGATAGTTCGACTAGTACAAACACGCTAGTATTTAAAGCTCAAAGGATTTTCTCACAAGTAAACATTGTAGTGTCAAGCACTACACAATGCTTCCAAAACTGTAGGAAAACTCCCGTTTAAAAATTCCCTGAAGTCCAAATAACCACAGCAGCTCACACAGGATAGCCTTCTGAGCAATCTACATTCATTTGAAGCTATCAAAATTGTTTTGGAGTCCATACAAACCGATAGAAAATGGAGTTATTGAGTTATCAATGAGTGACCATTATATGGTGTTCTGTAATAGAACATGCAAACTACCTCGGGCTAAACCTAAGGTGATCAAGGTTCACAGCTTCAAAGGTTTTGATCCATCTGCTTTTGTTGCTGATCTTCAGAGCCAACCATGGGATACTGTCTATCTATTTGACAGCCCTGAAGATGCTTCCAAATTATGGTCTGCTATCAGAAAGCTTATACCTAAGAAGAACAAGGTCTCTGTGCAAGAGGTTACGCTTGACAACAAGATCTATTCGGGCTGGAGTAGCTAACTGCTTTAATAAGTTCTTTACATCAGTTGGTGCACGCCTCAAGAGCACTGTCTCGATACCGAATGTAAGCGGGCGCAGAAACTGTTCTACATCTCGAGAGGTTCCAGATTTTGCGTTCAAAAACATACCAGTTGATTTTGTGCGCAAAGAACTATCATCATTGCGTGCCAAAAAATCTTCTGGGTTGAAGGATGTTCACTCACGCATACTTAAAGCCGGTGCCAGTGTTCTAGCTGCCCCACTTACCCACATCTACAACTTATCATTGCAGCACAGTGAAATACCCAAGTCATGGAAATCAGCTACTATTACTCCTCTCCATAAGTCCGGGTCACTTTCAGATCCTAATAACTTTAGACCGATTTCAGTTCTCCCAGTCGTTATGAAGATCTTTGAACGTGCCATTCATAAGCAGCTCTATGACCATCTGTCTACCAACAAGCTGTTATCACCATACCAATCTGGCTTTAGGCCTGGCCATTCCACTTGTACTGCCCTCCTAGACGTCTCAGACTATATTCTGAAGAACATCGATAACGGAAACCTCATCGGAACAGTATTCTTAGACCTTAGCAAGGCCTTTGACATGATTAACCATTCCACTCTTAAGGTTAAACTTGCCAACATTGGTGTTAAAGGACACGCCTTGGACTGGTTCGATAACTATCTCTCTAATAGAACTCAGTCTGTCATTATTAATGGAACTCTATCTGATACTATAGAAATAACACTAGGAGTACCTCAGGCTCGGTCTTGGGGCCATTACTATTTATCATTTTGATCAATGATCTACCACATAATGTTCACCATTGTAAGGTAGTAATATATGCCGATGATACTGCTCTCTTTTTTGCCGATAAGGATGTTCAGATTATTCAATCTGTACTTCAGGATGAACTTAGTGCTCTTAGTAGATGGTTTACTGATAACGAATTAATTGTAAATTGTACTAAAACTAAAGTTATGTTATTTGGTTCTAATCAACGTTTAGCAAGATCACAGAAGCCTTCTTTGTCATTATCAGGAACATGACTATTAGAACTACCAGAGACTGTTAAGTATCTAGGTTTGTCTTTCGATGCTACAATGAACTGGCATGACCATATTGATGTCATTGCTTCTAAAGTATCTCGTAGACTTAACCTCCTTGGGAGGATTCAAAAATATCTTAATGTCGACACTTGTAAGCATCTGCATGGAACTCTCATTCAGCCGCTGTATGAATACTGTGATGTAATCTGGTCTAATGCGGATAAAATTAACCTTGATAGACTCCTGAGGTTACAGAAGAGAGGAGCGCGCATCATACTCCGGAGGAAAATCCGAGAAGAACGCACAGAGCAGTTACTCAGAGAGCTTGGTTGGGTCCCCTTACTTGATCGATGGCACTTTCATAAATGTCTTACTGTCTTTAAATGTTTGAATGGACTTTGTCCACCTTATCTTAGGAATTTGTTTTCTCGTAATTCTGATGTCCATAATTACAATACTCGCAATAGGACTAATCTCCATTTGGTTAAAATATCCTCTAAATCTGGTTATAGATCCTTTGCCTATTCAGCAGCTAAGTTTTATAACAGTCTCAGTTCAACCATTAAGAGCTCTCATTCTATCAGAACCTTCAGCGCCAATTACTGGTTGGACTCGTCTGCCAGATCATTATAGTTTATCATTATAGTTTATTGTTATTATTTTATCAGTAGTTTAACATTATTATTATTATTATTATTATTATATATAGTTACATATTAGTAGTTAGGTTAGTTTTTTATCTTATATATGATTGCTTGTCTGTATTTTTTGTTATGTTTGTATTTGTATTATATCTTAGACGCACAGCTTTTTTGAATTCTGTGCATAATAAAGTATCTATCTAGTACAAACAAGCTCGTTAGTTATAAACAGACTTCCGTTGCAAATAAACATTTTGTGGTCGAGCGCGCTACAGTATGCTTCCAAAACCGTAGGCAAACTCCCGTTTAAATAATTCCTGATGCCCAAATAACCAAAGCAGCTCACACAGGATAGTCTTCTGAGCAATCTACATTCATTTGAAGGTATCGAAATTGTTTTGGAGTTGAAAACCGATAGATCGAACTAGTAGAAACAAGCTCGTTATTAATTCACAGACTGCGTTACGAGTAAACAGCGCGCTACACTATGCTTGCAAAAGTGTACGAAATGCACCGTTCAAACATTTCCTCATTCCAAATAACTACAGCAGCTCACACAGGATAGCCATGTGAACAATCAACATTCATTTGAAGTGATAAAAATTGTTTTCAAGTGCATGACATCCGATAAATCGAACTAGTACAAACATACCGTTTAAGTTCACGCCACGCTGACTTCGTGTTTTCTATCTCATTATCGCAAAATCAAATAAAAAAAGGCTATAGAACTAATAAATATATACATCTAAAATACTGTACGAAGTTTGGAGGACTGATGGCCCACACAAGCTGTTAAATTGGACCAGATTATACCACGCTCGCATTGATGGCGGACGGAAAACTCAACTACCGTATCTCGTCTCTACTGCGCATGCGTACAAACCGATGACCATGTCCCTTTAAGTCAGTAAGGAATTCAAATATGTTTACAGTTAGTACGAGAGGAGAATGCAATCTAAACAGTTCAACTGACTCCTTATAAATTTCAGAACGCTCGGAAAGAAATTATGAAGGAGAACGCAACCTATAAAATGACTGACCAAGGGAGATAATTTCGCCTTTCCAGTTGTAATCAGAAACCTCCACATTATTTTTGGGATAGGAGTTTTACTATAAGGCAAATGACATCAAGGAAAATGTTTATGACCTTTTCTTGTGAATTTGCACGACCTTTTCTTGTGAATTTGCACAAGTATGTAGAATCTAGACAAAAGAAACATTTCGGAAAGACACAAGCTATAAACAAAATGATACAGCAACGAAGCTTGCGTGGATGAATGTAAAAGTTCTCTATGTTTTTGTTTTTTTATTTCGCGCCCTTAAAATGATTCAATGCTCTTGAAATTTACAGAGCCAGGGTAGTACATGTTGAATTTCAGGTGAAAAGATTAAAAAAAAAAATTATTGACTAGTTTTCGAATTACAGCTTCCTTAGCAAATACGTTACTATTTTGAGCAAAATGAGCATATTTATGACATTACTTTTGATTCCATAAACCGAAATCGAATAAAGCAAATGGAATGAAATTTTCATGGGAAGTAGTCCTATGCCACAGGTATGAAATATGCTAAACACATCGCTTGAATCGGTCTGTAAACACAGTTCTCGACGACTAAACAGGAAGTAAGGCGAATTGTTTATTTTTTGTATGAAAATATTCCTTTTTTTTTCGAAAACTCTCTCATACATTTTTTTTAAACATTGCAGTCTTGAAGGCCTACATCTAGACTACAAGGGACACTAGGTCGTTTTAAAAGTTTAGGTCTAGATTTAGAGAAAATTGATGATATGTAAAATTCATGACGTCGACGCTGTGTTGCTATAGTAACACCGATGTCAAACAAACCTACATTTTTAGAAAGTTTATTCTATTTCTAGTAAATGGGTGAAGTGGCTAGCCCGACCGTGCTCTGACAGTGGAGTATCAGCCGTTTGAAGTGGGTATGGTGCGTCCGTGGAAAATCCAGGCGAGCCACCTTAATATACCTCCTCAACAAAAAAAAATTCTGAGCCGAAAAAAGAGTTAACTGTTTGGATATATCGCTTAATAAGGCAAGAACCGAGCAGTATAATAATAATAATAATGGTTTAATCACAGCATCTCTACTAAGTAGCTTTACATCTGTGCCCTGAGCGATCTAAAAATATTACTATAACTACTACAACTGCTATAACTTTGTATTACATAAGAAAAAGAAAGAAAGCACTATATGGTGAACTATATAAACGACTATGTTCAACTATTATATATAAAAGGCAAGAGAAAAATACTAATGAGTATTATTAGTATTAGCTATAACTTACATAAGTGAAATATACTTACAGTTATAGTAAGAGGGATGGATGCAACCTCGGGGGAAAATAATGAACGGACTGAATGAAAGCAAACTATAAAAAGACTGACCTAGACCGCAGCTAATGTCGCCTCTCTTAATCTGAAAACTAATCAATGTTTTGAATACGAGAAAACTTTACTGATAACTGATCAGTAGCCAAAATGACATCATCGGTACATTTTACCTGTTTGTGTCTCAACTTCAATCTTGACTCAGTTCCCTCTTCCTGAAATAGGCGGGATTTTCAGGGAAAACGTTAGTCTTATTTGTCTGTTAGATTTCGCCTTTCCTCAAGCTTCGATTAATTATTAATTGCATTTTATAATTTTAGTATTTATGATATACAATGTAGAACTTCCTTTGGGTAAAATAACAAATTATTTTAGAGACGACGCACCATAAATATTTAAAAAACTACAAACACATTCAACATAATAATCTCCTACATTATCTTGCTTTTATTCGTAATGACAAAGTTCTTTCACTTAGGCGTAATTACAGATATTAAAATTGGGTTAATTATATTCTGTGCAGCTTTGCACATTTGCAAATTCAGTACTGAGGGTCTCCCAGGGGTTTCGGGGAACAAGGGAACATGCCAAAAAATCCGTTGGGAACAGGGAACAAACTAAAAATATATCGACTTTTAGTCTGAGAAAAAAGAGCTTTCTATTATTATTAAGCAGATATATCGCTTAAGGCCAGAACTGAGTCAGTATGGAACTGAAATGTATTTTCGGTTAGTACGAGAGGAGAATGCAATCTAAACTGTTCAAACTCCTCATTTCAGAACGCTCGGAAAGAAATTATGAAGGAGAAGGCAAACTATAACATTACTGACCAAGGGAGATAATTTCGCCTTTCCAGTTTTAATGAGAAACCTCCCATTATTTTTGGGATAGGAGAAAACTATAAAGCAAATGATATCAAGGAAAATGTTTGACCTTTTCTTGTGTCTCCATGCAGTATTTCAATGTAGTTTAGTCGTAGGCTTTTCCCAACCAATATCTTCCTGAAACTGGCCATGGGAGCTTATATGGCCATTAGCTTTCGCCTTTAAACAAGTCAAACTTCGATTAAGTATTGATTGCATTTTATAACTTTGAAAAGTTATGATAACTGTTACTTTATAGTAAACCTAGCAGTTCTTGTGTGGTAACTGTATAATCAGAAACTTAAGGTACCTCCTCAACAAAAAACAATTCTGAGAAAAAGGAGTTAACTATTTGGATATATCGCTTGATAAGGCAAGAACTGAGCAGTATATTTATACGAGGGATGGAATGCAACCTCGGGGGGGAAATAATGAACGGAGAATGAAAGCAAACTATAAAAAGACTGACCTAGAGCGCAGCTAATGTCGCCTCTCTTAATCTGAAACCTACTGTAATCAATATGTTTTGAATAGGAGAAAACTTACTGATAACTGATTTAGCCAAATGACATCATCGATAACTTTTACCTGTTTGTGTCTCAACTTCAATCTCTTCCTGAAATAGCCGGGATTTTCAGGAGAAAACGTTAGTCTTATTTGACTGTTAGATTTCTCCTTTCCTCAAGCTTCGATTAATTATTAATTGCATTTTATAATTTTAGTATTTATGATTTACAATGTAGAACTTCCTTTGGGTAAAATAACAAATCAGTTTCAAAGACGACGCAGCCATAAATATTAAAAACTACAAATACATTCAACATAATAATCTCCTACATTATCTTGCTTTTATTCGTAATTGACAAAGTTATTTCACTTAGGCGTAATTTCAGATATTAAAATTGGGTTATTCTGTGCAGCTTTGCATATTTGCAAGTTCAGTATTGTTGTTATCTTCAAATGTCACTCATTTTCGGCATATTGATCAGGTCAAACTATTTCTTTGGAAACTGAGTGCACGGAGAATGGCCAAGGCGATTGCAGAATAGACAAGAAAGGAAAGGCTGATTCAACGGTAGAGAGTTTTTCTTCCAATATTTCGATCGGCACGGCCGATCTTCTTCGGGGAAAGAGGCTTACAATGTTTATAATAAACTAGAACCTAGTTACGAAATAATATATAAATTATTAATTGCACAATCTTACGATAAAACACATATAGACCAATGAAAAGAAAGTGGAGAGTGATGGCATAATATGAAACAAAAATAAAGTTACGTGACGAGATTGTGAAATACAAGTTAAGTATTCATATCACGTTTCTTCATACCATTGCACAATACCCCGACACTTATAATTTCAAAATAATTCCTTTTCGAAGTTTCCCATACAAACTGTTAGTGAAACTGTTACATATCATTCTCCCAAACCAATCCCAAACCAAATATAGACCCTATTCCATTAGGGCTGCTCTAATTAGCTAACTTAGCATATTAGGTGAAGTGAATGCCGCCTGTATTTCCGTAATACTGAGTTATTGACAATTTTAAAACTGACAGGGAAAATCACGAAAACGAGGCTAGCTAGGTATAACTGGATCAAAGCCATACAAAACTCTATATATTTAAACCTCAATAACTCAGTACCATTTTATGCTATTACCCTAAATAAAATTCAGAGTATTACTAATCTTGGCATATTCTTTAACATGTTTAATTGCATTCAACTGTTATTTACTGCTCTCTGTGCTTTTCAAACAAGATTAGCCATTTTGGAATAGCCTATAACGAATCGAAGAGGGATCGATCAAGAATTCGGCTAAATTAAAGCAGTATAGGTGCGGGGCATAGAAGTTGACGACCTTTTTTCTGGCATTTAGAGCCGACTGACAATATTTGCTTTTTCATAGTCATTAAAGGAGCAGTGTCACGATTCTGATTGGTTGTTATAGACAATGGCAAAATCACGCGCCGCTGCAAATTGCTGCTTTATAAAAATATAACATCAAACCTAACCATATAATACTGAAGTATAGTTTGAAAGCAATTTCGGCTCGAGATATCGTGCAACTACGCCGATGCAAATACGCCGATGCAAATACGCCGATGCAAATACGCCGATGCAAGCGGATTACTCACGGACTTCTACTTCTGCCACATCTTTTGATTTCTTGTCCGCCTGACACATTTTCAAAACCGCTTTGGGCATGAATACTAATCGTGACACTGCTCCTTTAACGTTGGATGAGATTGTTAGAATATTTGAAACACTGGAAAACGGTCATTTGTTTTCCTGGATCCGCAATCTATTCCATTGTGTGCGGGGCGTAAAAGTATTATAATAATAATGATGATGATGATGATAATTATTTAAATATTTATACAGGAGGCAAACTTCACCCTAAGGTGATTTTCAGGAAGGTCCTGTATTGGAGTAAAACTAAATTAAAAATATAAAAAAATGTTTATCAATCTATAAAAAGGTTAAACTATAGTAATATAAAGTATGAGTTAAAAAATCCTAGCAATAGAGATAATAATAACAACAATATAATAACGTACTACTATTTAACAATTAGACCCGCCCATGAGGGCGAGAGGTCTAATTGTTTTAGTATAAACTAACTAGTCGGACAGTAGAAATAATAGAAAGAAACAAATTGAAGTTGAAAAAATGTTATTATTTCGTGAAAATGCGTGCAGTTTTTCTCTACCATGGGCTATCACAAATAGACCTATAGTAGCGTAGCCAATCAGAATGCAGGATTTGTAATAGTCCACTAGTTGGTTTATACTAAAACTAATTAGATAAAGCGTTTCAATTGATCTAGATCTCGTGCTCTCAGACAGCATATTCCAGTCCTGAATGGCAGTCCTAGCTAGGACTGAACTACTACAAACGAAACGAGAGCCGATCGAGAAGAGAGGTTGGAAGCGTTTTATTGCATTTCAACCGCTCAGTATGTGACTGACTATCGCGCTAACAAAAGTATCTTGTTGTTTTTGCTCCCGACCGCTATATTACTTCTTTACTCTTTGCTTAATTTTATTCCCAAGTTAATATATATATTTTAATTATAGTTTTCCTACCCCACCAGGTAGTGATGTCTCACTGGGTTTCTAATGAATGCGTCGGTTCATGTCTGATAAACTTTTATTACCAAACTGATGCAATCTAATAAATTACAGGCAGGCCAAGCTCTGCACTGTGTGACTACAGTTTTCCTGTATCAGATATCGTTTCCTAGAAAAAAACAGGACCGCAATGCGATCATATGCGAACATTAGGGCATCTGAAGTGGAATTTCCTGTATTTCGAGACCATTTTGGACCATAAAAGAGAAAACTTTTGATGATCACATTCCAGTTGAACCTTTCGTTAGTGAGCACATAGTTAATAGAGTGGAATGGTTATGAAACCCAGCGACCTTCTTTGTTATATGTCTTTGTTAGCTTTTTTCAACCGTGACCCTGCACAAACACAATAGAAATTCCAATGTGTTAATCAATCAGCCAATATAAACGTGTGAGTTCAGTCGTTCAGGGGACGCTAATGAACTATGACCCTGCACAATCTTTTGTCTTGCCCCCTTCCAACATAAATCTCAGCGCATTTGTTAGCCCCTTTGAAGTTTGCCGGGTTTCATAACCATTCCACTCTATTAACTATGGTGAGCACCATTGTCGTGGTGTACGAGTAGTGACCACAGGAAGCCCACATGCTTGTTAATATTGAGCGTGAAAATGAAGTGCCACAGCCCTTATATTCAGTGTCGAGTACATCAATTACAGTATTTGTCTTGTTTAAATTTCAGTTATTATAGGTATTGTAATCATGTTATCACATAACTGATGCAAGTACTGAAAAGTGCCAAGGGTAATGTTTAATTGATCTGTATGGATAGTCGCTTTACCGAAGTAAGAAACAGTAGCACAATTTCGAATCTTTAGTTATAAGGTGGTTGCAGTCATTTAGAAGACGTGGTTGCCTACGAGAGGTTCGTAATACAGTGTTTGATTGAGAAATCAAATGGTAATTTACACTGAACTAGTCGCTGAGGAGAAGTGGTATGTGAGATGTTGCCGGACTGTGTTAGGTAAAAGGTTGAGTAACTGTCTGGGGAAAGCAAACTATAATTGTTGTTGTTGTTAGTTCGAGAACAAGATTGTTTCACAAAGGCAGCACCTTCTACTCAGTTATTTTAAGACCCTGAGTGTTGGTCCGGCCGGAGTTTGAACCCGCGACCTCCCGCACGACAGACTGGGGCTTAACCTCTGAGTTAACCCGGAGGCGGTCGTAAAACCAAACCAAACCAAACCAAAATATCACTTATTACTTTCGACAATCAATCGAAAACCGCTCTAATGCAATGAAACTTTTTACTATTTGTTTACTATTTGTGTCTTAAACTCATCGCAAGCAACTGACAGCCACGTCTTGCGCTAACAGTAAAGGGTCTATGTCATGGTGCTGCGCATGTGCAGTGGAGTCAATGTTCAATTGGTGATCGACTACAAACAGTTAAAGTCTCCTTCCTCAATGCTTGATTGGAACGACATGCAATATTTCCCTTGCAGACTGTGTATGCATAGTTTCATGTTTGTATATTTGACATGTGCGTGCGTTCAGTTCATATGAACATCAGTAATAGCTGTATCCATCCCGGACTGCGAATAGAACAGCCTCTCACGGGACACAGCCCCTTTGACGTGTCAGTTTAGCAACTGGTTTCCTTGCAGTTAGATTTGATTTTTTTACGTTACATATTTAAAACGCTATACATCCGAGTTGAGAGACATTATATTAGTATTATATCTATAGATGGTTTGCACTCAATCCCCGGAGATTCAAATGACAAAGGGCATGGCGGCCATGTTGGTGTACAGAACAAAAGAAGCTAACGAAGAATCTATTGTTAACTGTACACCAACATGGCGGCTATGACGTCACGTGCAAAGGGTCTATTCTGTACGTTGACATTAAACGACTGGTAACACACAGATAACGGTAACATACTATAACTAGGTTTGTAGTAGACCAGTCACCGCAGGGAATAACAAGGAAGATATTACTCCTGAACCTGTCACCGCAGGGAATAACAAGGAAGATATTACTCCTGAACCTGTCTCCGCAGGGAATAACAAGGAAGATATTACTCCTGAACCTGTCACCGCAGGGAATAACAAGGAAGATATTACTCCTGAACCTGTCTCCGCAGGGAATAACAAGGAAGATATTACTCCTGAACCTGTCACCGCAGGGAATAACAAGGAAGATATTACTCCTGAACCTGTCACCGCAGGGAATAACAAGGAAGATATTACTCCTGAACCTGTCTCCGCAGGGAATAACAAGGAAGATATTACTCCTGAACCTGTCACCGCAGGGAATAACAAGGAAGATATTACTCCTGAACCTGTCTCCGCAGGGAATAACAAGGAAGATATTACTCCTGAACCTGTCACCGCAGGGAATAACAAGGAAGATATTACTCCTGAACCTGTCACCGCAGGGAATAACAAGGAAGATATTACTCCTGAACCTGTCACCGCAGGGAATAACAAGGAAGATATTACTCCTGAACCTGTCACCGCAGGGAATAACAAGGAAGATATTACTCCTGAACCTGTCACCGCAGGGAATAACAAGGAAGATATTACTCCTGAACCTGTCACCGCAGGGAATAACAAGGAAGATATTACTCCTGAACCTGTCACCGCAGGGAATAACAAGGAAGATATTACTCCTGAACCTGTCTCCGCAGGGAATAACAAGGAAGATATTACTCCTGAACCTGTCACCGCAGGGAATAACAAGGAAGATATTACTCCTGAACCTGTCACCGCAGGGAATAACAAGGAAGATATTACTCCTGAACCTGTCACCGCAGGGAATAACAAGGAAGATATTACTCCTGAACCTGTCTCCGCAGGGAATAACAAGGAAGATATTACTCCTGAACCTGTCACCGCAGGGAATAACAAGGAAGATATTACTCCTGAACCTGTCACCGCAGGGAATAACAAGGAAGATATTACTCCTGAACCTGTCACCGCAGGGAATAACAAGGAAGATATTACTCCTGAACCTGTCACCGCAGGGAATAACAAGGAAGATATTACTCCTGAACCTGTCACCGCAGGGAATAACAAGGAAGATATTACTCCTGAACCTGTCTCCGCAGGGAATAACAAGGAAGATATTACTCCTGAACCTGTCTCCGCAGGGAATAACAAGGAAGATATTACTCCTGAACCTGTCACCGCAGGGAATAACAAGGAAGATATTACTCCTGAACCTGTCACCGCAGGGAATAACAAGGAAGATATTACTCCTGAACCTGTCTCCGCAGGGAATAACAAGGAAGATATTACTCCTGAACCTGTCACCGCAGGGAATAACAAGGAAGATATTACTCCTGAACCTGTCACCGCAGGGAATAACAAGGAAGATATTACTCCTGAACCTGTCACCGCAGGGAATAACAAGGAAGATATTACTCCTGAACCTGTCACCGCAGGGAATAACAAGGAAGATATTACTCCTGAACCTGTCACCGCAGGGAATAACAAGGAAGATATTACTCCTGAACCTGTCACCGCAGGGAATAACAAGGAAGATATTACTCCTGAACCTGTCACCGCAGGGAATAACAAGGAAGATATTACTCCTGAACCTGTCACCGCAGGGAATAACAAGGAAGATATTACTCCTGAACCTGTCACCGCAGGGAATAACAAGGAAGATATTACTCCTGAACCTGTCACCGCAGGGAATAACAAGGAAGATATTACTCCTGAACCTGTCACCGCAGGGAATAACAAGGAAGATATTACTCCTGAACCTGTCTCCGCAGGGAATAACAAGGAAGATATTACTCCTGAACCTGTCTCCGCAGGGAATAACCTGCGAGGTTTTACTCTCTTCAGTAAGATCGATTAAGGTATGCTAACCGCCGTGGAAACCGAGTAGTAGCTAACGTTTCGAGCGCTAGCCCTTTGAGAGCGAATGATGAAGCCCGGAACATCAGCTGCTTCTTTCCTACTCGCTCTCCACGCAGGCATACTTTAATTGACCCTTAAATGATAATATGGCAGTGTTTATCTTCGAATTCGTTATTGATTGTCTTATTAACTCAAGATTTTTATCCAGTCAGTGCTCTTTTGTTTTTGTTTCACTTGACACAAAACAAGGCAAACTGTAGTGATACTCGATCAACAGCCGTCCTGTGTTATCTTGTTACACCTTACTCATCCCGGAAGTCAATAATAAACCATTTCACCTGCCCAGCTCCACGTGCACCATTCAGTTTAACATACACATCCGCACCGCATACCTAGTGTTTGTCACAGAGCCTATAGAATCTAATTGCTCAGTTAGTAAAATATCATTCCTGCACCTTGATTGTCTTGCTCTCCAACAAACTTCACAGGCCACAAAAAAAATCACACATTATTTGACCCCGCTCCCATTTCGCCTCCCCCTCCCTTTCCAGAACTAAAAAAAATAAAAACGTTTAAAATATACATAATTTAGAATTGCCATAAAAACACTGCAAGTATCTTGGCTTTGTGATAGGATTCCAACAACCAGCTTGACTTGTTTGTAGGATTCCAACAACCAGTTTGACTTGTTTGCAGGATTCCAACAACAGCTTGACTTGTTTGTAAGTTTACTGAGATGCCATGGAGTGAATGCAATAGAGCACCATACACATGCATATTAGAACATGCATGCATCTCGTTGTTATTGCAGTCTCCCTTAGGATTGCTATTCATAGCACTCTCCTCAGGCCATGTGTTAGTCTACATTTGGAAATCCTGGTGGTTTAGTTGGCCGTTGTTTTTGGCCCTCAAAGGCTGAATGAGCTTGGTGTGCTGGTTAATAAGAAAAAGAAATCAAAATTCAACAACAAGAGTGCATAGCTGTGTTGTGCATGAAACAGTGGGTGTGCTAATGCTACATGTATATTGCACTTCTGACCAAACACAGCATCACACTTACATTTATAAAATGGATCTTGGAAATCGATATCTGGCAGCAACTCACATACTTTGTCCAAAACCTACAAATACAAATTTTAAAAACTGTGTATGTTAACAGACTACAAAGTACAAACAAAGCAATTTTGAAACAGACGAGAAGAAAACAAGACTGCATCGTGTCTTGGGGGTTGAACGACTGTCAGCATGTGACTGGTGACCACTCAAAGACATAAAATCCACTCTTATCTATTGAATTGATACACAAGGAAACATTAATAGAAATACTTGTGTCTTTCTAATACTCGCAGGCTCTGTTTCAATGTGTACATACCTTGGCTTGCGATGCTACCACTGCTCTTGTATTCCATATTTGTACAATATCATCCCTGTCACGCATGCTTACACTAATACCACAGACTTCATCTCCTGCAGTGATTAATAGACATACCATCAAATATATTCTCTCCAGCGTGATTAGTTGCATCACGTCACGTGACCTGATAACTTCTCCTCTTCAGATAACAGTTTTCAGCGAATACACCCCCTGTGAAGTGCTAATTTAATTCCCATAAAAATATTTGACGAATTATAAAGACAATTTAACCTACCATATTTACATGTAATGTGGCCTGCAATGATAATGACCTTGGACATTTCCATAAACTGCTCTCCAATGGTTACTGTTTGTATAATAACATTACCTTCACCCATACAAGGTGTAAACTGCTCTCCAATGGTTACTGTTTGTATAATAACATTACCTTCACCCATACAAGGTGTAAACTGCTCTCCAATGATTGGTACTGTTTATATAATAACATTACCTTCACCCATACAATGTGCAAACTCTGAATTTGTAACGAGACCTGAAACAACCATGCATGGGGGCTGATCAAAGTCAGGACCCGGCTAATCCTCAGATCGAATTGGAATTTAAGGTGTTGGTTTTTGCGGAGGGGGGAAAACTGGAGAACCCGGAGAAAACCCTCAGGGCAAGGGCGAGACAAACTCAACTCACATATGGCACCGAATCCGGGATTCGAACCTGGGCCACAGAGGTGAGAGGCGAAGCGCTTAAGATCTCGATAAAGGTTCAAAATGGAAAAGTTTCGAAAATGCGTTTTTTCGCAAATTCTAAATCTAAAAGCCCTAATCTAGCATCACAAAAAAACTCAAACTCTCAAAAAAAATATTTAAAGCTTTGAAAATGCGACTTTCTGATTTCCCGCTAAAATGTTTGACAGCTGCTGTCATTAGCTGGGCATGTTATTTCATTCTCGCTATCATGTTATTTTCTGCGCTACTTTTCGTTCGTAAAGATTTCCTACGTTTATAAGTAGATCTTTCTTGGTGCCGTATTCAAAAAAGAAGAAGAAGAAAAAACACAGCACAATTTAGTTGTAATAATTTAGTTTGTGAGTAAATTTGGAAGCGGGTGTAAAGTTCTTAGGACAAACAATGGCTGGAGAGATTATACTCAAGTTCCAAGAAGTTAGAATCATCGAAGACTGAAAGTCCACAAAGAATGAAGCAATAAAGTTTTGTTATCTTCAATCGGCCAAAAATTTAAAGAGAATTCAATGCAGGAAGCTAAGGTTTGCCGGTTTTGTTTCAGCGCGATGAAAAATTTTAGGTTGATCGAGCTGCGCTTCAGTGGTTTTCCCTGCATGATATTGTTTGCTTACTGTGGTGCCAGTTTTCTGTACCCCCAGGGGTGGGGGCATTTGACTGAGTTTTTGTCCCAGGGATGGAACATTTGGTAGCAAAGAAAAGTTGGTGGGGTGGGGAATTAGTTTGTAGAATGAGAGTCAAAATAGCAAATTGTATGAGATTTGCACCCGTACCAAGCCCCATAGTGGAGCATTTGACCCCACGGTGGGGCATTTGCAACGTTCTGATACCCTAGAGCCACAACTTATATAATTGTACTGTCCAGTTCTGGTTTTAAGACAGTTCGGTTTATAGTTACGGCTTTACACGACAAATCCTGCTCTTCTTTTGACAGTTTCAACTAGCTCGGTTTCCAAAGTCACATCCAATTCAATTTTAATACGGTATTCTCGGTTTGTAAGTCATATCCAGTTCTGTTTATGGGTATAATTGGTGGTCAATTCGAATGCCTCTCTCTTCTGAGTTCTGTTATTCTTTTGACGATTTTAACTTTTTCTTCTTGGTCTCTATAAAGTCACATACAGTTCAACTTACGGACGATTTCATTTCCATTTCGAATTACAGTCACCATTACACTTAATAAAATCTAAAAAGTAGGGAACAAATAAGATTTGTGTGCGTATATAAACACATAATTTCAACCTCACCAGTTCTGATTTCCGTTCGCGTTCAAATAAAAGGGTCAATCACTGTTCACTTCCAGATTTTGCGACTCTTGAGTTGAAGTCTTAGTAACGCTCAGCATTGATTGACTGGTTTAGTCAAGACTTCCCAGTTGTATAATCTCAAGAGTATTTCAGGATAGGACTTGGCGGTAAACAGCCAACATTGCAAACAATCAAAATCCCTCAATTGACCTCCTCACAGTGTGTGATGGTAGAGCATTTCAACAATATCAACAACGCAACACTGCAATCCTATGGCACTTTGATGCAGCAGTACAGCCATTTTCTTTCAGTTTTCGTGGTTATTGGACCAAAACCATCACTCCTCCTCCGGCCGGCAAGTCCAGCCAGACTAGCTGACTGTGCGACTGGATCGCCACATCCCTTTCGTAAATGTGAGAATTTTCCATCGAAAGCCCTGTCAGCCCTAGAATAACTGAACATCTTGGTATTTCATTCGAAGAAACCAATAATGGTTAAGAATGGCCCCGAATCTTCGCTCCTTTGCTGACTTTGCCTAGCGCCTCCACATACACAGTAAACAACCAAATCCGGCGTGTATCGAATCTGATTGGTTGATCCTGTCACGTGTTGGGAATCAAACAATGGGCTCCTGTGTAATCTGATTGGTTACCGGAGCCAAACAGCGACACAAAAAAAATTTTAACTAGCGATTTCTAATAGAAAGTGAAGTTCTGCGAGTTTGTGGATTTCCTGTAAATGTGTGACATAAATGGAGACCACATTGAAAATCGTTTCAACAATGCTGAACACGCATCACTTAAAGTGCCCCAAAACCCTTTTGCAATGTTTATATATATGAAACTTTGAAAGGCTTTGAATATTTCTGCGAAGAAATTTGTGGCTTACAGAGAATACACTATGATGTTCTATGGTTGTTTGAAATGGTGAAAATTTGACCTTTCCTGACCCATGACCGCGTACGAAAAAGACTGGGTCGATTCCCTATCTTACGTCATCCAATTCATTCGACTTTGCAATAACTTGAATAAATATTTAGCATTTTGTCTAAAATAGCAGTTTTCTTTACTAAAATCTCACAGACTGTGTATATTCTCTATATATCGATGCTGTTGTGATAGAAAGGTGTCATGGACAATAATGCAGTAATGAGGTGACGTAAGATAGGGAATCGACCCAGGCTTTTTCTTACACGGTCATGGGTCAGGAGTAGAACATCGAGTATTCTCTGTAAGCCAAACATTTCTTCGCAGAAGTACTCAAAACCTTTCAAAGTTTCATATATATAAAAATTGCAAAAGGGTTTAGGGGCACTTTAAATATCAAAACAAGGTGAGCCCCAATTACTAATATGATCAGAAATTATTCTGCAATAACAATGGACACTCAATATTCTGCAGCCAGCCTTGGTCTCACTTGAAGAATAATTTGAATCAGTCTGAAGGTGTAGTTTACACACATGCACATATATATTATGTTCTACACTGGACTGTAATCACTGACACTTAGTCAGTATTATGGAGACAGCCTTGGTCATGAAAACTGGGATGCAGTTTATGCACATCTGAATAGGGTTGATTGTATTCTATACTAACTTCTATGTACTATTTAAAACACTAATTGGAGCGGTATTACAAATGTTGAGAAAACAATTGAAACCTGAGAGGCGTTGATTACTTCTAGTCATAGTATACATGTATATTGCCAATCAGTAGCGGAAACGAGATAAACAAAATTAAACACTTAATATTTTTGTTTGCGACCGCGTTGGGCCGCTAGCTTGGCACGTTGGTCGCTCATTCGGTTTGTTCGTTTTGCAAGTCTTGGTGTGCACTCCATTCATTGTTCATACCATTATGAACACTTGCGATTTCTGACTCGAGCCGGCCAAAGGCCTGGCCCGAGTAATTAGCTGGAATCGACACTATAGCTAACAAGTTTATGTAGAAGTATCGAGCATCGGTGAACTGTATAGCTTTCTCTGTTCTGCGGCTCGTCTGAACTTTGTAATCGGCCGTGACTGAATACATCATGAATCGCTCTGATTGGCTAATGTTAATGAGATTACCCTTGGAGGCGGTACTTCTTAGTCAACCGTGAAATGAATCGAAAACCTTTATTGGGCTGTTTCTCGGCTCTTTTTTTCGGCCAAAAACAGAACTTTGTTGAAGTCCAGCGTTTTGTCCAATTTTCCTAAATTTTTCACGAGTCGTGGAAAACAGCTGTTTCTCAAATACTGTATCGGGGAATTTTCAAATAATTTTTCGTTCAGGTTTTATGACCTGGTTTGTATCAAAATGGGATGAAAAACTACTTTTTCAACTTTGAAAAGGGATAAAATCTGTAATACGCAATATATCAAAAATGCCCGACACAGTATTTGAGTCAACTTAGTTGGGATTCGAAAGGGCTAATTAAGAAAAAAATTGTTGTTTCAAAGCCTGAAGGGCTGAACTCCTTCTGGCGGACGGAGTCATTTCGCGTAGAAATATATACAACATCTACGCTTTTAACTTTTGTTCAAAACGGATTAAATATCAACTTTTTTTTCAATTCAAGACCTTTAAAACGGTATATAGTTCGTCTATGTGGCTTTAATTCCGACGTTGCAAGAGCGTTTTTCCGAAATGACACGTCGAACCTTTATCGAGACCTTAACCACTGCACCACCCCGGCTCCCCACTGGTTATTGTTTATATAATAACATTACCTTAATGCACCCATAAAAGATACAAACTGCTCTCCAATGGTTATTGTTTATATAATAACATTACCTTCACCCAATACAAGGTACGAACTGCTCTCCAATGGTTATTGTTTATATAATAACTTTACCTTCACCCAATACAAGGTACGAACTGCTCTCCAATGGTTATTGTTTATATAATAACATTACCGTCACCCATACAAGGTGCAAACTGCTCTCCAATGGTTATTGTTTATATAATAACATTACCTTCACCCATACAAGGTGCAAACTGCTCTCCAATGGCAGCCAACAGCAGTTCCTTCCAAACTCTATCCTGCATTTAAAATATATTGCAATGGGTCATAATCTAATGTACATGAATGCAGAATACATGAACATGACTGCAGGTAATTTGGTTTAAGAATGATTATTTGTTGATCATATGTCGAATTATGTGTGTTGAGAAGTACATTGTATGTACAGTTGGCATAATTATGTGTGTTGAGGAGTACATTGTATGTACAGTTGGCATAATTATGTGTGTTGAGGAGTACATTGTATGTACAGTTGGCATAATTATGTGTGTTGAGAAGTACATTGTATGTACAGTTGGCATAATTATGTGTGTTGAGGAGTACATTGTATGTACAGTTGGCATAATTATGTGTGTTGAGGAGTACATTGTATGTACAGTTGGCATAATTATGTGTGTTGAGGAGTACATTGTATGTACAGTTGGCATAATTATGTGTGTTGAGGAGTACATTGTATGTACAGTTGGCATAATTATGTGTGTTGAGAAGTACATTGTATGTACAGTTGGCATAATTATGTGTGTTGAGAAGTACATTGTATGTACAGTTGGCATAATTATGTGTGTTGAGAAGTACATTGTATGTACAGTTGGCATAATTATGTGTGTTGAGAAGTACATTGTATGTACAGTTGGCATAATTATGTATGTTGAGGAGTACATTGTATGTACAGTTGGCATAATTATGTGTGTTGAGAAGTACATTGTATGTACAGTTGGCATAATTATGTGTGTTGAGGAGTACATTGTATGTACAGTTGGCATAATTATGTGTGTTGAGGAGTACATTGTATGTACAATTGGCATAATTATGTGTGTTGAGGAGTACATTGTATGTACAGTTGGCATAATTATGTGTGTTGAGGAGTACATTGTATGTACAGTTGGCATAATTATGTGTGTTGAGAAGTACATTGTATGTACAGTTGGCATAATTATGTGTGTTGAGGAGTACATTGTATGTACAGTTGGCATAATTAGGTAAGATTTGTTTTAAATGAAATAACATTGAAGGGACTGCATCCAATAGATGCTGTCCAAGTGAAGTAGTAATGAAGGGCAAGAAGTAGCACACCAACCGTCAAATCCTTTGAACATCTCATTTTCCAGTAACCACCATCAGCATTCTCCACATCTTCCCTATGAGGAAAATGGCGAAAATTAGCCATTAATAAGAAACATCATGCTCTAAAAGAGAGTCTTACAGGACTGTCTTTTTAACAATTAGACTGCAAGTTTGAGGTTTCTACTGGCTGATAGTTGGCGAGGGGCAAAGCCTCAACTCAACTTAATCACATACAGTCAATAGCAACCAAGAGCAAGTCTTTCCAACTTAGCTGTTGATTATTATCAAAAAACCTATGAAAAATGTTGGAAAATAAGCGATTTTCTAGTTGATTTTTGTCTTTGCATGCTTTACTAGGCTCCTGCCAGGTTCTTTTACTTCCACCGTGGAATCAGGTTGTAACTTCCGCCGTGTATTTTCACTTCCGCCGTAACTTTTCTCGATTGTGCAGTGACTTTCTCGGTTTTGCCGTGATTTTATCGCGTATTTGTGCCGTATAGGTTTCTTAATTGTGCCGTCGGATTGGTGATTGTGCCGTGACTTTGGTGGTTGTGCCGTGACTTTGGTGATTGTGTGGCACTTAATTGTGGGCCACCGTACATTTTAGTCCTTTTTCTGAAATGAAATAATGTTAACTTCTGCAAAGAAAGGGGGATTTAGACAAAATTATAATTTTTAATATGCCTGATACAGTTCAATAGGATCATTTGTCTATACAATATGGTGTGTGGGAATCTCAGAGCCTTTTAAACTTAGCAAGACTGAAACTCTCAAAGCAAGTAAGCAGTAAAATACGTCAAATGACATCTACAGGTCTGAAAGGGTTAAAACTGCCATCAATCGGTCAATACATATAAGCCAATCAGATTGTGAGTGTGCCGATCAATATTTAATATACAGGGCCGGGTTGTTCAAACCCCGATTAGTGTTAATCCTGGATTAACTCTGCACAAAACCTATTGGTTGTCATGGAAATTAACAACCCGGCCCAGGTCTGCACATGACATGCAGACAGTACTTATAAGGACCATGTACATGTACTTACCAGATGGGCCTTCTAGATTCTCCTCTCATGCAGTGATAACTTGCTCTTGTACCTAACTCAGTGGCTTTAGGTATATTGTTGAACACACTCCAGAAACTCTGTAACATTCACATACAGTGGTATCAATTATCATTTCATGTATTATCTAGTACATGTACATCTAATGCAGAGATTCACTATATGGCCTATTATTATTATTATTATTATTATTATTATTATTATTATTATACATGTATCAGTCAGTACTCTGTTCCAGAACAAGTTCTGTTTTGGAACATAGCCACATAAAATCAAAAACAGCAGCCCTGCAGTTTTTCTGTCAATACAGTCCGAATTCTTATCAGTACAAGAGAAATTGTGGGGAAAGGGATTCTAGCATGCAATTATCAAGACTAATGCCCTCTTATTTCCAATGGTAATAGGCCAATCAGAAAATGAGAAACTGGATGAGCAGTTGTTATAAAAATAAGATATTTTTTTTGTGTGAAATTTTGTTGAAAGGCATAAAATTAGAGTTAATTACATGTACATGTAGGTGCTATAGATTACATCATGTGCAGCATACACAAAAACAGGTCCCATAATAGATGGTCTGTACATGTGCATCAAGACAGGAGTTTGACCATCACTGCTGTTTTGCCATGGGGCAGGGGTCAGGGGTCAGTGATCTGCTGTGAGACCTCCCTTAATATGTTCAGTAATTGATACTGTATGGGGACATACAGTGGTATATCCATGTGACTTATTAAATGCTGCATTTCGATTGGTTAGCACCCTTAAAAGTATTAATGAATTTTATAACTTAAGAGTCATTGTCTGAGAAAACCGGGCAGAACTTAAAGATGGGGGTCGGCCGATTCCTTTAATTTTTTCAGCAGTTAGTAGGTACCTGATAAGATTACGAACGGTGGTATTTAAAGTTCCACTCGCCTTTTTGTTTCTGAGATTGACCACCCCCTTCCATTTCTGGCCTAGACAGGTCGTAAAAACGGTAAAATCTGGGCTAACTTTGAAAGGCTATCAAAGTCACTACGCACAACTGACGGCTTTGCTACATTTTGTGTGCATTATCTACCATTTAAACAGCATGTTCACTTTTGAAAAAAATCTAGTCGGAGAAATTCCTTTTTTTAATATTCGGATAAAATTCGTTTTTTTAGCTTATCACGAAAATCACCAATATGGAGTCATTTTTAAGGGGATGTTTCTCAAAAGTGCGGTAGTTTATTTCAACATTGAAATCATTTTTCAGTAGCCTACACAATTGCCATCAAAGTATTGATTGGCACTACTCAATGATTTAGCGTGAGCCGTGTGAGAAATAGCTGAAATGTGCATAAATTAACCTTTTTTTTTCCGCCAAATTTTCAGTCATAATATCAATCCGGCATGTAAGTTTGTCAAAGTATTATAGCATAACCTAATGAAAATGGCTCAGAAGACTATTACTTTACATCGAAACGTTTTAGGAAGAGGTAAATGTGTAAATATTTGATGTTTACATAAGTAAAACTCGCTGACCTTCGAAAGACACAGGTCAATTTCCCGCGCTAAATTATGTTAGGGGCCGTCGACATATTCGAAATGCCCCGCTTAACGCACAACGGACGTTAAGGTCAGACCCCCTCCCCCTCCCCCTTAACGTCCACCCATTGTTTTATTCTTTTTTTTTAGGTCAGGAAAAACAGTAATGAAATACACGGGAGTTCACTTATAAACAAAGTATAAAACAAGCTTAAAGCTTTAATAGTTGCAACTGTACAGTCAGTCAGTACCTTGAATTCCCGTACAAGCTCATTTCGGATATTGACTAAAATACTCATTCGGACACGACTATAAAACTGAGTTTCATTTACCTGGAGGTTTGAGGTATTTCATGATACTTCTAATCAAAAGACCTTGTTGAAATTTCCGGGAAATTCAACAGAAATTGCGCTCTAATGTAGATCTAGCTGACTAGAAACGTTTGATTAAAAAGTGTACTTCTATTGATGAAAAAGTGTTTGTTCTAAATGCCCCACACTAACGTCCATGCCCTTACCCCCTCCCCCCCTAAACGTCCGTTGTGCGTTAAGCGGGGCATTTCGAATATGTCGACCCTTATTGTCGTCTCGCTAGGGCAGTTGTGCTTGCCGTATCGCTTAATGGTGAAATAAGGAATCTACGATTAGCAGATCTATTGAGTTTGATGATAGTGGGCCCTATGATTATACATCCTTATAACCAGTAAAAATACATGTAGCATTGGATCATTCTCAGAGAGGGTAACGTGACGTGTCACGTAATACCGGCTGAACAAATTCTTCAAGGCGAATAAACAATAAAATTATCCGAGGTACATATTATATGTATTGCATGATGCTTTTCCTCAGAGACATGTCTTCATTTACATGTAGGGTATAAAATGTATATAGTTTCTGTAATGATATTTTGTTTTACTATTTAGCGCATAAAAGTATTTGTGATGCGGTATGTAATATTTCGCTGAAAAGGGGTTTGCATTTTAACTGTTGTCTTTTCAAAGTCATTTCTTGTGATTGTTTAAAAAAAGGTCTAACTCTCCCGCTAATTGCTTATTTACATAGAAAAAAAGGAAAAGGAAAATGAAAGTCAAAAATAAAACCAGAACCAATAATGGGATAACTATGGACATTGTGGCAGTTTTAATCGTTTACGTTAAACCTCGGGGCTCTGGCTCAGCATAAACGTCTTCTATGGCCTTCATGGCCAAGCAATTATAATATTTTCTATGTTACGTTTTGGGCAAACAAAACTGGCTTCTTCCACTTGCTCTGCCTTAAGATTAACAAATCCATCGCGGTCAAGAATAAAATGTTTATTTTTTAATCTATTTGCATTTTATGCAAAATATATGTACAACTGGAGGGTTGGTTACTTAGCGCCAGGATGGCTAAGGTCAAAATATTACTTACGAGGGTGGTGTAGTTTGCCAAGTGAATAAGTAGCTTCAGTGTCAATATTGTTAGCTTCTTACAAAAGAAAGGCTTTTAAAGAAGATATTTCAAACGTTTTAATAAGTGTTTAGGACTAGTAGTTTACCGGTATGATAAGTTTATCATTTTTCAGCCGAGAACAAACAACTTGACGCATCGATACAAATGGAGAAAGGATTGGTCTACCAATAAATTAAATCACCTTTTTCTTTGCTGATTTCAAATTTGTGCTCCGTTCATACATTACTGTAACTACATTGTAATATAGGCAATCGACAGATCCCAACAAAAACATTTGGAGCAAAATTTGACTCGAATCGGGTAAACTGTGTCCCCCGGGGAGAGAATACTCCCACACATACTGTAAGGGTATGCGCCACCCTAAAGGGTAAGGTTTTGAGCTGTCTTAGTGTAAAATAGGGTAATAAATTTCACATTTTTAGTTTGGAATAGGGTATGATCTTCACAGGGAAGTACGAGACTGCACATGTTCCAATATTTCACTTGTTGTAAATAGAGTACAGGTCTGTAAATGGTATGGAAAATCTGATATTTTGGTCTGAAATAGGGCCAGGGTTTTGAGAACCGGGCGGCACACTGCCACCCAAAAACGTTATTTGGTATACTGATACTATTCATTCAGGTTATTGGTTAATGTATTGGTTACACAAATAGCGGGTTTATTTAACAGCAAGATAACTTTATTGTCCATTTTTGAGACGCGAATTACAGTTTTAGAAGTCACAAGCAATACTTCGATAAATTCGCAACCATGGTCGCGCGGCAAAGGTCCACAGTCTTCCATTATCTTAGCATTTATTTCAGTAGTATTTTAGTCTTCCAGTATTTTAGCATCGGTTATAGCTACATGCCTTTATTAATTGCAAAAAGCATATCCTGATACCTTCACTGATTTGATTTATAGCTGTAAGCAAATTACCTTGTTTTACTTTTGTCCATATCGTCGCCAATGCTGCCGAAAGAATGTACACTAAACGCAAGGAAATCTTATTCATAGGTGACTTTAATCTTGACATGTTGAAAGGAAGCAACTCCAAAGGCCCGAATCAGGAACTATCAGGTTTTTGTGACCAATTCTGTTTAAGTAATGTTATTCAGGAAGCTACGAGAGTGACCACAACCTGTCAAAGCTTGCTCGATGTTATTTTAGTGTCGCACCCTGAGAGATATGCAACCAGTGGTAATCTGCGCGTGGGTATCAGCAACCATGACCTAATTTACATTATAAGAAAACAAAAACTTCCAAAGCCGAAGGCCAAGTTCATCCAATTTAGGTCTATGAAGAACTTTAATGAAGCTGCCTTTGCGTCAGATCTGGAGGAGACCCCTTGGGCTTGTATAAGCAGGTACTGGATAGCCACGCGCCGGTACTTAAATTACGCTTACGGAACAATCAACTGCCGTGGATAACACCAAACATCCAACGAGAGATACGTAAACGGAATCGCCTATATAAGAAGTTTCGTCGAGTCTGCACTGACGCAAACTGGGCTAATTACAGGGAACAGCGAAACAAAGTTTCCAGTTTAAAGAGAACAGCAGTCCGCAACTTTTGTTGGGAAGCAGCCAAAAGTCCTAGTCATTCAGCTGGACATTTCTGGAAAAAAATGAAACCACTTCTACCGAATACAAAATCTAACATTGACAGTGGTACAATTCAACTCATAGAAGGAGGGAAAGTAATCTCGAATGTTCCTGCCGCGTTAAATGGCTACTTCTCTACTCCTTGTGTTGAAGAGGTGATCTTAAAACTTACAGAGGAGGAGCTTATGGACCACCCTAGTGTCAAAGCAATCAGTAATCTGTGTACTGACCTAGACTTCTCCTTTGAACCAGTCAGTCCTAATTACATTTCTTCCCTCATAAAAAACCTTGACATTAAGAAGTCCTGTGGTCCCGATGAAATTCCGCCAAAATTTCTGAAACTGTCTGTACCTACCATCACTGCCCCAGTGACGAAGCTGATTAACTACTGCATATCGACTAGTACATGGCCGCGTGATTGGAAACGCAGTAATGTGAGCCCTGTTCATAAGAAGGATGAGACTACTTTTAAGAAGAACTATCGACCTATTAGTGTACTATCTGTTATGGCGAAACTGTTTGAAAAAGTGAAATACGATCAGCTGTATGCAACGTTCTCTCCTATATTCTCTAGCAACATGTCGGGATTTCTTCGTGGCCACTCATGTTGTACAGCGCTAGTTAAGATGACAGACGACTGGCGCACATCACTTGATAAGAGTCATGAGGTCGGAGTTGTGGCCATAGATCTGTCCAAAGCTTTCGATTCTATCAGCCACAACCTTCTACTAGCTAAGCTAAGAGCATATGGTTTCTGGGAGTGTGCTTTATCGCTAATTCGATCCTACCTACATGATCGTCAACAAAGAGTTAAATCAGTTCTCTGACTGGCTCCCAGTTCATTGCGGTGTCCCACAAGGAAGCCTGCTAGGCCCCCTCTTGTTTAACATCTTCGTGAACGATGTTAATCAAGCTGTTGATATTTCATCACTGCGCCTGTATGCTGACGACACTACCCAGTATGCAGCTGACGTGAGTCCAGCTGCACTTGAGTTCACCATTAACCATGACATCAAGTCGCTGAAGAACTGGTTCTCTGATAACTTTCTTCAAGTAAACTCCGCTAAAACGCAGGCCATGACTTTAGGAAAATCAAAGTATACGTACGACCTAAGAGTCCATGAAGATACTATTATTGTGAAAGACACCTTGAAAATTCTAGGTGTGACTCTAGATAAGGACCTTACATTTAAACCACATATTAACGAAATGCTAAAGAAAGCTCACGCGAAAATAGCGGCACTGATACGACTCTACAAGGCGTACGTATTACCGCATTTAGAATATTGTAGTCCCATTTTGTTAGGCATTGGTAAAGGTCTTAGCAACAAAATCGAATCTGCAAATAGCTATGCTATCAGAACACTACTTAATTTAGGTAATAACGCAAATCATCAAGAAACACTATTAGACATGGCCTCAATGCGGTCATTGAAACATAGACGCAACGTACAATCTCTAATGTTATTCTTTAAATGCTTCAGAAATCAAGGTCCTGTATACATATCAAATCTTTTTAAACCTAGAGTCACTAGCTATAACTTAAGAGGTAGCGGTAATAACGTAGTTCAGCCATCCTATAACAGCCTTTTCAAGCATAATTCTTTTTCATACACAGTATCTCACATTTGGAACCAGCTACCATCGGCAGCTAAAACTACAACTTCTTTAACACAGTTTCGGCAATATCTTAATAAGTCTGACTTTATTGGATGCCAGTGTAAAAACTGCCTCTAACTAGCTCCTGCACACATGCACCTTTTTAATTGATCTACTTAGTTTACATTGATATCTTTAAATTTTGGCACCTTTAACTTAGAGTTTGTATATATATCGTATGGTATTAGTATAGCTAGACTTGCTTACTTATTATTGTATATATGTAAATAGTTTGAACTAGAGTTCTCTTAGCCTTTATCCATATTGTTATGTACTAACAATATAATATTACTATATATATGTAAATAGTTGAAACTAGAGTTATCTTAGCTTCCATTCGTGTTATAATGTCATGCCCTACATTTGTAGCTTTATTGTCCTACTACAAATTTTATACTTGGAGCAAGGGCGAGATACCAACAAACTCAACTCACATATGGCGCCGCTTCCGGGAATCGAGCCTGGCTGAGAGGCGCTGAACCACTGCACCATCCCGGCTCCCTTCAATGTGGAATGGTTTCAAATAAAAGGAAATATGAACAAAATACTATCAAACTGTGTACATGGAGCCTAGCACAGCCTTGGTTTGACCTTATGGCCTGGGTTCCGCTCTATAGCGACCGGAACTTCATTAGGAAGCTGTCACTAATATATTTGTAAAATGTGTATGTCATCGGGAAATCACCAAAAGAATTTATCCAACCACTCCTTTACAAAGAACGAATATTCTCTCCCTTGAAATCTGTCAACTATTAAACTCGCCATTGCAGTGCATTTACGTTATTTTTAGAAAGGTTTCCCGCTATTTGGTTGCAATCATTCCCAAGGGAATAAAACCACAAAAGCGTGCCCTGTTGGTATAGCAAAAGTAGCTATAAAAGAGGCATATTTTGTTTCGCCACTGGTCAACTCACTAATTGGCGGGAAAAACGATCTAAAAATAGCCCAACCTGTGAAAACGCTTGACAGCTATATAGGAGATATGGACGCTCCTGGTTTATATGGGCTCCTGCATTTTGTGATTAAATTCTACAACGAGGTTTTTCAGTTGTAATAGCATTTTTCTGGTGTATTAACTCGAACAATTCACAACAATTCCCAGCATTATTTCTCATCCTCCTCCCTCAAGTTACATGTAAATGTCTCTGAGGAAAAATATCTGCAATGCATATAATATGTACCTCGGATTTATTGTTAATTTGTTCAGACGGTCTTGCGTGACACGTCACGTTACCCTCTCTGAGAATTATCCAATGCTACATGTATTTTTACTGGTTATAAGGATGTATAATCAGCCCAACAATAACTTAATTTCGCGGGAAATTGATCTGGGTCTTTCGAAGGTCAGCGAGTTTTACTTATGTAATCATAAAATATTTACCATTTTACCTCTTCCTAAAACGTTCCGATGTAAAGTAATAGTCTTCTGAGCCATTTTCATAAGTTATGCTATAATACTTTGACAAATCTACACGCCGGAATGATATTTAAATGACTGAAAATTTGGCGGGAAAAAAAGTAATATATGCACATTTTCAGCTATTTCTCACACGGCTCACGCTGATCAATCAATACTTTGCAAATTTTTGATGGTAATTGTGTAGGCTACTGAAAAATGATTTTAATATTGAAATAAACTACCGCACTTTTGAGAAAAATTTTATCCGACTATTATAAATATATATATATATATATATATACAGTCAATGCCAAAAAGGTTGTCCAGCAGAACATAATATAATACTATAATATCCATTGTTTTGGCCTATTGTCTTGGTCTAGACAATAGGCCAAAACAATGGATATTAAAGTATTATATTATGTTCTGCTGGACAACCTTTTTGGCATTGACTGTATATATATATTATTATTATATATATACATATCTTTGATAACTATTTATTTATTTACATATATTAGTGGTATTAATTATTTTCTGTGTACTTTTTTGTATCCGTCTTATAATTTTATTTACTTTTTGTAGCTGTCTGTTTTCTAAATTCCATATTTAAGTGCCTGTTGGCTCGATTAGGTTCCAGGTTCCCTGGAACAAGAAACATTTCTATACTTCCTGATCATATTTGAGTGTAAATAAATGCATTGTTGTCGTTGTTAGTTCTGTTTGTGCAATAAATCCATACATGATTACCACTTTATGACTATGAGCATTAGCTTAGTTTTATATAGGTTTCAATGTCCAAAGTCCGGTCTAGATTGGAATTTATTGGGGCTGCTGTCAGCAGACTAGTAGTAGTGTATAACATTCTCTAGAATGTCGATTGAAATATCAACTGCGTGTACAGGAATGGAGGCAGTACTAGGCCTGCATAAGACACCGATGAGTATGGACAAGTTTAAATGTTTAATATCTTCTAAACGTATTATTATAAAACGTCATCTACATTACTTGATCTGAAAGGAATTAAAAACAGTCTGTAAAAGAATAATTTACGTACCTGGACTTTGTGAAAGGTATAGATGTTGCGAAGATTGGCGGCATATTCTGCAGCAGTTGCACCACGAACGTACCTAAAAAGAGAAGCCAGAGCTGAGTTGTAGGTATTTATTTCTGGGTTTATAGACCTGTTGTCAACGGATCAACATTTTATTTCTACCTATCATGCCACAATGTCCACGCGGAATTCAAAGGTATTCCACACTTTTCTGAGTCCTCCAGTTCACTTAAGGACCTCCTCGATAGATGTGGAGAGTTTGTAGTGTCAACTTCGCCATCTGAAATGGCCCTAGAAGTGAATACAGCGCCGCCTTGGTCGGAGAGAAATGGCGAACTGCTGTGTTTGACTGCCATGTTCGACAAGTCCCAACCACAACAAATTACGTCACGAGCCTTCGAATATTAATATGGAGGGTAGTAGGGACGGTCATTATAAACGAACCTAAATTTACAAGATGCAGAAAAGCTTATTAGATATTTTTCGTCGGTATATCATGATACTAATTAAATTATTTGAATGGAAGTCATAGCTATGCTTTGTAACGGGAAATAGTATGTAAACTACAGTATGTTAAATTCCAAACACATTCCCTCCCCTCCCCTACCAGATTGGGTCAAGAAACTGACACCTTTGCAGGCTTGGTCACTTCAATCCAAGATGGCGTCCATAGCGGATCAAATCCGTCTTCTCGCAAACCCTGAACCAACGAATTTAGACCCTGAAGATGACGAATTAGACTCCACCAGAGCAAAGATAGTTAAAGGAGATCCAGGAGGAGAAAACGCGAATAATAGTTTAGGTTTTAGTGCGTTGAGAAGGGGGAATGCACCGCTTTTAGTCGAAGAAGACAGTAAATATCATGGTCAACGTGTTTCACGAGCGGAGCTGGCTTTGATGAGGGGAGACTTCCAGGCCAGCGATCGCTCAGTAGATGGAGCAGATCAGGACGAAAGTGACGAGGGTACGGTATTTTATTTCCCTTGGTAGGGTTTCTTCACAGAAAATAGTGTAAAAATAACAGGAAATTAGAATTAATGATGCTTTCAAATTTCTTTAACTGTAAGTGTAAGCACGTGCGTGTATAAGGAAAATTTAAATTATACTGAAAGTGCAGTAGAATTTCTTGGATCTAAAGAGTTTTACGAATTATGTTATTTTTAGATATTCACAAGCAGCCAATGATATACAGTATGTATAATAATTACATACATGTACAAAGAAGAGCCTTCTTCAACTTCACGAAAAGCGAAGGCTCTGCTTGCAGGCTAATAAATAATATAGGCACAGGGAACCCATCACTTAGTGCACTTCAAATAAAATTGTTGTATAGACTCTCTTTTGACCATTATGCAATGTGAGGGTGTAGCTATTGTTATGCCTTCTGGGAATACTAAAAACAACACTAATTAAATTATGCCGCAATTGTTTTTATGCTTTGAAGCTCAGAATATCATATACAAAATTTGCTTGAGTTTGCGCAGAGCATAACAGTCGACTTAGGGTCTTTAACTTAAATCAGGTCTAATGTATATGTTGTGGTTCAATTATATCTTTGGTTCAAAAATTTTGAACCAGTACAAATTTTTTGAACCAGTACCATTTTTTTGAACCAGTACCATTTTTTTGAACCAGTACCATTTTTTTTTAATCAGTTCAAATGCTTTTTTTTTAGCTCAGCCGCAGCTGTGATTATTCTGTAAAAGTCGGCTCGGTTGACACAGTTTGTTCAGTTTCGGCAAACGATTTCACACGGGCGTAGAAGGAGGTTGAGTTTGCGAGTTTTTCTTGAGAACCCTAGCTCTAGTGGGTAAGATCTTGTTTACTGACCGGTTAGGGTTTTTTTATGGTTCAGGGTAGGGTTTTAGGGGGGTTTCTCAGTGTAAGCATGTCCTGAAATTGTTAAAGCAAAAGTGCACTTGAAAACACTTGAAAACTTCGCTAAATTCTCCATTAAGTTCAGGTGTATTTAGATTTGTTCTATTAATGATTTGGGATTTAAAATGGTTAGGTTTTTTTTCAAATTTGGGGGTTAGGTTTTAGAAGGTTTGTATGAAAATTCGACAAAATGAATTATTAATATGCTTACACTGAGAAAGCGCCGTTTTCAGTTAGTTTAAAATTCCCAGCATAATTTTCCCACAAGTAGCCCAAGCTGAAATTCGCTGTAACATGGCACAGACATAGTTAAGGAACACAAGAAGACACTGTATAGGTTTTTGTCGATTTTTATTCAAGATTTACGTTGTACATGGAAAACTAAAAAATTCCATACAAATGCTGTTAAATATTATACAGACCGTGTTGTCATCCATGTAATTTTATTTCCAAGTCCGATTTTGTTAGCAGTGCGCATGTGTGAATAAAATTAAGAGACTGGAAACAAATTAGCATAAGTAGAGGGACTGTGTTCGACGATTAGTCACCTATAGAATAAACGGTGGTGTAAAAATCAACAAGCGCTTCTGTGGCGCAGTGCGTTAATCGACTGGACTATCATCTACCAGGCGTTCCTCGTAATACTGTCTCAAGTTTAAAGCCCGACCGGGCGAGGTTAGTAAGTGGATGGGTGACCGTCTAGGTAAGTGGTATAGTAACGTGTCTCAGGGGGGACACGGGAAAAGGGGGATGGGACTGGGGAAGGGAGGGTAGAAATTAGAGGGAAGAGAGGGTTGACAAAAAATATTTTGTAGGGGAGGGGTGGGTTGATTTTCTTTTTCTTTTTAGAATCTTGAAAAAATTAACCAGTTCAAAAAAATGGTACTGGTTCAAAAAAATGGTACTGGTTCAAAAAAATTGTACTGGTTCAAATATATTTGTACCAGAGGTAATATTTGAACCACAACATGTACACCTCTTTCAAAAAAGGTTGATCAGAACAAAGAACTAACTACAAGCATTGAACAATAGATCTCTATTGTCTTTGAACCATTGAACCATAGAGCCTTATTGTTCAATGTTTGTAGTTAGTTCTTCGATCTGATCAACCTTTTTTGAAATAGGTGTATGTAAGATCATTAATTTTGTACAATGCATATTTTACAGATTATAATAATGACAGTTTGGAAGATTCATTACACAATGGAAGACATGGTACCTTACAGGAAGAATCTGATGACAATGATGAGCATGATAACTATGAGGGAAACATAAAGTCAGATAAAGACTTTACTCAGCTTGGTAATGCAGAAACAGTACATGAAGACAGGTATGGAGATGATGATGAGGAGGAGGAGGAGGAGGAGGATGACAGTGATGATGATGACAGTGATGAGGACAAAGAAGTGACTTTGTCAGATCAAGATAGTGGAGGTGTTCAGAGTTTCTCTGCCACAAAAATGGAGGATGAACTGGAAAAAGGAAAAGCAGTCAAACACCAATTAAGTAAGGCATTATTACATGTACATATAATACCACAAACTGTACACTGGTGTTTTCCTTTCCCGATAAGCTCATCATAGCATACGTTATACCGTATAGTAACTACATTTAACCATCCTCAATTACCCCTTCAAAAAAATTGGTGATTGTTATTTCTGTACCTTATTCCATGTTCTACAGGTCCAGTCATGTTTTTCTCAGAGTACAGTTCTAACACGTACAGTACTGGGAAAAAAATATTAAACGAGGTGAAGTGAAATTTCACTTACAAAAGTGATATACTTTCCTTAGGTGAAATTTCCCTTTTGGTGAAGTGAAATATCCCTTCATGTGAGGTGATATTTCACTTCACCAAAAGGGAAATTTCACTTCATGTGAAGTGGTATTTCACATCACCAAAAGGGAAATTTCACATGAAGTGATATTTCACTTCACGATAGGTGAAGTGATATTTCACTTCATCTGAAAGGGATATTTTGACTTTTGTGGTGTTTATCTTTCCCAGCGCACACTAAAAAGAGCGAGCTGCTGAGAAAGTAACATTGCAGATAAGACAGACTTCGTATCATCGTATCATAGCCACCTTTAGAAATAAAATCCGAGGTTTTGCAAGGTTTTCAATGCACGAGAAGCTGCTTTAACAAAATAGTCATTTTTAAAGTTCTTCGTAACATCGCATCATAGCCGCCTTTAGAATTTAATAAAATCTATGCATCTCGAGCTTTAAAATGATATGTTTTGCGAGGTTTTAAATGCGATAGAAGTTGAATTATTGCTACTATTCATTATTTCCTTAAAGCGGCTTCTCGCGTTGTGCATTGTTCTTGTGCAACAACTTAGCGGTGAATTTAGAGCAGCCTGCGTTCCCAATAATTCAACTTCTAGCGCATTGAAACCTCGCAAAACATATCATTTTAAAGCTCCAGATGCATGGATTTTATTTCTAAAGGCGGCTATGATGCGATGTTACAAAGAACTTTGAAAATGACAATTTTATTAAAGCGGCTTCTCGCGTTGTGCACTGTAATTGTTATGCGAAGACTTAGTGGTGAATCAAGAGCAGTTCTTGTGCAACAAGTTAGCAGTGAATTTAGAGCAGCCTGCGTTCCCAATAATTCAACTTCTAGCGCATTTAAAACCTCGCAAAACATATCATTTTAAAGCTCGAGAAACATAGATTTTATTAAATTCTAAAGGCGGCTATGATGCGATGTTACAAAGAACTTTGAAAATGACTATTTCGTTAAAGCGGCTTCTCGCGTTGTGCAGTGTTCTTGTGCAACGACTTAGCGGTGAATTTAGAGCAGCCTGCGTTCCCAATAGTTCAACTTTTAGCGCATTTAAAACCTTGCAAAACATCATTTTAAAGCTCGAGATGCATGGATTTTATTTCTAAAGGCGGCTATGATGCGATGTTACAAAGAACTTTGAAAATGACAATTTTATTAAAGCGGCTTCTCGCGTTGTGCACTGTAATTGTTATGCGAAGACTTAGTGGTGAATCAAGAGCAGTTCTTGTGCAACGAGTTAGCAGTGAATTTAGAGTAGCCTGCGTTCCCAATAATTCAACTTCTAGCGCATTTAAAACCTCGCAAAACATATCATTTAAAGCTTGAGATGCATAGATTTTATTTCTAAAGGCGGCTACATGTACATTGTATGAATGCGATGTTACGAAGAACTTTGAAAATGACTGTTTCTTTAAAGCGGCTTCTGGTGTTGTGTACTGTTGTTATGCGAAGAGTTAGCGGTGAATCAAGAGCAGCCTGTGTTCCCAATAATTCAACTTCTAGCACATCGAAAACCTCTTCACCTCTTGTGAAGTGAAATTTCCCATTTGGGGAAGTGAAATATCACTTCACGTGAAGTGAAATTTCCCTTTTGGTGAGGTGATACATGTATTTCACTTCACATGAAGTGATATTTCCCTTTTGGTGAAGTGATATTTCACTTGATGTGAAGGGATATTTCACTTCACATGATTAAGTGATACAACTGTATTTCACTTCGCTAAAAAGGGAAATATCCCAGGGGATATTTCACTTGACGTCGTTGAAATCTTTTTTCCCAGTACTGTACAGAAACCCTAGCTGTTCTATTTGTTCAAATTATAGACAAGATCACACATAAATATGTCGTATGAGGTTTTATAGTCAGGTCTGCATGTACATGTACATGTAGGTTAATTACTTGGGCCAGGCCGTAAAATAGCCACCCAAGTCAAGCTTCACAAATGTTTCATATTTTTATTTTCCAAGTCGAGATATTTCACTGCCAACCAATCAGCTCCCTTAGAAGGATTTTGTTTTGACATTGCCATTGTTACATCAACTGCAGGAAATTTTGGGCCAAGAAACAATTTTTTTCCAAGGCCACCATGAGAAACCACCGGATGAGTTGCTGTTGCCAGATAAATGATCAATATTTTTTTTTTCATTCTGTGTACTTGATTCTCCTATGGACTGTGACAGCAAGTGATTGTACAATGTTGTATGTGTACAGTTGTATGTGTATGGGAACGTCAAAAAAGTTGAAAAATTCAAACCAATATGATAAAATACATGTACAAATGGAATATAAGGGCAATATTATTAACCCAGTTAACCAAAGTAAATTATTAGGAGTATATTGACACTATGCCTTGTCATGGGAAAGTCATATCAACTACATGTACATGTATCTTAGTAAATTAATTACATTGTAGCTCTTGCTTTTTCTTATTTAATAGCATTAAGAAGTTTCTTCCTTTAAATGTATGTTTGATGTAAGTTTTATAATGCCCGGATTTATCCATATTTAGTTTACTGTAATACTCTTTGGGGAAACTGTTCTACATGTACACATGTAGCTTAAATTGTTCTACTCTTCTTAAACTACAAAAGAGGGCTGCCAGATCAATAATGGATGCACCAATAGTGACACCGTCAATTTCGCTTTTCAATAAATTACACTGGCTAATTCTCTTTATGATTTGATTAAGATACGTAAATTAATGTTGATTTATAAAGTCATCAATGATCAAGCACCTGAAATTTTAAAACGTTTTGTTTGAACTAATGTTCGAAATACAAGATCTTCAAACTACCGTAAGGTAAATTTTGCCCTTCCAAGAGCATGCACTAATAGTAGACAAAAAAGGTTTTGTTTTAGTGCAGTTAGTCTATTCAATTCTCTTCTGGTCGATTTGAATAACTTCAAAGTGGTGAAGAATCATGCTACTCATCTAATGAACCTAGCACGAAAGGAGTTCTACACCAATCATATCCAAGATAACAGCTGCAATCAAAGGAAGCTGTTCACTGCCACAAAGGCCTTGCTGTGTGAGCCGATGGATGTCTCGTTCCCCCAAGGACTTAATCCTGACAGCCTCTCCAATGACTTTGGGAATTATTTTGTTTCATTCAGAAGATTGTAACTATCAACGAATCGTTTGATAATCTTCCCACCCAATCACCCCCTGTTGTGGACACTACCTGTACGGATGTCTCCTTCACTGAATTTAAGACTTTGTCTCAGGAGGAGGTACGAAGCTTGATTGGCAGAGCAGCTGGCAAATTGTGCGCTCTTGATCCAATGCCTACCTTTATTGTGCTGCAACTCTTGGATATCTTACTTCCAGTCATCTCTAACATGATCAACATGTCGCTTGAATCTGGCAAGTTTGCCGATTCTTGGAAGGAGGCATGCATGCTGCCATCTCTGAAAAAGGCAGGCCTTGACAATGCATTCAAGAACTTCCGTCCAATTAGCACCTGCCTTACGTGTCCAAGCTGTCTGAGAGAGCTGCTGCTGACCAACTCATTGCGCACTTGGAAGTCAATGGTCTTCATTCTACTCTACAGTCTGCATACAAAAAAAACATCACAGTACTGAAACATCCCTACTGAAAGTGAATAATGTTCATAAAACTGTAATGGTGTAGCCCCCCTCCCCGAAAAAAAAAGGAAATATTTATTTTTGCAGACTAAGGACACTCGACAGTCACACACTCTTTCACAAAACATTTCAGCTCCTGTATTTTATTAATACATTTTCTGTTTGGATGCCATATACCATATTTATCTGTGTATAATACACCCGTTTATAATACGCACCCTATTTTTTCAGGCAGATTCCGAAAAATATTGCAAAATCATATTAAGAAAATAGGGGGAAAAAGGCCCAAAACTTTTTGACATCCATGTACATTGTACATCAAAAAGATGTGTAAGTTCGATAATGATATCACTTTTAGTTGGTTAAAGCATGAAAACTGTAGTACTAAGACAAAGCGGTGCTGTGTTGCATTGCATTATTGGATAAAATGTTGTTGTTTTCCTGTGCGAGAAAAAGACACAGCACAAATTACACTTCAGAATAATTTATTTACAATTCTTTAGCTATAATTATAGTATTTAAAATTTATTTACCAGGTATCCATTAAAGTTCACTTATTTATCAGTGTCTTTGTCTGTGGATTATCACACAAACAAATTAAAATCCTTCGAACTCCGATTTGTCACTGTCCGACTGGAATAGATCCCGAACAAATGAATCATCCAGCTCTGGTTGACTGTCTGCATCATTACTTGGGCCAGCGAAGGCTGGGCCCGAGTCAAGTTTTGCAAGTGTTTGTTATTTTTATTTTCTGTGTCGACCCGGAAGTCGCTGTTAACCAACCAGATTACACAGGAGCCATTGTTCGATGAACAACTCAACACGTGACAAGATCAACCAATCAGAGTCGACACTGCTCGGGGACACTTCCCAAAGATATTTGTAGAGGCAAAGTTCAACGGGAGCGAAGATTTGAGCCATTCTTATCCATTATTTTGTTGAAACCAAAGATTTCTTCGACTAAAATACCAAGATGCTCAGTTATTCTAGGGCTAACAGGACTTTTAGGGGCTTTCGATGGAAAATTCTCACATAAAAAAATTACGAAAGGAGTGTGGCGATTAAATCGCATAGTCAGCTACTGAGCTAGTCTGGCCGGTGGAGGAGTGACCAATAATCTACAGAAACTGAAAGAAAATGCCTGTACTGGTGAAGTGGCATAGGATTGCAGTGTTGCATTGTTAATATTGGTGAAATGCTCGCCGCTATCATCAAACATTGGGAGGATGTGAAATGAGGGATTACACGTATGATTGTTGGCTGTTTACCGCCAAGTATACTCTCCTGAAGTACTCCTGTCTGTCTTGAGATTATACAACTGGGAAGTCTTGAAGCCAGTCAAACCAATGCTGAGCTTTTATACTAAGACTTCAATTCAAGAGTCTCAAAAGCTGGAAGTGAACAGTGATTGACCCTTGTCTTTGAACGCAAAAGGAATTATCTGAACCGGTGAGGTTGAAATTATGTGTTTATATAAATATGCACACAAATCTTATTTTAAAATGTTATTTTAAAAGTGTAATGGTGACTGTTATTCGAACTGGAAATGAAATCGACCGTAAATTGAACTGTATGTGACTTTATAGAGACCAATAAGAAAAACATGAAATCATCAAAAGAATAACAGAACTCAGAAGATACACAGATCGAGGCATCTGAATGATACCCATAAACAGAACTGGATATGACTTTAATACAAACCGAGAATACTGTATTGATTAATTGGATGTGACTTAGGAAACCGAGCTAGTTGAAACTGTCAAAAGAATAGCAGGTTTTGTCATGGATTCAAGCCGTAACTATAAACCGAACTGGAGTGTATAAATTATCGCCGACAATTGATATGAACGGGCTTCAAACTCCGGCTTTGTCTACTTCTTATTTTGCTGAACTGCACTGCCAGATCGAAGACCTTGAAATTAGCATCCAATAAATCTAGCTTAATTTATCCTAAAGAAAGCTTTGATTTATACCCTTGAAGATGGATTTTTTTTTATTTTCTCTACTTCGCCTTCTCTTGCCGTTAACAATAGGAAATGGACAATCTGAAATCTACATTTACTACAATGAAACTACAATGTTTACCCTCTCGTTTTTCTCGGCCAATGGAAATCGAGATACCGTGGCGCATGCAATCGTTTTGTGGCAGAGGTTTCTCAGGGGTCGGGTGGAACTTCTCGAAACGAGCGATAGCATTGGTCTACCCAACAATATAAAACACCCTAACCTTTAGAAAGTGCAGTACAAAAACCATAGAAGTATAGTATTAAATGAAGAAACAAAAATGGTGGGGAAGCACCCTTTAAAAAAAATATCAAGTCAGACCTTATGCTCGTCCATGGGGTGAGCTTGTTTATTATGATCAGATCTGAAGAATCTGAGAAAATAATTAAAAGTCCAATCCTAAGAAACCAATTCGATCCAGGTCATTATACAGCACTTCATATTTAAAAAATAAACAGCAACAATTTTATTTATAGCAAAGGAAGGTATATCGTATCAGAAACATATTTGTTGCTAAAGACATAGTTTACTTTTATGACAACCAAGGCCCGAGTATAGCCTGCCTCGCAGGCTCTTGTTAAATGTGAAATCGTTCTCTGTTCCATCAAGACTGTTCAAGATTCCACACTCCACGAACGCTCTTACAACCATCTTGACAGGAATATCATGCCGTGCTTTGCCGATCCACATGCAAATTAACTCCTCGGAGGGCTTCTTCTGTCTTCCCCTGGCTGTGAACTCGTGAATTCCATCAGCCATCCACTGCATCCACTTGTCCTTCACTTGATCTTTGAATGGCTTATTCAAACAAACATCTAATGGCTGTAAAAGCAAAGTCAAATCTCCAGGAATGACTACCAAGTCCATGTTCTCTGAATGAAAAGCACACTTCACAGGATTGGTCAGACACATACAGTGTATTTATTTTTGTGAGAAAAATACCAGAATGCTGCTCTCTCCCTAGCCCTCCATGCCGAGATCTCCAAACTTTCTCATTCCAAACTTACATCTGCTCTGTGCCATCCAGCCCTTCTCTTGAACTGCTACAACAACTCCTGGATTTTTCTTGATTTTTGGCATTGTCTTTATTCTCTTAAAAATTGCCATTGGTAAATAAGCTTTGTACTGTCGCTACAGCAACCCCAAACAACAGTCATGCGGTTCTTCTCGTTGCCAGTCATATGGATCTTGACAGTTTTCTCTCCAGTCTTGTTTGGAGGCATGTCGAATGTCATCACGGTCGTCCGTGAAAGCGATCAAATGTAGTGGATATCCATGCTGCTTGCAATGCTGTATTATAAAGGTGTGAAACTGCACAATCTTTTCTTTGTAGTCAGTTGAAAGTCACTGTGCAATAGTCGTTTTCTGCCAAAGTGACAGAACTTTTGCTTTAGGAATCATTGGCACCAATGATTTCTAGCCTTGAATCTCGTACTGTGGATCTTTAGATATACAATGTATCAAGTGTGTTGAGTCTTACCAGCAATGGCAAGATCGCAAGTCCATTTATCCATTTCTCCTTGATCCATTTCACCAGATCAGCTTCCAATGCAGTGCCGGCTAAGCAGCTTTCTTTTCGCAATCAGCACACTTTAGTCAGGGCATTTTCTGTAGATTTTCCTTGTTCTTTTGGTGATAATTCGTAACTTATCACTTGTTGTATAACTTTGCCGTTTTGCTCGTGTTGTCATGTTGATCAATTATTTTGAGATTGTTTGTTGTAAATTGAATGTGTAATTATGCACAGATTGAAAATCCAATAATATTATTGGTACATGTAGTTTAAAAATGAAGAGCCAGTAATAAGTAATTATAATTTTGTTTACGTTGTTATGCATATTTGAATCTTCGGAAAACAAGTGGTTATGCGTATAATGCGCATCACGATTTTGAAGGCCATTTCAGGGTAAAAAAAGTGTGTATTATACATGTCGGGTAAATATGGTATATGGCCTGAGTACAGGCGCTGCATACAGCCTCTTGTTGTTACATAAAACTGGCAGACTACAATGTATGTCAGTGAATATACTAAGTTAAGTATGTTGTTACATGTGTGTATATAATATTCATTGCTCATTTTCCTGTGCAGGTTTCTGGGACAGCTTTCTAGAGTACCGTATCAGAATACAGAAGGCATTGGTTCTTGCGAACAAGCTTCCACAGCCTGGAGATATGACAAAATTTATGGCTACTAATGACAGTAACCTAAAACATGCTCAAAGACAAGGTATATTGAGACTATTGCACTCCATCACTTTACGTACATTGTATAAGAACGACTTCATAGTTACGCGACTTTGTACAATGTAGTTAGGGAGCAGTTAGGCCTAAATTGCCTTTGTTCTACAATCAGTCTGGTTGGTGAGTGTCACAGATACATTTACATGTGTTGAATTACTGTTTCATACATGTACATGTTGTAGTTCATATTTCATCTTAGTTCAATTTTATTTTAAACTAACCCCCCCCCCCCCCCCCCCCTGTTTTCTTATCACTTCCTTCCTCTACCCCTCTCCCTTAATCTCCTTACAATGCTCCATTGTACCCATACAGGATCCCATTACCAGGAGTGTCCATCTCACATACTTGGTCTGTGCGTCAGCGTATGATCGGATTGAGCTATATTTAGAACATCTCACTGGAGTTCTCGTGCCCATGCACACTTTGAGAACCCAATCAAACCATAGCCAGGACAATGCAGTGTTAGTAAATCACCTCAAAGAACAATAGATCATTCTCAAATCTCAATAATCTCGATAATCTCGTGCACAGATCGCAGTTACCCAGGAAATATATTCTAAAAATAGCTCAATCCAGTCATATGCTGACTCACAGATGTATATGGATGCTCCTGGTAATGGGCTTCTGACCCAATCAACTATACTAATTACCATATTTATTTTACCTTCCACTGTCCTTGCTGGTACTTGAACCAGCAACCATTGGATCTGTTGGTCAGAGCCTTAACCACTCTACCACTGAGTGATCAATGTGAAACACCGTACTCATTTACTATATATCATGGTGCTATTAGTTACCAGTCCCCCACAATCTAGTCCAAATTTTGCACATGTGCACTCCAAACTGCTCGGAAATTGATCACATAGACCTGGTATTGAATATAAAAATAATAGAAGTGAAAAAATATGTTCTGACAAGCACTGGCAGATGGTTGGTTCTGACCCATATAGTCATTGGGTGGGTGCAGTGACTACAATATCACTCTTCAGTTGGTTAAAAAATACTAAAATACTAAAATACTAATACTAAGTGAATCCAAAAAAGTTAAAAACATTTCCCTAGTTCAAAAAATAATTCCTAGTTCATTTATTTTAAAACAGAGATTAAATTTTAACTACATGCACAACATACATACATTGTAGACATAGACACATGTATGTACCACTAATGATTAATATGCATTGATCACCATTTCTCATTTGGTACACAATTTGGTTTTAATAGCAAGATATTTGGCCTGTTTTGAAAGATCTTATAATTTCCTTATTTATAGTATGCATGCTGCCCTACATCATGTATATGTTGTATATATTGTACATACATTGTATGTGTTGTATATGTGTATATGTTGTACATATACATGTATGTTGTATATGTGTATGTTGTATATGTGTATATGTTGTACATATATGTTGTATGTGTGTATGTGTTGTACGTATGTGTTGTATGATTATGTTGTGGGGCAATTTTGATAACTGGTTCAATTTACCGGGGCAAATATTTTTTTTGAACTGGGGCAATTCTCAAGATTCTAAACCTAGCACCGCAATGGCAAACTCGTGGATGTAAAGTGTACTTTAGTGTGTTCTCAAGGGGAAACTCGTGGATGTAAAGTGTACTGTAGTGTGTTCTCAAGGGGAAACATGTGGAAATGTTCACAGTTTAAGTTATTTTTGCTTTTGTGATAGCCTGTGTAGCGTGTAAAACCATGTGACCAATGACGTCATTGTTACAACATCACCACTAAGTGAATCGTGGGGACCCAATACCATACCTGCGAAAGTTTGAGCTCCCTGGCATTAGAAACGAGGGAGATATGGGCATGTACTTAAAACATGTGACAACGTCATCGTTACGACATCACCACTAAGTGAATCGTGGGGATCCAATACTATGCCTGTGAAAGTTGAGCTGGCTGGCATTAGAAATGAGGGAGATATGGGCATGTAATTAAAATCATGTGACCGATGACATCATCGTTACGACATCACCACTAAGTGATTTATGGGGACCCAATACCATGTTTGTCAAAGTTTGAGTCACCTGCCATTAGAAATGAGGGAGATACGGGCATGTACTAAAAATCCACGTCATCGATGACTTCATTGTTCCCATCACCACTAAGTGAATCATGGGAATCCAATACCATACCTGTCAAGGCTTGAGCTGCCTGGCGTTAGGAATGAGGGAGATACGGGCATGTACTAAAGATCATGTGAATTCCAACCTAGGTTGTTTTAAAATGACCTAGGTGGTTTAAAAAACAACCTACAACATATACATGCAATAGATATGTGGTATTTAAACATCAATTGTTGGTTCTTCATTATGTTTCCTCCACAGGGAGAAAGGCCATGTCAGATCTCCTTCACCAACTCCTACTGGTGCAAGAAAAACTATTGGAGCAGAATTCAGAGACACAGAACATTCTTTATCCAGGGAGTAAAGACAGCAGTATAAACAATGCTGGTAGTAAGAATGATGAAGAAATCCCTAGTGACTCAGACGAGGAAGAACTAGATAAGAAAAATGATGCTTATTCAAAACAAGATAATGTTAATGCAGAGAGAACAGAAAGCTTAAAGCTACATGTACCTTTGAAGCGAAAAGGGGAACTAGTAGGTCTTAATCATGTTTGTATTTCTCTTGCATTTACTAAAACTGTTGATTATTCCTAAAAAAACTTGTATTGACATTTGCTTCTCTGAATAATTTTTGATAGGCATCTCAAGAGTTTAGTGATTGCATTGCCAAACGACATGCTGCCTTCCAGAGTTATAGGGATTCAACCATCTCTAAATGGAGTGAGAAGATCAGATTAGCCTCAGGAAAACTTAACAGTAAGGTGAGGTCACAAAAGGATTGATTACAGCATGGAGAGAGCATAAACTACAGATCCCCTTCATCTGTGAGAACTCGACTTGAGTACATTATTAAGCTGTATCTGTTTCATAGAATTAAGTAATTAGAACAGTTTTCAATTGAGTGTTGTAAAACCAAAACCACAGTACATGTAGCTCATGCCAATCATGCATGCAAACAATGAGCCAATCATGAACTGAAGTTATTTTGTGATTGGTTTTACTTGAACCAATAACCACAGGAAGCCCAATGCCGCGGGAGTGGTAATTATTATCGGACTTTGTAACAGCGAACTGATTTTTATGCGTAAACTATCTCGAAAATGTCATATCTTTCTGAAAGAATGTCTTACTATTAAATATATATACTTCACTGACCTTGTGTTGTGGTTTTTGACTCTGTTTGCGATGATTTGGGGCTGTTTTAAGCCTTTCAAAAACCGATTCCTCACCAAAGTTCACCATAGTACAGTAAAAATGACAAGGAGTGAAAGTCCCTCACTCGGCGACCTCAACCGGCCGTGGATTTACCTAAAAAAATCACACTTCCCAGGCGTCTTTCATCTTTTAAACGCCATTTCCCTAGGGACACATTATCAGGCAACAAGTGAACTATAAATTTGGAGTACCACTCTAAATAAAACTACTCTTTCGGGGCGATTTAAAACGACATTTCGGGTTTCTGTTTGACGGCTGACACTACGGTGTGGCAGGTACACACGAAAATACAGCAAAAAGTCCACTTACTCTCCCCTCGCTCGATATTAATTTGTCCTGACATCGCTTTAACTGTAAATATGATTGGTTAACTCTTGCTTCCGGTTGTAATTCGGATTTTTCTGTGGAGGGGACGGGAGGACTTTTTGCTGTATTTTCGTGTGTACCTGCCACACCGTAGTGTCAGCCGTCAAACAGAAACCCGAAATGTCGTTTTAAATCGCCCCGAAAGAGTAGTTTTATTTAGAGTGGTACTCCAAATTTATAGTTCACTTGTTGCCTGATAATGTGTCCCTAGGGAAATGGCGTTTAAAAGATGAAAGACGCCTGGGAAGTGTGATTTTTTTAGGTAAATCCACGGCCGGTTGAGGTCGCCGAGTGAGGGACTTTCACTCCTTGTCATTTTTACTGTACTATGGTGAACTTTGGTGAGGAATCGGTTTTTGAAAGGCTTAAAACAGCCCCAAATCATCGCAAACAGAGTCAAAAACCACAACACAAGGTCAGTGAAGTATATATATTTAATAGTAAGACATTCTTTCAGAAAGATATGACATTTTCGAGATAGTTTACGCATAAAAATCAGTTCGCTGTTACAAACTAACAAAGTCCGATAATAATTACCACTCCCGCGGCATTGGGCTTCCTGTGCAATAACAAGGAAAAGTAAATACAATTATGGATAACTCTCACTAAAAAGAAAACTTATTCACAGGACCAAAACAATGTTTGTTTTGAACTTGATTGGCTGATACTTACAAAACATTTTCAACAGCCAATAGAAAAGCTAAGCAAACGCAAAACCAAGGAGGATTGGAAGGCCTTCTCACAATCCTTTGCGTAGCAACTATATTATCATTTTTCCCGGTCACGTGAGCAATTCATTCTGTGTTGAATTTCGTGGAGATCGGACCTCAGCAGCGCAAATTTTCACAAAGCATCTCAAAACCAAAGTTTTTCCTGGGATTTTGACATATGTTTAGGCTAGCTTTGACTTCCCCATATTTCTGGCCATTATTTTACAACGAAAACCTACGAAAAATGGGAAAATATGCAGAGAATTACCTGTGGTTTTCAATTTTAGAAAACGCGCTCAAAGCTGCTTTTGTACGAGCGCGCGACTGAATAAACCAAAGTATTACTTATTTCTGCCCTTTATCTTTTCAGGTAATCACAATTGTTTTTAAGTACAATGATTAACAAAGAATCGTCTGTTTTTTTTGTTATAATTAACAATAAACACCACTCGTACTGTTCGCGAAATGCTTCACGAAAGATCGGCGTAAGTACTGTATATCCAGTGAGCGCGACATTTTGTGAATGGTATCGAAACACCGTAAACAATACCCATTTTCAACGGCTTTGTAAACCTCTTAAACCTGGAGCCCTTTGGAGCCCTTTGCACAAATTAGACACTTAATTTATTTATGTCACTGCTCATTTTAATTTCCAGGTAAGGTTAGTTGTCTAAAAGGTTTGTAGTTAATTTCTTTCAGGGTAAGATTTACGACTTGAGTTCGCGGGAAATTTCTCCCAAACAACCTCTCGAGAAAAGTGTCCGATAAATATGCTCAGATTGTATGAAAAGTTCAAAGATTGAAAATGTTTAGCGAGTAGTAAAGTTAGAAAGTATATTTCTGACTTTGTTGAATCCATCTCTAGTTTCTAGAGTTAAAAAACTTCAAGGAGAAATTTAGTTGGAAATGACAAAAATCGCGGGAAACTCCAAGTTTCTTGCCTTCTTGACAAATCTTGACAAGTGTTCATGGGAAGGCCTTCCAATCCTCCTTGCGCAAAACCAAAGCAATCACTTAATACTTTCGACAGTCAATCGAAAACTGTTCTATCTTCAGCTAATTTGCTAATATGTATTAGCAATTACTACAGTAAACTGTTATACTTTTATCTTTAATTTGGTACATATTCTAGGATGTTCAGTGTAAGACGTGTGTCACATAATGTTTATGGATAGTGTTTTCATGTTAATTCCTCTCCTTCTCTCTTCAGGCATTCAGTTCATTTGACAGATCTGCTCTGACACAAATCAAACAGGTACAGTCAGCAAGATATCCTTACAATACTGTATTCAGGCTATGATTCCCATGATGCCAATTCGTTTTCAGATAATGAGTAATAAAGAAAGAGTTATCAAGAGAACACAGCTCAAGCGAAGTTCATACCGAGTGCTTGGTAAGACAGAAAAGGAGCCATCAACAGCACCAGAGAATCAGGTTAGAAAATGTACAAACTTGTACACCACCATTAGTCATTATTTGTACCAAAGAAATCAAAGTTTCTCACTTCCTGTCCGGTAAATATTTCGTTGACTTACATGTAAGTTCCCAATTCTTTTTTTGTGTCTTATGTGTGTTCAGCTTTTTTTATCGGTGTACCAGTATCGGTGTATATTATTTTTACTTTTTTGTTCTTAGCCCAGTGACCAGGCAGATGTTCACTTGAGAGATCACGATACTGAAGTATTTGATGACGATGATTTCTACCATCAGGTATTGACACTGTATGGTTACATTAACTGACTAAATACACTTTATAATATCAGCAGCTTCCCCCAGAGGTAAACACCCAGGCCGATCAGGGGGATATGTTGGGGAATACAAGGGGATTGATCGTAAGTTTTGCCCCTGGGTAAAGGAAAATGCTTTACTTTGTTTGAAGTTCCAAGATAGCTCCCTGGTGAAAATCCTGGGCAGGATCCTGGGCAGGATCCTACAGGATCCTATTCAGGATCCTACATAGGATCCTGTACAAGATCTTGAATAGGATCCTGTACAGGATCCTACAGGATCCTGTAGGATCCTGTAGGATCCTGTGTAGGATCCTGTAGGATCCTGCACAGGATCCTACACAGGATCTTGAACCATTCCTACAGGATCCTGGACCATTCCTACAGGATCCTGGGCTATTCGTGTAGGATCCTGGGCTATTCCTGTAGGATCCTGGGCTATTCGTGTAGGATCCTGGGCTATTCCTGTAGGATCCTGGGCTACTCCTATAGGATCCTGGGCTATTCCCTGTAGGATCTTGGGCTATTCCCTGTAGGATCCTGGGCTATTCCTGTAGGATCCTGGGCTATTCCCTGTAGGATCCTGGGCTTATTCCCTGTAGGATCCTTACACCCAAATTATACCGTACATATAGTTGTCATTAAACATGAAAATAACACAGTAATTGTTTTAATATAGTTTAATAGAAACATGCATGTAAGTGAGTTACATGTATCATTACAATCACCAGACAGTAAAATACTCCTATTTCTATAAATATAAAGTTAAACTATTCATTTACAAACTGTACATGTATGTGTAGTTCAAGTTACATGCATATACAATAGATGGTTTGCACATGACGTCACAGCAGCCATGTTGGTGTACCTTTAACAATAGACTCTTTGTTAGGCACACCAACATGGCTGCCATGCCCTTTGTCATTTGAATCTCTGGGGATTGAGTGAAAACCATCTATACACATGTGTAGTCCAATTCAAAAATGTCATATTCTACTACTAAGCTAAGAGTCTTGATGGTCTGACTATTTACTAATCAAAGTTAATGTCACCTAAATTAGAGGATAAGACTTCATCTCTAAAAACCTTACATTTTATTGGACTCCCTTAAGAAGTTATTGCTTAGTGAATCAAAAATTAATTACAGAGTTGAGACTAATATGTAAAAAAAACTGCATATCATGGAAAATGTAGGAATTCCATCAACTTATAGCTGGACTTAAGTGACTTCTGAGATGAAATTTGAGCTTTTGAATCTGACTAGATACATGTAGATTCTTAAAACAACTGCTCAAATTGCTGTCAAAAATAAATTAAAACTGATCGATTTATAATACCTGCATAAGTACAGACTTCTAATGGTTTTATGTGAAAAATAATATTTATACTAAAGGTTAGAGTTTAAAGGGGTTGTGTCATGGTGGTCATGAGAGGCATTTGTAATGATCTCCTTAATCTCTTTTTTTTGTGTGAAAAATATTAGATTTTGGAGAAAATCTGAAAACCATGTACTTGGAATGCAGTTATTTTCAGCGATTTTGAAATGAACTGAGGATCGAACCTTGCACATAGATATGTGGAGTGGTTAAAATGAAAGCAAAAATGACAAGCAAATTGTATGTAAAGAGAATGACAATATACAGGTGTAAACCTTAACATAGCCCCTTTAAAACCTAGCTTACATGTACATGTAGGTTTAGGCAAAAAGTAACAGAGTTAATAATGAATGTTCCATGCCATTCTAACTTTTAGTTTATTACGTCATATAAATATAGCTTATAGTATATAGGTTTCACAAACTATACAGTTTTAATAACAAATGATTCTGATCTTCACTCACTACTTGGCAGTCAACTTTTCCCTGATTAGCATTCATTGTTGGTGATGATTTCAAGAATAGGAGATATTGTAGTTGAGTCTACGAATAGCAGTTTCAGCGGTATTGACCCGAACGCCTCACTTCAATGTAATGAAGCGCCATTGAAACCATCATTCTTACACGACACCAACACCCTCCTAAACAAGCACGACTAATTTAGTTACACAGTTTCAATGGCGCTTCATTACATTGAAGTGAGGCGTTTGGGTCAATACCGCTGAAACTGCTATTCGTAGACTCAACTACAATATCTCCTATTAACCCCTTAGCCCCAAGGGTGATCAAAGGGAAGCAGGCAGATCTATCATGAGTATTAATGTATCCAAATGTATAGAGAAAAGAATTTGGATGTCACTTTTGGGGCTGAAAGGGTTAAAAACTTTGGTCCTTCATCTTTAATCCAAAGCCTGTAAAAACAATTAACCACAATAAGAATTACGATTTTAGAATGGTACTGTAGTGTATAAAGTCCCATGCGGTTTACCAACTGGAAACTGACAAATATTTTTCTACATCCCACTTCCGTTTCTACCAAAATGACTTCGGTTTTGTGGGTGATTGTGTTGAATAGGGTATTGAGAAGCACTCCAACATCAAACATTTCAGAATGATAAAATTCGAAAAGGGATTAACAAGACCCGGGACATGATCATGTGAGTTTTGTCATTCCAAAAAGGCAAAATGTTTGAATTATTACTAGACTAGTGCTAGGAAACCAGTACTAGTAGTATAGTGAATCTCAATGAAGTCCATTGCTGTCCATCTCAACTCTAGAAGAAATTTCGATTGCAATCATAAACTACACTTGAGCTCTTGGAAGCTTTCATAAATAGTTTCTTCAAATATATCTTGGAATATATTCAAGTACACTAACTACAGGGCTCTAACTATTATAGGCTATAGATAGCAACTTTTAGTGTGTTCGGTTCGTTAATTTGTTCATGTTGCTCATAAACTAACGCTCACCTAGTACTGCACAGATTTCTTCAGGAATTCATCTCCTTCCAGAACTGAAACTGCCTCTCACTTGGATCAGTTATTATTATCTTTCAGCTGATGAATATTGGCATTGAAATGCTGTTGAAATGACCTTCTAAGCGAGTTTAAAACTCCAGCAACAAAATGGCCTCTTGGTGAGCTTGCTATTTGAAATGTGCTGTTACCAAATATGGGTATAGACTTGGTTCTAGGCCACTCGGTTGAAGCACAGGCAGCCCAAGCCAAAACGTTTATAGAATTGCCTCAAACCAAAATTAAACACAACAGTGATGAACAGGAACAACTTCTTAACACACAGGTAATATTTCATGACTTTATTTCTTGTTTTACTACAGTTTCAAATATTTTCTAAAAAAATCCCATACATTACTATATCATTAGCTTGGACTCCCTGTGGTTAAAATGGAACTTTGTGTCTTCCAAGTTTATATTCGAATTTCTCAATGAAAGCACACTTTTAAGGGGCTGGATGAAAATATTTTGCTTAATTAAACAATGGGAATTTTCTTTTTGGACAAGCCAGCCAAATTGGTGAGTAATATCAAATATTTAGTCAAAAACAACTAGGAGAAGATCGTTAATGTTAGATTTTTTTTTAATGTTAGATTTTTTTTTATTCTCTCAACAACAATTAACATCAGGAACCAGTCATTAATTACAGGGGGAGGGGCGCTGGCGGGCTGGCTGGTGGAAAAAGGAGGTGGGTCCCCAATTTTCATGCCATAGTAAGCTAGAGGGGAAATTATTGGGGAGGGGGGGGGGGGTCATCAAAAATTGAGCATGACATTTTTCAGTTAATTCTTATAAGGATTCTGTTCCTAGAAAGAATATATAATTTTTCAAGAATTTCCTATGTCATAGGATTCAATTCCTATAGGATGCTACTTGGATTATTATTCATGCATATGTATATGTTGGATCCTATTCAATTAAGAGCTGCATTTTCCTACATGTATATGTAGGATCCTGATATAGGATCCTATTCAAGATGCTGTTCCTATGTAGGATCCTATTCAGGATTCTGTATAAGATCCTATGTAGGATCCTTTTCAGGATCATTTTCAAGATGCTGCTCCTATGTAGGATCCTACTCAGGATCCTACGTAGGATCCTTTTCAGGATCATATTCAAGATGCTGTTTCTATGTAGGATCCTACTCGGGATCCCTGTGTAGGATCATATGTAGGATCCTTTTCAGGATCCTATTCAAGATGAGGTTCCTATCTAGGATCCTACTCAGGATCCTGTATAGGATCCTACATAGGATCCTTTTCAGGATCATATTTATTCAAGATCCTGTTCCTACATAAGATCCTATTCAGGATCCTGTTCCTACATAGGATCCTATTTAGGATTATGTTCCTATTCCTACCTAGGATCCTATTCAGGATCCTGTTCCTGTTCAGGATCCTGCTCAGGATCCTGTCCCTGTGTAGGATCCTACAGGATCCTACAGGATCCTACAGGATCCTGTCCAGGATTTGCACCAGGGAGGGGAGGGGAATTAACGTGACCAAGCTAAGGGGACTTTGACTTAGTGTAAGATTCCCCCACCCCTGGCAAAAATCCCCAGGGGGTAGGGAAGGGCTGCTCGTCGGACATTTTCAATTTGACCGCTATGAGGTACTAAAATGGGCGTGGCTCAAGCTTATTTTGACCCCAAAAAGGTACCGATAACAACATTTTAAACTTTCGATGCCTTTTATTGCTATTAACATGTTGTATCGTCAAGCACATTCAGCTTCCTTGTTGTTTTCAAGAGCGCTGTCATTCTCTACCATGGCGCGTTGGTGGCAGTGTAAATGTACCAGTCAAGATCCAAATCGAAGTAGCAATTCACAGAGTGAAGAAACTAAAGTGCACGTTGGATCAGAGTGGTTTCCGAAATGAAATCTGTGATCAAAGCGGACAATCCTGTGTGAAAAGAATTTGCTTTGTTTCTCGCATTGTTTTAGTAGATACAGACTGACAGCTGGTACTCATTTTACATAATAGACTTATTATTGTTGTCGACATCTCATTAAATAAGCATCAGTTACGTAGTTCCTGTTGAAAGCCTTTGTAATCCGAGATGCAGCGGCATGCAACTTGCTCTAGAAATCGGAAGTTTGTAGCTGAAAAGGACTAATGTGTGATAATAAAAATGTAAATTGGTAACAGCTTTTTTGTTCAATTGAGACCTGACCCCTAAAAGGTACCGCTTTACATAGAAATGTCTGTGTTTGATCGTGGATACCCTAAAAGGTACGACGAGCATCCATGTTATCCTCACATAAGGGAGTCCCCCTCCCCTCCCCCCCCCCCCCCCCCCCCCCCCCCCGGGGGAAATCGTCAAATTTGCAGCCACCCTTTTTGTAGTCCCCCTGGTCGGCCCTGGGGAAGCCGCTGATAAGTGCATAATACTACCTCTGAACTCTGTGGACAAGCTGGCTCTTCATGGTTTGACAAAGAGCAAGTGACATCATTTTACTCAACTCGACAACATGCAGGGCTACTTTTCACACAAACCTTCGCGCAAATTTATAAGTAAAGTACAATTTGTTACTAGTTTTTCCACAAAGGAAAGAAAATAATGAAGTTTTGAATATAAATATGCCTTTAAAAGAGTGATGTGTTGAGAAAATGACGTCACGACGGCAAACTATTTTTCTCACATTTTACCGCTGATTATCGCCACAGCTGCTTCGTGAGTTGATTGAGAGACGAACGAGTAGAACTACAGAGGATCCTATCGAGATGGGCAGGTAGGCAGAGGCGAGTTTGTTAACAACACTGTTTGCCATTTTCAAGTCTCAAGAGTTGAGACGTACATCTACTATATCAGTAAAGTTTGCATCGTTTATATTTAAAGGCAGTGGCTTGAGCTACAGAAACTGAGGAGAAAAATAAAGAAGAAAGTCGACACAAGAGCAAGCAAAGGAAGAAAAATACGGTGGGTGGCACTAGGAATACTTGAACCTGTAGTTCAGTTAAAATAGGGTGGGTGGCACTAGGAATACTTGAACCTGTAGTTTAGTTAAAATAGGGTGGGTGGCACTAGGAATACTTGAACCTGTAGTTTAGTTAAAATACGGTGGGTCGCACTAGGAATACTTGAACCTGTAGTTTAGTTCAAATACGATGGGTGGCACTAGGAATACTTGAACCTGTAATTTAGTTAAAATAGGGTGGGTGGCACTAGGAATACTTGAACCTGTAATTTAGTTAAAATAGGGTGGGTGGCACTAGGAATACTTGAACCTGTAGTTTAGTTAAAATACGGTAGGTGGCACTAGGAATACTTGAACCTGTAGTTTAGTTAAAATAGGGTGGGTGGCACTAGGAATACTTGAACCTGTAGTTTAGTTAAAATACGGTGGGTCGCACTAGGAATACTTGAACCTGTAGTTTAGTTAAAATACGGTGGGTGGCACTAGGAATACTTGAACCTGTAATTTAGTTAAAATACGGTGGGTGGCACTAGGAATACTTGACCTGTAGTTTAGTTAAAATACGTTGGATGGCACTAGGAATACTTGAACCTGTAATTTAGTTAAAATAGGGTGGGTGGCACTAGGAATACTTGAACCTGTAATTTAGTTAAAATAGGGTGGGTGGCACTAGGAATACTTGAACCTGTAGTTTAGTTAAAATAGGGTGGGTGGCACTAGGAATACTTGAACCTGTAGTTTAGTTAAAATACGGTGGGTGGCACTAGGAATACTTGAACCTGTAATTTAGTTAAAATAGGGTGGGTGGCACTAGGAATACTTGAACCTGTAGTTTAGTTAAAATACGGTGGGTGGCACTAGGAATACTTGACCTGTAGTTTAGTTAAAATACGGTGGGTGGCACTAGGAATACTTGAACCTGTAATTTAGTTAAAATACGGTGGGTGGCACTAGGAATACTTGAACCTGTAATTTAGTTAAAATACGGTGGGTGGCACTAGGAATAGTTGAACCTGTAGTTTACTTAAAATACGGTGGGTCGCACTAGGAATACTTGAACCTGTAGTTTAGTTAAAATACGGTGGGTGGCACTAGGAATACTTGAACCTGTAATTTAGTTAAAATACGGTGGGTGGCACTAGGAATACTTGACCTGTAGTTTAGTTAAAATACTGTGGGTGGCACTAGGAATACTTGAACCTGTAGTTTAGTTAAAATACGGTGGGTCGCACTAGGAATACTTGAACCTGTAGTTTAGTTAAAATACGGTGGGTCGCACTAGGAATACTTGAACCTGTAGTTTAGTTAAAATACGGTGGGTGGCACTAGGAATACTTGAACCTGTAGTTTAGTTAAAATACGGTGGGTGGCACTAGGAATACTTGAATCTGTAGTTTAGTTAAAATACGGTGGGTGGCACTAGGAATACTTGAACCTGTAGTTTAGTTAAAATACGGTGGGTGGCACTAGGAATAATTGAACCTGTAGTTTAGTTAAAATAGGGTGGGTGGCACTAGGATTACTTGAACCTGTAATTTAGTTAAAATACGGTGGGTGGCACTAGGAATACTTGAACCTGTAGTTTAGTTAAAATAGGGTGGGTGGCACTAGGAATACTTGAACCTGTAGTTTAGTTAAAATAGGGTGGGTGGCACTAAGAATACTTGAACCTGTAGTTTAGTTAAAATACGGTGGGTGGCACTAGGATTACTTGAACCTGTAATTTAGTTAAAATACGGTGGGTGGCACTAGGAATACTTGAACCTGTAGTTTAGTTAAAATAGGGTGGGTGGCACTAGGAATACTTGAACCTGTAGTTTAGTTAAAATAGGGTGGGTGGCACTAGGAATACTTGAACCTGTAGTTTAGTTAAAATAGGGTGGGTGGCACTAGGATTACTTGAACCTGTAATTTAGTTAAAATACGGTGGGTGGCACTAGGAATACTTGAACCTGTAGTTTAGTTAAAATAGGGTGGGTGGCACTAGGAATACTTGAACCTGTAGTTTAGTTAAAATACGGTGGGTGGCACTAGGAATACTTGAACCTGTAGTTTAGTTAAAATACGGTGGGTGGCACTAGGAATACTTGAACCTGTAGTTTAGTTAAAATACGGTGGGTGGCACTAGGAATACTTGAACCTGTAGTTTAGTTAAAATACGGTGGGTGGCACTAGGAATAGTTGAACCTGTAGTTTAGTTAAAATAGGGTGGGTGGCAGTAGGAATACTTGAACCTGTAGTTTAGTTAAAATACGGTATACTTGAACCTGTAGTTTAGTTAAAGGGGCAGTGGCAATCAAAACTACGAAAATCAAATGCTAAGATAGAAGAGAAATACCATGTGAACGTCCTGATATGCATTTAAAACTATTTCAATAGAGGATGGCAAAGATTATATAGTGGATTATACTGCATCCTACATTTTGAGGTGAAAATTAAATGATAAAGACTAGTAATGGCAATGACTTCTAAGTCTGTGCTTCAACAACAAATGAATACTACAATTGAATCAGTTACAAACACAAAATTACTTGGGATCTACCTCGACACAACCTTTCTTGGGACACCCACTTCGAGTACGTTAAGGGCAAGATCTCCAAGAGACTCGGCCTCCTCAGAAGAATAAAACAGTTTCTAACACCAAAAGCAAGAATATATTACAGCACAGTCGTCCAGTCCATCATGGACTATGGATCCACAATTTGGGGAACAACTACTCAAGCGAATTGCGAAGTTATGGCTACCCCTTCTTCAACGCTTTTTAAGGACTCAAACTAATGCTGTTGTATAAGATCCTTAATGGAGAAACGCCTGAATACGTCCGAAATAAATTCAAATTGCTGAAAGACACACACTCGCTTAACACAAGTAACGCTGCCCACAACTTTATGCTACCAGAGGTTAAGCAATCCTTTGGCAAGAAATCTTTCAGTTTTAGCGCTGCTTCTCTATGGAACAAACTACCAACTGAACTAAAACAAGCAGCCTCAAGAGATTCATTCTCATTCAAGTTGAACTCATACTATGCAGGTTAACCTCACTGCTTCCAATGATTACTGTAATTTGAAACTGTCTTTATTAGTGCTTAGTTGTTACTGTTATTAATTATATATTTATGTATTTTCTTTATGTCGAGGGCCACTTGTATATTATCTGTACGATATTAAGTGTTACCCTCGATAAATAAAGCAATATTATTATTATTATTATTTCGGATTAAAGGTAGCTACGTCCCTAATATCACTGAAATAGCTTTAAAAACGTTTGACGCCTCCCCTCTTGAAATTGCCCTTTTGAAAGTTAATATAAACAATTCCTTCCCCCCCCCCCCATTTTTCCGTCAGCTCCCTCTCCCCTCCCTCCCCTCCCCCCCCCCCCCCCCCCCTTCCCCCCACCCCCTCCCCCAAATCCATAAATGATGTTCCCTTACAGTGAACCGATTTTAAGTTCATCCACCCGAATCTTTGCCATCCTTCATCAAAATGTTCTCCATTATACCTGGAAACATACTTTGCTAATCTCAGTAGTTATTTTTGACTTTCGTCTTTATGTAAAAGTTCGTCATTTGTGGGTTAAAACTACATGTTTGTCCATCTGATTTAGGGAGATTTTATATATGGAAGTGGGAACGAATAGAAGAAACTGACTGTTTTGTTCCGTCATGTAGGTACAATGTTCATTCCAAACTCGTAGGTTATATGGCGCCTATGGATAGAGGACCCATGCCAGATGCATCAAGGTTAGTCGTCTAAAGCACTTTAACATTCCGGGCTAACATATTAACCAAGTCATTTTCAACAATTTTTGTTTTCTTTGATCGTTTCAGGAATGAACTGTTCTCGTCTCTTTTTGGGCAAAGACAATCCGAAACCGACTCCAGTCACATTCAAGTGTTCAGATAATATTGAGTAACGTCCTGTTATGATATTTGGAAAAGATTGACTGAATAAAGTTAATTGTCCATCGTTGTCCATCAGAAGATTGGTATCCGTGTCAGTTTTTTTTCATTTCGTATGACAAAAATATGACATGCAGTACGGAGCCTTACCGTCACCGTGCCGTAATCATTGGATTGAATCAGAAGGACAAAAACAATGGGGAAAGCATTTCAATGTCACGGTAACCGTGCCGTAATCATTGGATTGAATCAGAAGGACAAAAACAATGGGGAAAGCATTTCAATGTCACGGTAACCGTGCCGTAATAATTGGATTGAATCAGAAGGACAAAAACAATGGGGAAAGCATTTCAATGTCACGGTAACCGTGCCGTAATCATTGGATTGAATCAGAAGGACAAAAACAATGGGGAAAGCATTTCAATGTCACGGTAACCGTGCCGTTGTCATAACTTTCCTCCTCGTAGTACTCTGTAGCTTTGTAATAAGTAAGCTCATAGCCTGCTTTTAAGTTTGATATGAGAACTAAGATCTTTGAAATGGTTTCCCTATTGTTTTTGTCTTTCTGACCAGTCACATTACAGAGTTCCGGTACAGTAAGTTAGGTTACATGCCGTAGTTTGCCCCACGCTTGTCTGAAGTTATGAATAATTAACCTTCCCTGATCCATGACCGCGTAAGGAAAAGCCTGGGTCGATTCCTGGGTAGACGTCATCTTATGAGAGTGAAAAAAATCGTCTGGTGTAGCAGGCTAGCTCCGACTCGGCAATTTATAATTTCGAAATGTCGGCCGGATTTTAGATCAAAGTTTTTCGATCTCTGTGAAGAAAATTTAAGACCTTAGTATGGTACTTGTATTTCATCTGTTTCTTTGTTTTTGTGCTACGAAGAGTTCTGTTGCTCCTTCTTGGATAATAAGTCTGTAATTGTTGTCGTGGGAATTGTTTTGTAAAGGCTTATAACAAGGAATGTGCAAAATGTCGCAGCATTCAAGCGGCACACCTTTGATACCATTCGCTGCAAGTCGAGAAACTTGCCGTGTTTTTATTAGCTTCAGTACGCGGCTGACTGCTACAATGACGCCGGTTGACGATCTTTATTTCTCCTGTTGTTTGGTTTCCAGAACTGGCATTTTCACATCCGGTTTGAGTATATTTTTTCTATCCAATCAGCACAACGTCCAGAATCTGGACGTTTGGCACAAGTCCGGCCTTGTCCGACGGCCTTCTCTCCCCATTCTCCCCCTTCCCTCCCACACAGGGTCTGATACTAATTTGAAGAAATACTTAGAATGTTGACTAATTTTTTTTCTTTATTAACAACTCTCAAACTGTATATTCTCTATAAATCGATTGTTGTGATAGAAAGGCGCCATGCCATGAATCGACTCGGGCCTTTTCTTACGCGGTCATGGGTTAGGTAAGATAAAATTTTCAAGATTTAAAACAAATCCGGCGTAGAACAGAGTATTCTCTGTAAACCAAAACTTTCTTCAAAATGTTTCGGAGGTATAAATATAGGAAGGGTTAGGTGCGTTTTAAGCCGCCTCGTATCAATAGAACATTGTTGTGAACTTCGCGGCTTAGGTAAGCCATGGCTACCTTGCTCTCGTTTAAATGGCTCAATAAAATATAGTTAACTCGAGAGAATACTAAGCGATGACGATATCAGTAAATACAAGATGCCAGGAACCCGTGTGACTGAGCGCTTAATCTTCTGAGAAAAGATATGAAGTTCAACCAAATTCAACGCGGCAAACGTGATTTTATATCATAACTACATATGAAATTCAACCAGTTCGATATAACTCATCTGAAGACAATTGGAACTGTGTTGCATCTCAACTACAACGAAACTGAACGCGAGGGGCGAAGAAGTTGAGGTTTTTTACCAACAGCACTACAATGCCTGTGGCCTGTGGATCCTATACTGCTTTCTCTGATGACACATCACGCTTATCACGCTTATCTGAACTTGTTCAATCTTATTTACGTCAGAGTCAGTGTAAGGGTTCCAAGCCTCGGAAGCATATTCAAGTTTGGGTCTAACTAAAGTTTCGTAAGCTCGCTTCTTAACAGATTTGGTACAGGGTTATGCAAACAATTACCTAGTGTTTTGTTAGATTTAGATGCGATTTTGGAGCAGTGAGTGTTCCAGCGAAGATCATGGGTCTGTGTGACTCCGAGGTAGTCATGAGATGGTGACGGAGATAGAGCCTTCCCATTTACATGATAGGTAAACTTGCTATATTCACGCTTATTGGTTATGTTCAACAGGTGACACTTGGCAGTATTAAATTCCATCGACCAATCCATACACCATTTTGCTAGTGTGTTTAGGTCGTCCTGCAAGATCTCGCAATCTAATTCAGATTTAATCTGCCGGTAGAGAATCGTATCATCAGCAAATAACCTGATGTTGGAGCTAATGTTTTCAGCAATATCGTTAATATACAACAGAAACAGGGTCGGACCGAGGACAGACGCTGTGGAACACCGGAGGTAACACGAGCGACGTCAGAATGAGATCCGTTCATCGACACGGTTTGTGAACGATTTTGGAGGAAAGCATTAATCCAACCAAGCATGTGCCCATTGATACCATAATACTCGGCCTTAGCAGCTAACTTACGGTGTGACACCTTATCGAAAGCCTTGCTAAAGTCCAGTAAGATTGTGTCAACCTGACTATGGTTGTTTAGCCCTGTAAGATACGACACTGAAGGGCAAGATCCGCGAGGCATTGACAAGACTAATCACTGTGTAGGTTATGCATCAGTCAATTCCAGCAATACCCATCCCCCTGGGACATGGTGGGGCATTTGCATACTTTCTTATATCGGCCCGGGGATCGGGCATTATTCTACCCCGGTGCATTTGACTGCCGAAAATAATTTTGGGAAAGAGACTGGTCTCGTGGTAACAACGCCATACTGTATCAAGTAAAAAACTATAAGTCTGAGTTGTTGTAATTACTCCGGCTGCCTGTGGATTCTATCTATTTCTCAAAACCACGTTATTTGTATACGCTAGGGCACTTAAAAGCCGGTAAATCTATGGATGTTTAATTTCTACAACGTAGCTAGAAAATAGCAGTTCCCGTACGTTCACTGCCCATCTAAAACTGATCTGCAATCCTGTATTGTTAACGCTATGCTATGCTACGCTAAAATGTTCAGGAGCCATTCGGGGCCCAAGTTCTGCCGGTCCGAGTTTAAAACGATATCAAGTAGTTCGTTTACAAATATACAGTTTACTGTTGTCCACCGGACGAACAGAACAGTTACGCGCATTGCTGGAATTGACTGATGCATTATATTCTTGGTTGTTTGTATTCTCTAACATTTAAGATCCCTTCTTAATTCAGGGAATACTGGTACCATAATAGTATCCATTGGGGAGGGGAGGGGAGGAGCAATCCTTTGACGGGTTTATATTCTTCGCAATCCTCGCAGATTGGCATCTGGATCGTCGGAGAGCGATTTACGCAAATTCGCGAGTGCTTGTCGGTACGCTGTACTTTAGGCTAATTCTGATCGTCTTCGTTTGTATTTTTACTACAGTTCCTTTAGTGCTCCTTATTAGTCTTGTGTTTTGACGTGAAGTTTAGTAAAACAGCGAGTTTAACTCACAAAAATATGTTTTGTAACTTGATGATCATGCATGCCGTAAGTTAACGACTCGTGCACGAGTCACTGTAGTCGATCGGACTCAGTGTGAGCATATATAGTTTGTTAGTTTGGGGCGGAGATAATGGCTATCGGTTTCCAAAGTGCAAGATCTCTCCTGTTTTCAAGATGGTGAGCAGCAAATAATTTTCTTCTATTGGCCTTTGATACAAGTAGCCGGCTTAAAACACAATTAGCATTTATAATTACATTCTCGATTACAGTTGATTTCCGGTGTTTAAGGTATCAGCACAGGCAGCCTACCCGCGCGTGGGCTCCCTGTGGCAGTGGAATCATGTGACGTCATCGTATGTTTCATCGGTTTTCTGTAAAATGACCGAAACAGTTCGCTAAATGGCTCGAAAAATCCTCATATTTGGTCAAATGATCCCCAAATACCTTGAAACTCGTAGTGAAATAAACTATTTACACTTTGATATGGTCTAATGTGCTTTTTTGGGCGATATGAGGGAGTTTCAGGCGTTTGTTTCTCGATGTTTGAAGCGCTCGCTTCATTTTTAGTAGCCCACTGCGGGTGGGCTGCCTGTGGTATCAGGAGTTCTTCAAGAGCGCTTTTAGTTGCGCGCGTTAGATCATGGCCAAGAATCGAGGACAGCATGGCTGCCAAGTTACACTGAGTAATGCGCAGTACGCTCATAAATAATGGTCCTATGCACAAAATGACTGAGAAAGCACAAAAAAGCCAAATAAAAGTATCTCACTTTATAGATGTACCGGTGCGTAAATCCCAAAAGCTTCGCGTTGGCTCGTTCCAGCGTTAGGTGTCCTTTTTTCGTAGGTTTAAACGGTATAAACTGACAAAACTGTGTTGAAGTCCTGAACGTTGAGCTGTATATAATCGTATGCAAATATGCAACATTTGCCGTACATAGCCAAAGTATTGAGCTTGTAGTTCCATGTCAGTTGTAGCTGGTCAAACTGCTATTGTAAGTATATATAGTCAATTGTATAGTTATAGTTCGAAGAGCCGTTTGACGATTCCCGTTAATTCGTTTGACAATCTATCTTCAATAAAGTCCGGAACTTTTGGATCTAAAACCGATGAAAACAGCTGAAGTAGCTAAACTCTTGTTCGAAAAGTTTTTGGCTTGAGTTGGTCCGCCATCTTGAAATATACAACCACAAGATCGGAATGACCTCTGGTAATTATTTTCATCGTAGTACCACAGGTAGCCCACTAAAAACCACAGGTAGTTCACTTTCAAGCATATTTCGCAAAAACAATTTTAGAACTATATAACATTTCAAAATCCCCAGCAATAGCAAAATCCATATATCTATATAGAGTTTTACATTTGGGATATATTGTATATACCTTGAATGCAGTTATCAAAACTTCAGAAGATGCGCCTGCTAACCGCCTCGATTCTTGGCCATGTTCTAGGCCCAAATACTCCTATTTATTGTGTTTTTAATCCAATTTCACCTTACCTTATACCTGGAGCTCCTCAGTCCCTCTGGAATTTGACGGAAATCCGCGCTGAAACCACCGGCTTCACAAAGTAGAGATATTGATCTAAAAAAAAAGTATATTTGGAACACCTTTTTTAGGGGTTGAAGAAAGAAACTATTTTTCTGTCAACATATTGATCTAGCTATATGCCACTTTTCAATCCGATCGATTAAAATCTAGAGGAACAGGAGCTCCGAATACCTGCTACAAAACCTGCATTTATAACGCCGTGAAAAATGATTTCAAAGTTTCCTGGCATCCCACTGAGGTTTGTTGACACAATTAATTTATCTGTCAATGTCATTTTTCCAGTATTTGATGTTGAGCAGTAGGTATAGTGAAACACGATGCCATGTTGTCAAGGGCACCCAACGAGTACTTTTTGAAATTCGTTTGAAACCAGTTGTCTGCAGCTTATCTAGCCATTTTAAGGCGCCTACTATGTCTTTTGACGTATTCTAGAAAGCTATTAGCTGTTCGGATTTTCTAGGTGGAAATCGCGTCAACCGAAAATACTATGGCAAAATATTCCCGGCCTACGAATTTGTTAGTAGTCTAGAACATAACAAGAATTTTCTAGCCCAAGTAACTTCATGTTGCAAAGTTTTGTGGAGGTACGAATTTTTAGGTATTCTTTTTTTCCTGTTCTGACTCTATTGATCGGACGAATTGGGACGTACGAATATTTTAGGGGAAACCTTTTAGTCTCCCTTTTCTTCTATAATTTTCTAGGGATTGAAAACAAATTTTCTAGCCAGTATTTCAGAAAACAATTTTCTAGGGACAATTTTTTTCAAATCCGAAAGTTTTAGGCTAACTTACTCTCCCGAACACCTTTTTAACCGAAAACTTCGTTGGGTGCCCTTGTGTTGTTTATGGAAGGCCGCATGCGATTTTGCGATGAATGACTATTCAGACCACAGTATAAAGTTAGCTCTTCAGTGCGATATCTTCGATTTGAATATCGCAGAAGACAAGTTCAATTTTAGCGTTACCATTGTCATGGTATTTCACAGAAATCATGAGTGGCACAAAGAAGGCAAAAACGAAGAAATCCCTTAACCCTTTCGCACCCGAACCGGCCGTAACCGGCCAATATCAAGCATGTACCTGGAGAAAATTATTGCATCAAACCTAGACACGCTGGAAATACGATGTTGCGATATTATTTCAAGGGATGAATGACTTCAAAGCCACAGCTATAACTGGGATCGCTTGACTCTCCCACTTTGGAGAAAAACTCATTTGTTTTGGAGATCGTTTTTCGTTTCTCCGATTTTCACCAATTTTGAGGAGCTGAAAATCGGCCTCCAAAATCCTTCCCATTCGCCCTTGAACTCAAAAGCAAACACAAAATCAGCACTCAGTCGTTACAGTACCTTCTTTAATCTTTCGAACCACCAGGTTTGTTTGCACAAAACACACATTGCGACTGTGAAGCGTGCTATTCTTAATGCTGCACTTCTCTCCACCATGTTTTCCTGTTCCCACCTCCAATTGCATGCTGGGTAATCAACAAAATGTTTTTTACAAGGGACACCCCCTCTGGGACTCCTGTAGGTTTTTTTATAAGTCTTTTACCCCTACAACCAAGAGCGGTGATTTGGACTCAAGCCGTTGCTTTAAAGTGACAAAAACACATCCTATATATATCTTAGATATTTACTTCCATTTTAGTTTACACTCTAATTGAATTTATCAAACGTTCGCGGTGTAGGAGGCGGGAAAATACTAAACTCAAATAAAATTTTATTGCATTCACCCAAAGTCAGTATTAAATGGAAGTTAAATGGGGAAGAGCCCCGGGGAAATAAAGAAAGCCGAGAAAAACTTCTGCAGCGCACTCAACGGCACAATTCCCCTCGAGTGAGACGATTTGACCCCTAAGTGGTACTAAAATGGGCGTGGCTCAGGCTTATTTTGACCACTAAAATATAATAAAATTGTAAATAGATAACCGCTTTTTTGTTCAATTGACACCCGACCCCTAAAAGGTACCGCTTTACATAGAAATGTCTGTGTTTGATAGTGGATACCCTCAGTGGTACCAAACTCCTGATTTTGCCCCCCCCCCCCCCCCCCGGGGGCTATCAAATTAGCCTTTTCGCCAATTGTCTCTGTTTCCTTGAAACGTTTCGAAACGTTCTTAGCTTTCATTTGTGTTTTCGTGTATTTATTTCACTTAGCTCCGTTCCAGTTAATTTTACTTCACTGTGTACACAAAACAAATTATTCCGCCGTTCCGTCAAGCCGCAAATACCATCCAGCATCGGAGGCTATGGAAATCACTGGTTCGGGAATATTTGGCACGGTAAAGTATAAATACTTGCTGATATATGATATTCAGGATCAGTTAGTATTCCAGTGGCTAAAAAAATTTGTGGTGATCATTTTGGATGTCATTTTGTGTATTCTTATTCCGGAATACGGTCAATCGAACGCACCCTAAATAAATCCCATGTGGGTGGAAATGAATGAATTAAATAATCAAGCTCGATGTATCGGTATACCTATTTCAATAAAGGTTGTCGGCCAAAAATATTTGACTGATTTTAATAATCCGTAACAGAAAAATGTCCCAGTTCCTGTCTCGGAAGACAATGGCTTCATTAGGACAACATCCCTATCACACTTCAGTTATCGCGTTACGTCACACCTGAGCGTAAGTATGAAAATGAAGTGGACTACATGATACCAACAATAAAGGCAATGATAGAAATTAAACATGCCCTCTTACTAAGATACGTTTTATTCGTTAACAAGAGAGAAAGTTGTATAATTAATTATATCCATTTTGAAAACAGTCGGGCTTCCTGCAATGGGACTTATTTAAAATAATATGATTGCAAAGCATATTGCATCCTTTTGTGTCTGTATATGTAATCACATCATTCGGCTAAACACGCTGGGAAAAAAGACCCTCAAATAGGCCAATTGTTAACTTCTTCGTAGGCTTAAAATCGATTGGTATCTCTCCTCATTTCAACAAACTCGTTCGATTTGGTTTTAATGGTTTTGGAGGGAAAATGAGGTCACGAAGTTGACGCAAAATAATAACATTTAACATGGTGTACATGGAAGATCTTTAAAGGAGGTGGCTGATATAGCCTGTAGTAATGTTTTAAAACTCAACCACGAAGTGAAACATTTTAAATAGTATTTGTTGTTAATCTTCTTTTACTGAAAAGGCATCACTTTACTTATGATATCATTCTCTTTCATTTAAACTGTCGAGCCTATATATTGTCTAAATCTCCTTTTTCTGTTACACTCGTTTTCAGTGTCGTAAATAAAACATTTGCAAGAGGACACAAAATACAACTATTCTCCTATGATCAAAATTGTTAGATAAATATGAAACGTAACGGATCGGAAGACAACATGTTTGTTGTTTGGTAATTTACTGATCTTGCTATTTCGACATGACATTCATGATTATAATGTTGACAAGACAACCATGGGCAAATAAGGGACGTAATGTTATTAATAGCACAGTTTCCTACCCTGTTTCTTACGACAAAATTAAGAAAATTAAAGGAAGATTTGATATATTGTTTGAAAATGTCCAGTGTCTAAAAGATAATTTCTGTCTTAGATTCTTCCGATTGTTTAAAGTGTCTGATGTTTCCGACGAATAGTTTTGAATCCTTGTCAAATTTAGTTATTTGGTCAAGAATATTTGTTGTTCTTATCTATTTTAATTAAGCGACAAATTCCAGAGCGGTAGTAGCTATAATTAGATATAGTCGCAATCGTAAAATAGTATACGTATATATTATGATTTTGCTCGTGAAAAAAATTCAATCCAAAACGTTTAATTTCATTCGGCGTCTTCAGTTTTAATCGTTGGTGCTCCAGACCTCATGTCTAACATTGATCTTCACATTGTATATTATTGTTTGAGTTTCTACCTACTTACATGACTTTCTAACTTTTGACAGAAGGTACTAATATATTATTCATAATAAAGTACTATGATGTTTAGCAATATAAATAATACAAAGAAATAGAGGTAATCGGCTAACGCTGTTGCCACCCAATTCAGATCACTCTGGGGAATTATTCCTTTTTTATTCTAATCATAATGCAGTCATGCCTATCTGAATAGAATTAATTTTCAAAGAGTCAATTCTCCAGAGTAATGTGTGTTTACATCACATGATCTAAATTGGATGGCAACAGAGTTAGCCGATTACCTCTATCGGAGCCGAATCGTTTCAAAATAAGGTGATGTCGTAAGCAATAAGCAAGACGAAAATTATCGACCTGTTTAGTCCTGGGAGTCAAAATCTCATAATTATAGTAAAACTAAAGGACACAGTCAAGTTCAGTGTGCAATGGTCATGGCCTACGAGGTGAGAAAACAAGATCTATAAAACGGCAGCACAATTTTAGTCATATATTTGGAGTTATGTATTTTTATTGTTAATGAAAGAGATTCCAAGCTAAAACGATCAAACTTTGTTAAGCTAACATATCGCAAACGATTAAGCATAGCAGTATTTGTCTGTTAGGCAACTATTTCACGTGTTCTGTTTACGTTGTTAAAGGTATAAGCTATTTTTCAGTTGCTGGCTTGAAAACGACACGCTCAGATCATAATACAAAACCGAAAGTAATTTTTAGTTTGACGTAAATGATGGTCCTCATGGGGAAGATTTAAATAATACTTTGGGATTGTTAGACTAAATCCCCGGTCAAACGAGCATTAGAGGATCATGAGAGTAGATAAGAGTTGAAATTCTCACTCTCGTTTGAGCGCAAATTCTGGCGACTCTCATCCACTCTCGTGCACTTTGAACCTGGTGTTCAAATAATTAATTTTCATGAGAGTTTTCTTCAACGGCTCATGCGCTCTCATGCTCGTTTGACCGGGCTGCATGCATTTTAGTCGATGAGAGTTGAAGAAAACTCTCATACAACTCTTATGCCTCAACTCTCATGCTCGTTTGACCGGGCTGCATGATAGTCGATGAGAGTTGAAGAAACTTTCATGCGCTCTCATGCTCGTTTGTTTAGCGTATGATACCTCGCCGAAATCTCAACAATTGGATACCCTTTCGTCTTCTAAACTTAATTTCTGAAAAGAGTAACGTAATATTACTGCATGTAGCCAGCCGATCACTCCTCCCTTAAAACAAGTAATTTAAGTTGTGTTTCTTCTTTTATACATTTTGTAAATTTCATCATTTTTAACTCCCTTTCTGCCGTTGAAATACCTCTCTTCAAAACGGTCATTATAAGACTAGCTAGATTCTGTGAAATACTAAGAACTTGTTTATACCTGTGAACCCTAGCCCTAGGCCAGTTTACTTGGGAACTTATTTTAGAAATGGTTAGCCGGTTATGTTTTATGGTTCGAATTAGAGGTTTAGGGTTAATGCATGTGACTTTAAGCAATTCACAGTCTGTTATTTGGTTAACTGAATAAAATGTATTAAATTTAAGAATGAATGAAAAACAACAACCATCAGGCCCTAATGGACATAATTCAAATTATCATATCGCCAACTACTCTACAAGATGTATTCCAAATAAATAAGTTCTGCTATTTTATTTATCTGTGTAATTTTGCACGTCGAAGTAAGGAAAATCTGAAAACCTTCTTCTCAAGTCTTGTAATTTGTGACGTTATAAATTAATTAGTTTTTCCATGCGCTGTTCCGGTGTACCAGCGATTTCGCCCCCCTCCCTCTAACCTTTTAAAAGGTTATGAATACATGTTTTCCTTCTTTTGATTACTGTAATGTATTAGACGTGGAGAATAGTAATACAAAAAACTATCAGTAATGTGTATAAAGGCATGAAATTCAATTTTATTTTAAAATCCACGCTTCACTTTTCTTAGACAAAATTCGCGTTGGTAGCTACGGTAAACGCTGCAATTTTCATTCGCGCGAGCAGTGCAACATCATTACAATATTCGTCAATCTTCGAATGATTAGTTGTTAGTATTTCTTGCCTGAAGCCAACATGTAGATGGTGTAATTATTGTGGATACTTAAAGGTTTTGACAACTCGTTTATCCGCCTACTTTGAAAAGACTTTGCCGAATGTTCAAGTGTCACCGACTCGCGTGAAAACTTCCTGAATATGCAAGCTAATGAACTAATTAGATCTAAAACGGCGGGAAGTTTTAAAACTTACCTTAGCTTGCAGCGAGTGGACTCGTATTTGGAAACAACTGCCAAATAGCCTGATGATTTTTACATGCATGAAAACCATAATGAAGTTGACGTAATTATCGTGGTATGTAAGTTTTTATAACCCGTAATGCTCGCATCGATCCATCTATTTTTAAAGAACTTTGCCGAATAAAGGAGTGTTGCCGACTCACGTGCTTTGTTCTATTTCAATTGAGCTAACGGCGCTTGTTAATTCGGTAATTAGATCAGTTCTAACTAGGAAAACCTTTCTGGATAAACAGCTTATTAACTAATGAGAAGATAAAACGGCGGTATAAGTTTTGCAGTTTTCTAGTAGTGTAATTAACTCAAATTCGGAAAGAATTTGAAATGACTTTCCGAAGAAAAGGAGTGTTATCGACTCGCGTATTTTTGTAGTCAGTAGTAGTAATAGTAGCTAAAGAGGTCTTACACTTATTTTTTTTTTAAACTTTAGATTGCGTTGACATGTACTGCCTCTATTTTCTGAGGCGGGGCGATTTCAATAAGAATTACGACTACAATTCACTAGCGATTTCGTCCCCCCTAGGGGGGGGCGAATTCACTGAAGGGGGGCGAATTCACTAGTGATCTCGCCCCGGGGAGGGCGAATTCACTAGCGATCTCGCCCCGGGGGGGCGAATTCACTAGCGATTTCGCCCCGGGGGGGAGAATTCACTGGGGGGGCGAAATCGCTGTGACACCGGCATTGAAAAGCTGGACTAACGATCCTAATTATAGACCATTGTGTTTTCGTTTTTGCTGGAGGTGTGGTTGTTTTTCCTTGGTATGTGTAACGTTTGATGTGGCGAAATTTGCACTGAATTGAGCCGCCACACAAGCTAGATTTATCAGCAGAGAATCGAATATGTTTTGAATTTGAAAACTACTTTTCTGTTCATAGAGAAATAAAATAGCATAACTTAGTTTCTTTCGAATACATAGTCGTTAGGCTGTGTCCGATTGTTCAAAGGGTGGATAACTTTATCCAGCGGATAAATCCCTATCCAGTGGATAAGATAAGCTAGTTTGGTTAACACTTATCCACTGGATAAGGATTTATCCGTTGGATAAAGTTATCCGCACCCTTTGAATAACCGGGCCCTGGTGTGTATCCATGAGTTCTCTGGGGGCTTATGTTTACTTGTGGGCTCAGTTTAGTTCACATAGATTAGTTACTGTTTCGTCTTTCTTTTTGTCGCTGTTGGTTTTCAGCTCCGTGATCTTCAAAGGCAATAATTCTGGGATTTGCTAAATGACCTCCACATTTTCCAACCGGTTGAATTATAAAATTCGTTTTCTTCATGAATTTCTCGAAGTTTGCGAAGTAAAGTATCCACCGCGCAGAATGAGTGATTATTTTTATCTCGAGGATGCGTGCATGCGCAGATATATGAGTTTCAGTTGACTCAGTAAGCCGATGATGTTCATTTATATTATAGATTCAATCTAACAAGCGTTTTGGTTGGCTAAAAAGAACATCGGCCCGAGCGTAACTGCTTGTTTGCGATTCTTTTAAAATTAAAAGGCGGAAAACTTTCATTTAAAGTTGAAACATCAGAAGAGATTTAGAGTATTCACTCGGCAGACCTTCTGAACAATAAAAGTCAATTAAAGGCTAAAATCACTTAAAGTGCTACTGAAGCGAAATTTCATCATCAAAGTTAAGACTTCACTTGAAAGTCCTTTCGAAATGAAGAAGAATAGCATTTTCTGTTTGTCAATATCTCATCTCGTTCCAGAGATATTAAGGTTTTTGGAATATGCAAATTAGATGGTGTGTGACGTCATAAGGTTGACACAGCCATGAAGACAAATAACAAAATTAAGAATATCTCTGCAAATAGTGGGTAAAAACAATTGAAACTTTTCACACGTATGGTACGAAGGAAAATACATGTCATTATGCAAATTAAGATGTTGCCATGGTAACACTCTAGGCCCCAGGCTCTTTCAATGAGGAAAACAATTTTTCTTATTTCTCCTTTGCCAAACAATTTTTTTCTACTGTTGGCATATCAGAAGGTTTGGAACAGTGTAAGCATTGTATGTGAGTGGCTTAAAGTAAATTATTTTCTGTAACAGAGATAAAAACTACAATTTTATGTTCAAGGTAAAAGGAGCCTGGGGCCAAGAGTGTTTCTATAGCAACATCATGATTTCCACAGTAATGTGTATTTTCCTTAGTACCACACATGTGCAAAGTTTCAATTGTTTTTACCAACTATTTGCAGATATATTCTTCATTTTGTGATTGTCTTAATGGCTGTGTCAACCTTATAACGTCACAGACCATCTAATTTGCATATCCCAAAAACCTTAATATCTCTGGAACGAGATGAGATATTGAAAAACAGGAAATGCTATTCTTCCTCATTTCGAAAGGACTTTCAAGTGAGATCTTAATTTTAATGATGAAATTTCGCTTCAGTAGCACTTTAACGTAATCGTTTCATTGAGCTTACGGATGAAGATATTGACCATGTTGTACGGAAAGAAAACCAAATGTACAGTATCTCAAATGATCACAACCTGGATGGATTTTCCTGTCCGAAAAAGTACATTGTTAAGTAGAATTCGAGCTCTCTTCAATCCCGGCTCGTAACGCAATGAACTTGACGAGTCCATCAAAGTTTAGGTTAAGTCGAGCTGTACGATTGTTCAGCGGTGTTGTTCGGGCCTACAATTCCATGTCAACACTCAAGACTCTAAATCAGTCAATGATGAAAGAAATATCCGAGGCTGTCGGTTTCTCACAGGTTGATCGAGATTGAGACCAATCACTGGAACTCAACCCGGTAAATAATGGATGTTTCGAAAATAAAACTAGTTTACGACAAAAAAGTCAAAAAAGCGGATGACTTAGTCACCACAAGTTAATCTTCGGGCGGGAAACTTTAATTGGCATCTGATGTCTTAATACCTTCGGCCTTCTTTATAGCTGTCAAATAGCTCTTATAGTATCTCCAGTTCAAGCAGCAACAATCCTCGAGGAAAGGCTGGCTTGTTCCTGTTCACAACCTGTCCAGTTGTCTGTAATTCTAGCTATGAATTAGCTAAGCTCGATCATTCGCGTTCAATTAACAACAACGAAATTAAAATCCTCTGAAGGCCAGTGAAATAAAATCAATTCCTACGAAATTCAATCCATCGATCAGTGTTTACGTAAACAATTAATGATTCGTAGATTTCACCCGTTTTATCCTCTCAGGCGAAACTTCGTACTATTTGGGAAATTTCCTGTATTTTTTTTTATTATAGCTAGAAAACTGTGCCTTCTCCGACCGCAGTTTCGTTTATCGGTAATATCTTGCATCTGACATATATTTCACCATTTAGATCAAACAGGAGCCTCATTTCTAACACTTGAATGATATTCAAAGATGGCATCAGCAATTTGCTTCAGTTAGCTTGGACTTCCTGTGATTCTGAGTTTGGTTGCTTTCATCGCGCGTCCAACTCTATTTTTTTTTTATTTATTTATTTCAAGATTTGCCATATAAGTGGCAGGTGATAAATACAATAGGACACGAGGTCCCCTACAAGGTATTAGACATCTATCAACCCGACCCCTAGTATAAAACCTAAAGACCCAACCCAAATTACCTATAGTAAGGAAAACACAAATATATCAATACCAAATAGAAAAATAAAGTAATAGAAGAAAGCAAAATAAAATAGTCCAGTAAATCTTTGTTTTTCGTTAGATTAGAGTACTTCAGCCGGAATTTTAAAACTGTTTATTTTAAAACTGTTTTTATTGTAACATTTATGAGACAATTTTATTTTATTCCATTATTTACTGTTCATGATTTCTACGGGTTATCTCTAGCAGTAGCACACTCCGACGGAACGTCTGGATGTTACTGGCCTGACCTAAGTTACTGCGTAGGCATTTTAAAATGTTTGCATACTAAGAATACAGTTTATCTCTAGCAGTAGCACGCTCCGACGAAACATCTGGGTGCCACTGGTCTGACATAAAGTTACTCCGTACGCATTTAAAATGTTTACATACAAAAAATACAGTTTATCGCTAGCAGTAGCACGCTCCGACGAAACATCTGGGTGCCACTGGTCTGACATAAAGTTACTCCGTACGCATTTAAAATGTTTACATACAAAAATACTGGTTAATATTTGAAAAAAAAATGCGTAAAATAACAAGCATAGTTGGTACCTGAAGGCGTTCCTGACAGAGAGATATTCTGTTTAACAGGAGTTTTTACGCAGTTATAATAGCACCAATATTGTGCCCTCTTTAGGTTTTATTTAGGTAATACACAGATCAAAAGAATATATGATAAATTTCAGGAAATATTATTAATTTAGAAAATGGCAAATTGTACAGTATAATACTGAATTATTGTTTTAAAACGGAAACGCCGAATGGCCGCATTACAATACAAAGCTGAGTTAATTAGGTACGGATACTAGACCTTGCACATGCTACGTATTGAATTCAATAAAATACAAAATAACAAATCTTACCTCCGTCTTACCAAGTTTTGTGTTCTGTGAGTTACTCACCGCCTGTCATGTGTTTCCAAATACCCCTTCCGCAGTTTTAAAATTTTGGCCAGCCCAACCAGAGCCCGCATCATCTCCACATAGTAGAAGAAGGATCTCCCGTGAATATAAATTAAGTATGAAAATGGTTTTCCCCTTCATATCCTAGGCTTGAGATAGCTGGGTAACTGATAGCGCACATCACGTTTACAAAGATCAGTTAGTGTTCTTAAACCATGGCTGTATAGCATTGATTGGCTCATACATATCTTTACCAGAAATGTCTTCTCAGAGAGTAGAGTATCCTGTCTGTATTATGGTAAATATCTTTCGTATTTAGAGATTGACGATGACGAGTCGAATGATCTCACTGGTTTTCCGCCAGAATAATTCTTTGTTGAGGTCAAAGGAAAGCACACCGTTTCATAGCCATATCCGAAACAAGTATTTGTCGAAATTGAACGAGACATTTGATGCTGTAGTAGAATTACTCCAATCAGACAAAAGAATGAGACTAAAATGTCATCTTCAGAGGACGACCCTTGTTCTTCAAACGGACGGCCATTTTCCAATTTGAATGGAATTACTTTTCAACTTTGGAATTATGTCCACCGGAAAACTCAAAGTGAGCTTGCACGTACCGAAGTATATTTGGGGTTTAATCCACAGATTCTGAAGCTGAGGATATATCCGTGACCGTCTGCCGCTAGTACCGAGCAGTTGTAAACTACAAACAGTGCGGAAGGGCAAAAGGCCCTTCTTTGGCGCCATTTCTAGAACAGTGATCTCGGGTTGGAAGAACCCGCGGCGAATTATGAATTTTAATAAAATGCATCACACTAAAATGAGTTTGAAATATAAAGACTATCATGACAGCTTTAGTCAGTTTCATTGACAGAACATAACACCTAACCTGACCACAACTTAATGACTTAATCCTCGGGTGTACTTACAGTACAAACCCACTTGCGTCCTCTCATGATATGACTTAGGCTTGCGTATTTGTTAAATACATGACCACATTATGAAATCGTACCACATTCTGGGATATGAGAACGACTGGGATTGATAGAGAAGGAGACATGAGCTACACGAGGTCTTCAAACGATCGTATTTAGACATTATAATGCGAGAAAACAAACGGAGAAGAGTGAACTACAAAGAAATATGGACTTGTTTACGATGCACTGTGTAATATGAGTTCAAGCTTTCAAGAGCAGGGATTTGGTCAGACTGGCCTTCATCGTATTTACGGTCGATTTCTGTGATAAACAATCCGAAGCTTCAAGCACATGACTTACTAGTACAAGAATAATTTGAATTTGACCAATAATTACCCTAGTACCGTAGCATATAGACCTTATGCAGAAATTACGATTTCCTTAAATCATGATGTAATGTCGTTGGTCAATTTAAAGAGCACACCAAGAGTAGTGACACTGAGAAATTTGGTTGCGATAATGTAAAGATCTTTGCAGTTACAAAGGTTTATATGGCCAGAGCTAAATGTGGACTGACTAGCCTCGTTTTGATGGTATTCTAGTTTTAAAAACCTGATATATTTGCAGCAAACTGATCATTGTTTCGTACTATGGCGTGCACTAAGATTTTTAATCGTGATACTCGTTCTCCTGATAAATGCGGCCTAATGTCTATAATTTAACTTCTTTAAGGTAGAGCGCATTGAGAACACAAAATCAAATGCAGTCATTCATAAAATGAAGGCACACTTTGCCAGGTATGGCATACCAAATGTAATAGTCTATGACAGAGGATCAGTTTGCGTCAGATGATCAAGAAGTGAGGATTTATACACATCACCTCATCTCTAACCGTGCAGTAAAATCGGCAAAACGTCTCATGAGATGTCAAGAAGTGGTACTTACCTGTCCCTCTTTGACTTCATGAATACCCTGCACATGGGATGGCAACGAGCCCAACAGCAAGGCTGATGGGTCGCAGGACAAAGACGCTACTTAGTACATCAGAGCATCTCCGTAAGCGCAAACTAAATGAGATCGCGCATGCAAGAAGAGAGAGAATGCACCAAGGAAAGACACACAAAGTACTGCAACAAGATGGCAAATGGCCTTACCCCTGATAACAGGAGATACTGTGAGAGTATAAGCATTGGAGTAAGGCAACAGTTATTGGGAAGAATGAATATAGCCCAAGGTCCTATAAATCTGAGACAGCCTGAAACAGGACAAACGCTACAGAGAAACCATAAACACTTCAAGTTAACGGCCACTAAACCTGAGCGACTTCCAAGTAAGAGTCCCAAGAGAACTCATAAAAGCAGTCCCTGAGTGAAGATAACTCAAAGAAGGAGTCCCTGAGTGAACTCATAGAAGGAGACCTAAGTGAACGGATAGAAGGAGTCCCAAATGAACTCATAGAAGGAGTTCCAAGTGAACTCATAGAAGGAATCCCAGACACAGTTTAATAGGTTGAGCAGGGGGAAAAGACAACCAACTGCAGAATTTCAAGGGTTTCAGTGAAGAATTATTTCATGTGTCTCAAAGCAGAAACACAACAGAAAAATCCTGTGAAACCCCTCGCAAGGCCTACTAAAAGCAAACCAAGTACTTTTAAGCCGTCATCAGACTTAATGATGTCCTCTAGCTCTCTTACAGTGGCTTATTTGTCCAAAATTAGAGCACATTTCATTGGAAAGCCTACAGAAGAAACCATACTCACCGCCGCCGAGTCCGTAGAATTCTGCCGAATGGCATCATGGGGAAAGTCAGCAGTATTTAACTAGCTCGGGCTAGCCAAACTGGGCGTCTGGGTTCCAAAGGGTTAAAGTGCATATGAGCCTTCGTGCAATTTTCATAGCAATGAACCTTAGGAAAGTTTTGAGTACCCCTGCGAAGAAATGTTTGGTTTACAGAGAATACTCTATCTTCTACGCTTGTTTGAAAACGTGGAAACGTGACCTTTCCTGACCCATGACCGCGTAAGTAAAAGCCTGGGTCGATACCTCGGTGGACGTCATTTAATTAATTCAACTTTGCAACAATTTGAATAAAAACTTACAATTTTCACTAATATTACTTTTTCCTTTACTAACAGCTAATAAACTGTGTATATTATCTAAAAATCGATGTTGTTGTGATTTTTTAGAATGTTCAAAGTGAATTCTGCAGTTTAGTGAAAATAAAATTCCAAAACATTTTATTTTCAACGAGAAATTACGGCGAAAAGAAATATGGACGGAAAGCAGGCTGTCAACGGCTTATTAGCACTTGTGAAGCGTTCTCATGGAACTGACCGCGAAAAAACACGTGAACTTTTATAAATAAATTAAACACGAAACACGCTCACTCGTCTAGCTCGTCTTGAAGCGGTTGAGTTGCAAATATTCATTTACGTTTCACACAGAAATCATATCTAAAATATAGTAAGATAATCAGTGGGCAGAAGTTGGAGATTCTGCAAAGTCAATCACCCTATATCATTATGACGTCACGGCTTGTTTATGAGGGGGACAGAATCGACTTAATTGAACAATAGAATTTTGAACTAAATCTGCTCTGCTGAGGAAAATTTAACTTCGAATTGTCTGGTTTCCAGATATCAGTTGTATCAATGTTTATCCCACAATATTTACCGTATTTGGTGGCTGTTGCCGCTATTCTACGTTCTTCAAAATGCATTTGATAGCGATTTCCTTTGTGTTGTTGCTGTTTTGTCCCTGTTTTGTCACCCTCCCACGACCGTGATCCTTAGCGTTTAAACAATAGAATGTTTTGATATGACGTCATAGTGATATAGGTCAATTCCAAGTTGAAAGAGTGCAAGTGCCCATAAACTTCGCCCCGAAGTTTCGACTGTAACTTTGCCTTCGATAGCTGAAGACGAAGAACAACAGAAACCTAACACGATCTTCCGTAACAGTTATTGTACTGGTTTGGCTGTTTCTCTACGCTTTCTTCTTCTTTGCCTTCTCTGTGCACTTATGATTACTGTGAAATACCATGATAATGGTAACGCTAAAATTGAACTTGTTTACTGCGATATTCAAACCGAAGATATCGCACCGAAGAGCTATTAACTTATCGTGGTCTGCGTAGTCCTTCACAGAAGCGCGCAAAATCGCATGCGGCCTTTCATGAACAACATGGTATCGTGTTCCCCTATACCTACTGCTCAACATCAAATACTGGGAAAAATGACATTCTTAATGACAGATAAGTTAATTGTGTCAACAAACCTCAGTGGGATGCCAGGAAACTTTCAAACCATTCTTTACGGCGTTATAAATGCAAGTTTTGTAGCATGTATTCGAAGCTCCTGCCCCTCTAGATTTTAATAGATCGGATTGAAAAGTGGCATATGGCGAGATCAATATGTTGACAAAAAAGGGTGTCTCAGTTTTTTTTATGCGTTGTTTTGTTCTTGAGATACTTTCATGTTTCGTTCTTCAACCCCTAAAAAAGGTGTTCCGGATCTTTGCAGTTGATTATTTTCGCGACGGAATAAGATATCAGAAAACTGAGACAATCATTTTTTAGATCAATATCTCTACTTTATGAAGGTCGTTTCAGCGCGGATTTCCGTCAAATTCCCGAGGGACAGGAGCTCCAGGTATAAGGTATGGTCAAATTGGATTAAAATCACAATAAATAAAAGAGTATTTACTAATGAGGAAAATCAAGCTGTTTTCTTGAATTTAACACGCGCAATTGAAAGTTTTCGGGAAGCGCTCTTGAAGGGCTCCTGATACCTTAATACGGAAGATCGTGTTAGTCCACTCATTACAGAAGTAATGAACTCGTCTGGCTTCTGTTCTTCGTCTTCAGCTATCGATGGCGAAGCTACAGTCGAAACTTCGAGGCGAAGTTTATGGGCACTTTCACATTGACTTTGCAGAATCTCCAACTTCTGCCCACTGATTATCTTGGTTATAATTATGATTAGGAGCCCATTTTTTTTATCCAGACACAGGTACTCAAGCTCCCTATATATATATATATAAACTTGAGTTAAAGTTGTTTGTAAATTTTAAAATCGATAAATATGAAATAAAGAGGTAATAAGTTCATGTCCTAGATACAACAATAGGTTAATTACGTTCTATTATGTTTCGGTCATAGAACGTCAGTAACATATTGGTGTATCTAGGACATGAACTTATTACCAATAAAGACGCCTTTTTATCCAAATGTGTTTTCCTTTATTACCTAAATCGCTTTTGGGAGTATAAAGTGGAACAAGTGAAACCATAAAACCCTCCAAATGGCCGCCTTCAGGCTCTCAAAAGCGATAGAGGTAATACAGGAAAACGGCAGGAGGGGGGCTGAACAGACTTCAATGTCCCCTGAAAAAAGGGCTCTACCCCCAATTTATTTTCACTAATATTAGGCATATCAATTCCTCTAGGTTTGGGTGGAGAAGAAAATTAATTAGAGCGAATGATTTGGCGAATCCGCTAATGGGTGACTCCCAAAACCCAGCCCTCTTTCAAAGTTGGAGAAGTTTAATGAGCAGCCCAACCCTCTTTGAATTTAACTAGCAGCCCTCTCCCAAACCCATTGGAGAAATTTCCATGGCAGCCCCCAAGCCCAGCCCCCTTTGCATTCAAAGTTGGAGAAGTTTTAACTTGGCGGCCTTCCCCAAAACCCAGTGGAGAAACTTAATGGTCAACCCAACCCTCTTTGAATTTACCTAGCAGCCCTTTCTCAAACTCAATGAAAACGTTTGACTGGTAGCCCAGCCTGAAATTCAATTGAATTTCCATGGCGGCCCCCAAGCCCAGTCCCCTTTGAATTCAAAACTGGAGGAAGCCCAGCCCCCTTTAAAGCTGGAGGAATTTCCATGGAGGTCCCCAAGCCCAGCCCCCTTTAAAAGCTGGAGGAATTAATATGGCGGCCCCAAGCCCAGCCCCCTTTAAAAGCTGGAGGAATTTCCTTGTCGGCCCCAAGCCCAGCCACCTTTAAAAGCTGGAGGAATTTCCATGGCGGCCGCAAGCCCAGCCCCCTTTAAAAGCTGGAGGAATTTCCTTGGAGGCCCCCAAGCCCAGCCCCTTTTAAAAGCTGGAGGAATTGTCTTTGAACATACCACGATATCCCTGAAACTAAGAGGCCAAACGCCCTTTTATTTCCCTGAAATAGAGGCATATTGACCCCCCTCCATATCCCTGAAACAAAGGGCTCTCGATCCTGTGGAAATTTTTCAAACATGGGGAACAAAAACTATCGGGCAGCACGGAAATCCAATTTCATCATTTTCCATGGAGTAGGTGGCGGCTTGTAAATGGGGCTTCGTCTTTAAAAAATATCCGTTCAATTAGACAATAGAAATATACTATTATATATAGGATGGCACAACCGACCTCAGAGAGACCAATTATCTTAGATTTTGACGACGTTGTTCCACCGGAAAGCTCCTTTCCAATGGAAAATATATGGCTTCTAGAATTATGGTAAAATGAAAAACAATTTAGCAATATAATGCTGCTGCTATCTACTCCACCTGGAAAGTTGGAGAGGTCGATTCTACTATGACTATGCAACGAGCAGCAGGGATTATTCAAAATATTTCAAGTCATCATGAATATCGGATTGAGGTGAAGTGGATTAAGGTGGCTGAAGATGGCAACTGGTTTGTAGAAAAGAGTTATGCTCCATTGGAGAAGGCTAGAAATTCAACTATGCTTTTTGTTTTGGACAAGGATACAAGACCTGGCGCTTTGGTTGGAATAGATGAAAGATACTACAGCATTGCTTATCCAGTGACGGTGGTGATTTATGAGCTTTTTTAGCTTCGGGAGCCCAACTTGGTGATTTGCTACCCATGAGAACCAGTTGGACTCGGAATTGTGTAGCAAATTTAGTTTTGGAGCAATTCCAGGACTCGACAAGGGGCGGCAAATTAACTCCCAATAGGAGAGCCATCGTAGGGGATTAGGAAAAACATATCCATACCCGAGGTTGCACTTTAGCCGATGTCCAGATTCTTCATCTTCCACTAGCAATCTCTCCAACTCTTCTGCCTCGATTCTCTGCATTTTTTCAACTTCTTCTTCTAATTTTTGTAATTTGGCGCGGAGACTATGACGTTCGTCTTCCCCATCTTCTATCCTCACTTTATTCGTGTATATGGCCGCCAAAAGCTTTCTGACAATTAATCTTCAAAAACTCTTCTTGTTTTTTGGCTCTTCATCTTCGATAGCTAGTGGCTCTGTAATTTCCTTTGGTGCTTCAATGGCTAGTTGTTTTTTGGCTCTTCTTCTTCGTTTTTGGGTGCTTCAATGGCTCTACCCCAAATCTCGTGGTTTTTTCTCGTGCCGATCTTATATTTGGCTCTAATTTTCGCAAGAGACATTTTTCCCGCCAAGTCTTTGATTTCCTGTATCTTGGTACCCGATAAATAAGTCTTACCTATATATTTTACATGATATTATTTGAGTTGGGTGCGAGTGCGATTGAGTGTGATCCAAGTGTTTCAGACCTAGTAAGAGTTCAAATTCCAGCGACTTGGAGCGGCTTGAGCGTGATTGATGTGGTTTGAAGGTGTTGAATGCGATTGGGTGGGATGGAAGTCCGTTTCCACACCGCCGGAGATGGTTCTTTCTCTTGCAATGCCGAGAATACAAATCATAGCGCAACCACTGGTGACAAATTTCACAGTATATTTCACCTTGTTGACACCCTTGTCCCAGGGGCTTTCTTCCGTCGGAGAGAAGAGAACGGAGCCGCTAAGCGGTGAGAAAGGAAGAGAGAAGACAGCCTCTGGTAGCCCGCGACCGTGGACTGATCGTACCGCGCCAATAGATTTGAACTAGGGACAAGATCTGTCCCTTCATCCTGATTGGAGGAATATTTAATTACCTTATAGCGTTCTCTGATTGGTTATTGTCTAGTATCTAGTGTGTTGTGATTGGTTCCTCGTTAATTGATCTATGTTGATTGGCACCTATCGTTAGCATGATAGTGAGAAACGGTCGCGGGCTACCAGAGGCTTTCTTCTCTCTTCCCTTCTCACCGCTTCGCGGCTCCGTTCTCGAAAGCCTCTGGGACCAGGGTACCTTGTTGATCGCATGGAGTTTTTTGCTTACAGTGACCAATGGAAATGGCCGTGAATTCTTTTCCTCCAGCTTTAAAGGGGCTGGGCTTCCTCCAAGTTTGAATTCAAAGGGGGGTGGGCTTGAGGGCCGCCATGGAAATTTCTCCAATGGGTTTGGGAGAGGGCTGTTAGTTAAAACTTCTCCAACTTTGAAACAGGGCTGGGTTTTGGGAGTCACCCATTAGGGATTCGCCAAATCATTCGCGAAAAAGAACCTTGGGGCTCTAATTAATTTTCTTCTCCACCCCAAACCTATAGGAATCGATATGCCTAATATCAGTGAAAATAAATTGGGGTAGAGCCCTTTTTTCAGGGGGCATTGAAGCCTGTTCAGCCCCCTGCTACTAAAACACATTTGGATAAAAAGGTGAGTCTTTATTTCATATTTATCGATTTTAAAATTTACAAACAAATTTAAGTCAAGTCTTGGTCAAGTTTATATTACCCTGCAAGCAGAGGTTTCTCATCCCTTTGCCTTTCCTGTCGCCGAGAGAAACGATTGCTTTTCGCGTTGAGCATGCGCCACGATATCTGGATTCCCATTGGCCGAGAAAAACGAGACGGTGAACATAGTAGATTCATTGTAGATTTCAGATTGTCCATTTCCTATTGTTAACGATAAGGGTATAAATCAAAGCTTTCTTTAGGATAAATTAAGGTAGATTTATTGAACGGTAATTTCAACGTCTTCTGTGCAGATCCAGTCTCGTACCCAGAGCTCATCTTCACAGAGAGCTCTCTCTGTGGAGATAAGCTCTGGGTACAAGACTGGTGCAGATCAACAAAAAGCCGGAGTTTGAAGCCCGTTCGTACGGAGCCCCTAAAGGGCCATGCTTTTTTATATGTATTTTTCACACATTTTTTGCCACTTACGAGCGTATCTGGCATTTTTTGCCACTTACGACCGTACCTGGTTTTCAATGACATTTGATTGACACTTGTAATGAAAATAGCAGTTATGGCGCAATGCCGGGGATGAAGAAGCAAATTTTGGAACAGCAATCGAAAGCCTTTGGTCCGCCTTTCAAAAGTTAACAATGTAAATTATGCAAATATATTCAGCGACAGGATTTTAGTGGCAAGTTTTTGATTGGCTAAAAACCGACAATGTATCAGTTTGCGCGCCCAGCCGTGAGTGGGGAGCCCGGGTGGGGGGGGGGGACTCCCTTATGTGAGGGGTACATGGATGCTCGTCGTACCTTTTAGGGGTCAAAATCAGGAGTTTGGTACCACTTAGGGTATCCACCATCAAGCACAGACATTTCTATGTAAAGCGGTACCTTTTAGGGGTCGGGTGTCAATTGAACAAAAAAGCTGTTATCAATTTACATTTTTATTATCTTTTAGGGTTCAAAATAAGCTTGAGCCACGCCCATTTTAGTACCTCTTAGGGGTCAAATCGAAAATGTCCGACGAGCATCCCTACCCCTTTTATATCGGAGTCAATAAGACCTCGAGGGACAAAGCCAAGGTGAACACCTAGAGACGACTTGAATGCCAGCATAGTTAGTAGAGGAGACAGCGATTTGCAGACGTCTGAAACAGCACGGCAATAGCGAGATCGTTTCAAGCGATTCAGAGTCACCGTCAGACTTTCCATCTAAGCTTTCTTGGCCCGGGTTTCTTGGAAACAAATTTTCTCTCGGCTGGCTCCTATCAATTGTTTTTTTATTATGTTCAGATGTGGACCACTCGGCACGCACTCTGTCTGAAAGTGAAAATACGAACCCTTGTCGGGTTTTGCGAGGACTTCTATTTATCTATTTGGCTCGTAGTCGTATGCATTGTTTGGCCTTGTTTTGCGTTGCTTTTTTCTTTGTTTTCCAAGCTAAGGGCATCCTGCTTGCTTTTTGGAAGACAAAAGGCCAACAATCGTTGGAATTATGGAATCGTGTGTGTAAAAACTGTTCTCAATAAACGTAAACATTGATATATGAAATAAATTTAATATGCCCTAGCTTTCCCCACGCCATCGTTACGGGCGAGTGGGCACTTGTCATGTGTTTATTGATCTGCTGTCAATCAAACAAATTCCTGACAAATCCCTCCAGTACTATTAAAGGCTCGGTTTCAGCCGTTCGGGTGTCGTTTCTCCAAAGCCTCCCCCTACTAACGGCTGGGCGCGCGGTCAACACACCGTGTCCGTGACGTCATCTGGTTAAAATTCAATATTATTCATTTATTACCCTTTCATGATTCCGCGCAATCTCGTATCCAGACCCCATTTGTTTCTTGCAACAAATGGGGTCTGGGTACGAGATTGGTTCCGCGTCAACTTTCAAAACACATTGGACTAAAACTCCAAGTGTGAAAACAAACGCCATTTAAAATCATTGAAAAACTAGGCTACTTTACTTGTTACTCTTTAATATTTAAGTGCCGATCAAGACATTAATCCATAAGCGCCAAATGGCCTTCACTCAAAATCGTCCTGCCTTATTCAGATTTTATCGTAATCGTGTCAATAGGGATCGCAAGCGCTCCAAGTCTAAATATTATCAAAGCAAGGTCAAGGACCTTAAAAATAGCGATTCAAAGAAATGGTGGTTTGAATGTAAAAAGATGTGCGGTATGTCCGGACCATCTACTGATATTGTATCCAAGTTACTTCCAGGGGAGTCCCCTTCACAAGAAACTATACTTGGTTTAGCAAATCGCATCAATACTGCGTTTGTTGAACCTCAGCAAGGATACCAACCTCTCCCTTCAGCAAATAGATTTGATACTACTGGCTTTACTCTTCCAACGATTTCCCTCGATGCTGTTGAGAAGTTGCTTAATTCAGTCAGCGCATCTAAAGCCTGCGGTCCTGATAATATACCCAACTGGATTCTCAACGACTTTTCTCATATTTTTGCCTTACCTGTGTGCGCGATCATTAATTCTTCACTTAAAGAGGAACAATTACCTTATATCTGGAAGTGCGCAAATATAACACCCCTACCAAAAAACTCCTCGATTGATGATATTAATAAAGATCTCAGACCTATTTCCTTAACGCCTATTGTCTCTAAGATTGCTGAAGAGTTCGTGGTTAGTAAACATGTCAAGCCAGCAGTTCTCAACCACATCCGTCCTAATCAGTATGGCTGTATCCCCAAATCTTCGACCACTCACGCTCTTGTCAGCCTTATACACAACTGGTCAAAGGCAACCGACGGAACAGGTGCAGACGTGAGGGTGCTATGTTTAGATTACAAGAAAGCCTTTGATCTAATCGATCACACCACCCTCGTAACCAAACTATCAAACTACGGTATCAATCCCTTCATCGTCAATTGGATTTGCGATTTCATAAGTAACAGGTCACAAAGGGTTAAACTTGCTAACGATTGTTACTCAGAGTGGATATCAGTACTGGCCGGTGTTCCACAAGGGACTAAACTGGGACCATGGTTATTTCTAGCTATGATAGATGATCTTGATGTTGTTTCAGCTGATGGCGTCATCAAATATGTTGACGACACAACTGTCTATGAGGTAGTCAAAAAGGGATCACTAAGCTCCACGCAGTCACTAGTTGATGTAGTATCAGACTGGTCCAAAAAATAAATTCCAACTTCACCCTAAGAAGTGTAAAGAAATGAGAATATCTTTTTCACGTTCTCCCGCTTCGTATAACGATCTGGTTATAGATACGAACGTTGTTGAAACTGTAGATTTTGTAAAACTTCTGGGAGTGACATTACAAAGCAATTTGAAATGGAATTTGCACATAGATAGTATTGTAAAGAGAGCTTCTAAAAGACTCTATTTTTTGTCTCAATTGAAACGTGCAAATGTACCACCTGAAGACCTTATTAGGTTTTATACTGCTTGTATTCAGTCGATTACTTTATATGCTTGCCAGGTTTTTCATTATGGACTTCCTGAGTATTTGAATACTGCCTTGGAACGCATCCAAAAACGTGCCATGAAGATCATCTATGCATGGTTATGACATTTCTTATTCCTTAGCACTCGAGTTATCGGGTTTAAGCAAACTCTCAGAACGGAGATTACAACTTTGTGACAGCTTTTTCCGCAAAATCTTAGCTCACCCTCAAGGTCAGTTATATGCCTTAGTTCCACATAACATTAATTTAATTAGATATTTAAGATATGTTAGGCCTTTTACTTTGCCCTTATGTAAGACGAACCGGTTCAAAAACACTTTTATAATATCCAGCGCCGAACGTTATAATTCCCTCTGTTAGCAAGGAATTAAGTATAATGTAGTTAATAGTTCATTAGTATCAAATAAGTAGTTGCATACATTACACATATATTTTATATTCTATATTTATTTTTTATATTTACTATATTTTAGAACATGTGTAAACCTTAGTAATTCAGTTTTTTAACTGCAATCAAGGTATCGAAATAAACGATCTTATTATTACACTTACTGACGGAAATTAAAAGCCGAAATTTACGGGGATAAAGTTCAGATGTTATCTCGGAACCATTCTGAGCTAGAGTCGAGTATTCCCGCTCAGTACTTGTAGAGTATGTCTTGGGAGACATTACAAAAATGTACAAACTTAGTACATAGGACTTGAAGAATTGTAAAACTCGTTTGATGCAGCGATTTTCAAGTGAATTGTGATCGCAGAGTTAAACGCGTAAACATGGCCTGCGTCAGACGTGATTTTCTCTCTTCTATGAACTCTTTTAATATGGAGTCGTCCGTCTTTCCTTCTCCGATAAAGTCAGTACTAATTTTCTATGAAGTAAGAATAGCCGGGCAACCTGGTTTTGCATAGGTAAATTACATGAGAAATGACTCAACATTTTACGAGCTTCGAGACCTTTGAGCGGACGGTTTCCCAAGTGACTTTTCAGAGCCGGTGCGTTTACTGGTAAAGTGTCTTCACCCGAAAACTAACTCTCTTACTGCTTCTTTGTGTGAATCCTTGAGTTCTTCGAAACCAAACTTTTCCAGAGCAAATTTAAACGCATTTTGGAACAGCAATCGAAAGTTCAAAAGTTTACAATGTAAATTATGCAAATCAATTCAGCGACAGGATTTTAGTGGCAAGTTTGTGATTGGCTAAAACCAATCAATGTCTCAGCTCGCTCGCGCGCCCAGCCGTGGGTGGGGAGAGGATCGCGGATTCACCGAAATCCCCACGGCTGGAAACCGAGCCTATCCAGTACTTTGCTTTGTTATCTTAGTTTCACACCCTGATCGATACATACACTTTACACTTGAGGATAAGTGATTACGATCTAATTTACACTATACGGAAACAGAGGATTGTATGACTGGTTTAACAGCAATTTGTTGAAACTCAATGGTGATAAAACCCAAGCGATGATTGTTGGGGACTCAAATTATGACTATAACCTTAATATTGGACATGAAGATATCACTATTGAGAATTCAATTAAAATACTAGGTGTCACGCTCGATAAGCACTTATCTTTCAAATCTCATGTTAAGGAAACACTCGCAAAAGTTTATGAGTTAGGGGCGCTACGGCGCATAAAGAATCTCATTCCTAATCAGGTAGCCTTAATAATAAAATAATAATAACCTTTATTTAAGTGTCTAGCTAAAATAGCAGTTTAACAACCACTAAATGGGGACACTATTCAATAAATAAATATAATACTAATAACTATAAACTACCGGTCTAACAAGGCCGGTCTAACAAGGCTTACATCAAGGCCGGTCTAACAAGGCTTACATCATGCCTCACTTAGAATATTGCAGCCCGCTCTTATTAGGACTAAATAACACACTTAGTAAGAAATTAGAGTCAGTGAATCATTATGCATTGAGGACGCTTTTAAGTTTAGGTAATAGTGTTGACTACGACCAGGTTCTTAACTCCTGTTCTCTACAATCACTTGACCACAGAAGAAGAGTCCAATCTCTAATATTATTGTATAAATGTAAGAACATTAATGGCCCTTCCTATATTTCTGACCTATTTATCTCTTTCGGGTCCGAGCCTGTAAATATACCGTATTTACTCGATTAAACGCCGCAGATGGAAGCAAAATTACCAATAAACGCCGCCCTCCATTAAACGCCGCAGATGGGAGCAAAATTACCAATAAACGCCGCCCTCTAATAAACGCCGCACCCAATCAGAAGAATGCAGCGTTTATTCGAGGATTATATAAAAAAAAAAGTACGGTACAACTCGGTAATCTACACCATCCTTGGAAATTTATTTTCCTGTATAACAATGTTTCTAAGTTCGAAGTGGCCATACTTTGCAGCTCTTTCATCAAGTTGTCAGTGATTTAAGAAATATGATTTTGAAATAAACGGCGCCCTTGAATAAACGCCGCATCGGAATCGCTAAAAAATTAATAAACGCTGGGGCGTTTAATCGAGTAAATACGGTAGGTCCCCTGAGACCTATACGAAAAAAAATATATTGCATCACATCTAGACATGCCGGAAAGACGATGTTGCGATATTATGTGAAGGGATGAATGGCTTCAAAGTCAGAGCTATAACATGGATCGCTCGACTCTTTCACTGTTTTTGTTCCTTCGATTTTCACGAATTTTAAGGAGCTGAAAATCGGATCAAAACATCCTTCCCATTCGCACTTGAAATCAAGAGCAAACACAAAATCAGCACTCAGTTGTTACAGTACCTTCTTTAGTCTTTCCAACCACCAGGTTTGTTTTCACAAAACACACCAAGGGACTGTGAACCACGCTATTCTTGTCACTGCATTTCTCTCCACCACGTTTTCCTGTTTTCCAATTGCATGCTGGGTAATGGACAAAATTCCGCAAGGGGTCGCCCCCCGGGCTGGGACTCCTGTAGGGGCTTTACTCCTACCAAGAGCGGTGATTTGGACTCAAGCCGTTGCTTTAAAGTGACAAAAACCATCCTAATAAGTTGAGCAGGGGTAAAAGACTGCCATCTGCAGGATTTCATTGAAGAATTTTTTTCCTGTGTCTGAAAGCACAAAAACAACAGAAAAATCCTGTGAAATCTCCTCACAAAGCCTACTAGAAGGAAACCAAGTACTTTTCAGCCGTCCTCAGACTTAACGATGTCCTCTAGCTCTCTGACAGTGGCATTTTTCTCTAAAATTAGAGCACATTTCATTGGAAACCCTTCAAAAGTAGCGATACCTACCGTCGACGAGTACGTAGAATTCTCCCGAATGGCATTGTGGGAAAAGATTGAGCCCTCGGTTTAAAAAGTCAGCAGCATTTAACTACCCCGGGCTAGCCCATACAGCGGTCAAACGTCTGCGCGTGCGTATTACGGTCAGTCTGGTGGGCGGTCGCGCGAATTTCCCGTGCAAAATTTACCGTAAAACATATTACAACAACCCGGTGTTTAAAAAAAAACTCGGCTTGTGAACTTCTACCCCCAAAAGTAATTAAGAAAAGTACGTAAAAGTTAAGCTTTATATTTTCACAGTCGACTGGAAATTGAACAAACTTCAAGCTGTGAGTTTGCCCAAAATTTTCGTAATAATAAAAAGCTTAACTTTCACGTATTTTTCTTAACTTTTGGGGGTAGAAGTTCACTGTAATATGTTTTAAGGTAAATTACTGACCGTAATACGTACGCGCAGACGTTTGACCGCTGTGTGGGGCTAGCCCACACAGCGGTCAAATGTCTACGCATGCGTCAAAAGTCTTGCAACAAAAATGCAACAACATATTCTAAAACAAATCAAGAGACCATCACCTAGGTGATAGTCTCTTGAACAAATTCAAAGCGAGCCGGTGGCCGTCACTGTTCACACACCCGTTTTCAAACCTTGAGAACGTTTCTGGTAAATTACGAAAAAATTTGGTAAACTCACAGTTTGAAGTTTGTTCAATTTCCCATCGACTTTGAAAATAGAAAGCTTAACTTTCACGTATTTTTCTTAACTTTTGGGGATATAAGTTCACTGTAATATGTTTTAAGGTAAATTTTGCGCGGCCGCCAACCAGACTGACCGTAATACGCACGCGCAGACGTTTGATTGCTGTGTGGGGCTAGCCAAACTTGAACTGAGGGGGGGAGGGGGGGGGGGGGGGGGAGGGGGGGTTGAGTTAGCACTCAGGATTTCACCAATTGAGCTCACACACGATCGGACCCGAAAAGGTTAAAGAATATAAAGTTTCCTAATTAACTTAAGAGGCCACAAAGGTAAAGTTATGCAACCTTCATATCACTGTCTGTACCATCATAATTCTTTTAATTACGTAGCTTCTCACATGTGGAATCAGTTGCCTGTAAAAATTAGATCTGCTAGTTCTCTCCCTATATTTCGTAAACAGTTACTCAATCTGGATCTTACTAGTACTACCTATAGCCGCAAATGTCCAAGATGTCTCTCTTACCTCCCTATAACTTACCAATTATACACTAATTGATGTGGTTATCATTAGATAATAATTATTTTATTAATTATTATTTTCCATTTGTTTGTAAATAGCTTTTTAAATAATTAGTTTGTTGTAAATTGTAATTAGTTTTAATATATAGCTTACCCTATATTTGTGTAATAAAGTAGTATAGTAACTGGCGGTTCTGGCCCACGTTGTATTTTTTTGTTGTTTTTTCATCTAATGGACATCCTCACTTCGTTCAGCCCTCACTTCGTTCGGGGTCCATTAGATGAAAAAACAAAACAAAAATACAACGTGGTCCAAAACACGCCAGTTACGATACTACTATAGTTCATTTATCGTATTTTTACGTTATATTAAATGATCGGTTTCTACCGCTTTTTTCCGGATTAAAGCAGTTTTGTCGTACTATTTTTTATCATATTTTACATTTCAACGTCCTATTAGAGAAGTGATTACTATGCAGTATATCGATCTCTTCCACTATGGATAGCATATCGTGCCTCCCCATAGAAATCTTAGTCAAGATAGTAGAGCATGCAGACCCAGAATCATTCGCAAGCATCGCAAGGACATCGAAACGCCTAAACGGTGTCGCATCTCTCGTGCGCTACAAAAACGTAGACCAAGAGTTACGTAAACGAGTACTCACTTTCGGTCTTAGGTCTACTCGTAATGACAACGATCGAGACAATTTGGCCAGGACTTTCGGTATTTCCGTAAACTACGTCGATGATAGCTTTCCTCTTGTCTACGCCAGTGAATATGGTAATCTTAATGTTATTAAGTGGCTCCTTAAGCACTTACGGTTCGATAAAACGGATGGACACACCGATTACGTTCTACGCGCTGCCTGTAAGAATGATCGTCTTGATATCGCTTAGTGGCTCACTAAGCACTTCCAGTTCACCAAAGAGGATAAAGCCGTCGGGGTTGCTATACTATGTGCCAGTATGAATGGTTATCTTAATACCGTTAAGTGGCTCGTTCGACGTTTTCAGATAACCATAGAGTACGAATACGTTCATCATGCTCTACTATGCGCCTGTAGCAATGATCATCTTAATACCGCTAAATGGCTCGTTGAGTGGCTCGTTAAGCACTCCCAGCTCACCATAGAGGACGAAAACGCTCTACTAGATTACTACATAAATGCTTATACCACCATGTAGGATCTCTCGCAACATCCAAATTGTCCCTAGGCATTCTTGCACCTAAAGATCCAAACTTGAGCAACTGTTAGAGATATCATTAGTATACCGTATATCGCCACCTATGGTATTAGTATACATTCTCTACTCCACGATATTAGCTTACGTTGTTATCTCCACCTATGGTACTAACATATATTCTCTACTTCACGATATTAACGTGTGTTGTTATCTTAGTACGTATTAATACCACACAGATTAGACAAGTGCGTATGATTGAAGAACCTCAACGTAAACGTTACAACTAAGATACCAATTAGACATATAACATATATAGGTATATTGCACGATGATTGAGACAAGAACTTGTGATTGGTTGATGCGAGGAAAGACCACGAAATGTATAAGTAAGTGTTCAAAGACGTCAGAGTATTGCTCTCAGCATAACTTCCAGATAGGAAGAGGATGTGCTATATTCGTTCCATGTTTGACGTGTGGTCGAGGCTGTCGTACTATTCACGAACTTTGTGCAAAATGTGGTGCACCTCAACGCCGTACCATTCGCAATAAGAAGAACCTTGATAAGAAAATAGCTAATGAGTCGGCGAATATCACGTGTTCAAATGTAGTAGAATCGGAGAAAGATCTAAATGAAGTGGAATCGGAAAAAGATCAAAATGTAGTGGACATTCACGATCTAGATAATGCATTGGATGACCTCTCAATCAGTGAGAAAGATCTAAATGTGGTAGGATCGGAGGATAAGTAGAAATCCCAATATAAAAAAAGAAAAAAATGAAGAGAAATTGTTATGCGACCTCTCTTAATTTTTTTCTTTTTTTTTAAACAAACAAACAATTAGACAATTGACAGGCACATGGTATACAACTAGTATGGATGATATTATTAGATTACTTAGTCCAGAAATTTGTGCAAGCCTACATATTAAACCATTGTCGTATATCGAACCATTGTCGCATATTAGCACCGGTGAATCATGTTCCGAATGTTTATGTCCGATGGAACTACAAGGAATGGAATTCATATGTCCCACTTGTGGTCTTGTTTCCAAGGTCGAATCATGTGAAGAAACAACTATCGATCTTACTACTCGGTTACACATAGTAGGGCCGGATAGCTTTAGGTATCAACACGATCTAGACCGCACAATCCCAAAGCAAAGCGATAACAAAGAATTGCAACTACGAACGATTATGCGAGAACTACAGGCATACGACACTATTTATAAACAAAATTACGCCCTCTCGTTTCCCACAAATGTATTAGTAATCGTAGCCGATACATTCATTCAAGTACAGAAAGTTTGTATCAAACGTTGCTATGCGAAACGAACTATTTTAGCTGCTATACTTTATCAAGCATGTATACAATGTGGGTTAGTTAGATCTACAGGAGAGGTCGCTCGTTTTATGCAACTAAACAATAAGAGCATATGTCGTGGAAATGTCTTTATACGTTCTCTACATGATGACGATAAGATCGATATAGATTTAAATACCGATCGAATAGCTCCTCACATTACAACGACTTTTGTTAAACTCGACCCCCAAGGAGTACCTAAGAATGTCCAACAAATAGTCTATGAGATTGTTCATACGGCAATAGAAAACAATATAGGTACCAGCTCTATACTTCGAACTAAAGTCATTGGAGCAAGTTACGAGGTATTACGGCGTTCGGGATCTCGTATGTCTCTTATTGACGTTGTTAAACGGTGTGGTATATATAAGGGTTCGGTCGTGCGTTTTGTCAAGGAGTTGATTGCTTACCATTCCTACTTTGAGCCCATCTATAAAAAACACGGTCTAACTAGTGATAGGGTTTGATTTCGTAAAGTGAAAATAAGAGCCACATTCGATTCTTATCCCACTAGACTGCCAAGTTTTTCTCGCATTTCCTTTTGCACTTCTTGTTTGAGTTCCATTCGAATCTGTTCCACGTTTTTTTCACCACCCAAAGTCTTACGACGAATTTCAGACCTCATAATCTCGTATTTATCTGCTTCAGCGAGGATTAGACTGTATTCAGAGTCGGATATATTTTCATCACGCAAGGCTTTCGATACTAGATCACGAATCGTATTAATTTTCGCTTTTGCTAACATAGTGGTTTTCTCATGCTTAGATACTTTTATTCCTATTTTTTTAGCTCCAACGGTCGTAGATGCTGAAATTAACCCGCACAAGCCACCAATAACACCAAGTGGTAAACCAATCACTATTCCAAAACCAGTTAAAGCTACTCCCAATCCAGATCCAGATAAAATCACAGATAGACCTCCTGTTACCACCGCGATACCATGAACTATTCCTTGAGAACGCGCATATTTCTTACGTACACCTTCATAGTGTTTTTCTTGAATTTCGATATCCGAAAGCGTATCTCGGATTGTTTGTAGTCGAAAATTCTTTCCAGTTCCACTAGCAAGCGATGGATAGATAGTTGGTGCTGATGGAAGAAGGGGTTGAATTGAATCGCCGTCCATCGTATGTATACATATGATTCACTCAAGCTTCAATACGTATCGTATAGTTCGACCACGGAAGTCTATAATATTTCCTTCATCATCGCGAATTGTCAGGCGAAGGTTGTTTCGTGCCGTACCTAGAGCTCGCATGGATTGGGGATTCTTTGTAGAGTATGTGTTTTTTGTGAGCCAAGCGCCTCGGGTCTCTATGCTAGCTAAGACGTTTGATCGATTTCCATCTATGAGTGAAAAGTTAGAATCCACCACATCGCAATAGACATATATTGTGTAGTTATTAGCGATCTTAATTATGTAATTACCAGGGTCTAGTAGCAACTCATTATCTTTTTCTTTTCCACCAAAGATACCTAATAGTCTATATAAACTTTTATTAACCTTGATTGGTTTCTTAACGTGTATTGTGTGATAATTAAATTCGGAATTGACCTCGAAGCTCACACGACCCGCAATCTCTGCTGGTCTAAAGGCGCCTATGATTTGACTTAAAATGTAGTACCTTACAGAAACATCCTGTGGGAACATTATCCCATCGTCGAGGTCCCACCTGAATGAGCCCTTCTCTGCTAGGTTAAACCAACTGTTCTCAAGCGTGATTTGAAGTAGAGAAATATTATTGATAAGAATAGGGTTATCGAAGTAGACCGTATGATCAGCCGATGTGGTGGTGACATTTAAGATAACCATTATATATTAAAGGTATAAACTGTATATATGCATAGCTTCAATAGTTACGATGTCTTTTGTTGTGCGAGACGAAGATGATGGTCTATCTGCAGAGGACATAGCAGAGATTGCTAGGGGTGGACCAAGACTGTCGAAATCTGAGCAGACTGCTCTAATTACCGATGAGAATAAGAGGATCTCAACACTGAATACCGATCTATTGGTGAAGTTTAAGAAACAATACCCACATGCGGATTTCCATCAGTTCTATGCATCCACGAGTATACATGATTCAGGTAAATATTCAACGAGTATTTGGTTTCGATATGGGAATCATAGTTATACGGTATATGGCAATGATATCTCCAAGCCACGTGCTGCCATTCAAAAACTCATCGATAATGCATTGCAGGGGATGGTTGGTGGTTTCCCATCTACGTTAACACTAGATAAAAGCGTGAAATATCCCATCGCAGCAGTTCCTTTTCACGAAAAAGCACAAGATATAGATCTCACCAAGTTATGGATATACGTCACACCTACGAAGAAGTTCGAAGCAGGCGTTCCAAATATATTCAAGGAGATCGTTGTAAAGCATACGGCAGCGAATGAGTCTCGTAGATGGTTATCAGGTCCGGATTTCAAATACTGGCCTCAACAACTTAATTTTGCAACGTGGTGTGCAACTTCTGGATGCGGAGTGTCGTTGTTTGACCCCACTTTCAAAACATATCCACCAGTTGTCCAAGGGTTCCTACGATTCCACGTGTATTTCACGATACGAAGGATTCTACACGAACTTGGAGCTCCTCTACCTGGTAACCGTGCTTTCAAGCAACTCGACAATCTCTATAGCGAATCAGCTCTTGAGAAATTGTGCATCGAATTCGGTATATCTCGAACGCCAGACTTTCGGTGGGGTGGCTTAGGAGACGTCTACGTAAACTCTCATGGAAGAATGGTGAACTATACAGAGAAGTACGCACATAATACTTCGTACTCTGCGAAGTGGCCTGATGGTGACTTCAAGTTTCCTGAGGAGAGTCGTACGGACTATCAGTTTCCTTTATCGTACATTAGCAATAACAACGGTAAACAATACAATTGGTTTACACCACCAATCGGTAGAGGTTTGACGAATGCTGGGTTAGGTAGATTGAATCGATCTGTTGAGGCTTTTGGATACTGTATTCTAGGCGCTCAAAACGATCTTAACGAATCCATCGTAGATAGCTTCAACGTCAAAGAAACGTTCAAGAGCTTAGTCGAAGGCGCTATTCTCGAAAACGATTTAGTGGTGAGCTACAAAAGCTATCTTACTGCTATAATGACAACGCATAAGAGGCTCGATCTAGCAATAGCTATAGGCGTACGATTATTGCCAAGCAATCTAGTGTACTATCTTGGTAAGAAAGATGGCTATAGGAATCCAACCCCGAAAGCCACGAAAGATATGACGCTAGGCACTAACGACATCAATGCAGAAGTCAAAGGACGTCCGCCTCCCATGGAAGGACCTCCAGATAAGAAATTGGTGCCGCCTATCGAGACGCACAAGAAACGAGTTCCTATACCAAAGTCTATCCCAAAACATGAGATTAATCTCGCAGTGACATCTATTGCCGCAGCTGGAATCGCGTGGACGTTGTTTCGTTAACGTCGTTTGTATTGCTCCACTACGAAGACCACTGCTGCTACGATTAACAACCAAACGTTGTTCGCTAAGACTCCAACAACGTCGGCAGCCATACTGAATACGAAACTCGCAATTGGCCCAATCATCTTAGGTAGAATCTCCTCTAACTTCTTACCCATTGCTTTCAAGGTCTTGGCAGTTGTTTTAACGACTGCTTTGGCAGCGTCTCCCAATCCTGGTACTATCGTGGAAACTGTCTTTGTCAGATTGGAAACTATTACGCCGATCACAGTACTTACCGCAGCTACCACGCTAATTATGCTGACTCCATACTTCTTGAAGATGGTCCTTATACGATCCCTAAGTGGTATACGTTCTGTCATGGCTTTTTCTATTTGGCCTAGGACTGCTTGTTTCTCCTGATCGTTTTCTTTCTGAGTTTCGGTAGACGTAGGGTCTTTGAGTATTTCCTCATTTAGTTCGATCCTCTCACTCAATTGGTCTTTAGCTACTACGACTTCTTCTAGTGCTTTTTCTAACGTAGGCCCTAAGACTCTTTTGAGACCTTTCCCAATCCTCGTATATAACTCACCCTTCTTGGTGAACAAAGGGATAGGTTTATTCGTACTTCCATACTCGCGGATAGCGACTCTACCATCAGACATGGTTGCCATCTCGAGAATGCCTCGAATTCCTACATCTGGATATTGTTCCCAGACGATCTCGAACATCTCCTGTTTTGCCTTGTCTGATAATCCTTGTTTGAAGATCACACCTCTAGCGCCGAATTTAGGATTTTCCAGGATTCTTTCGTCCGAGTCTTTCGGGTCGGTGAGTTCGTCGATGTAATCGTCCATAGAAAACGAGGTTTCCTGATTCTTTGGTTTAGCGCCTTCCTTCCCGTAGTCGCGTAGGGTTTTCATTGCGACCCTTTCTCCTGGCTTTTCTGAAAATGTCGCATTCCACTCCTCCGCATCGATAGCATCGTCATCATCGTAATCTTTTCCTCTTTCAGATCCACCAGGTATTTCCTCTACAGCATCACCTTCCATGTTAAACATAACCATATATCTAGATATATTCAACATGATATCGTCAAAGTTGATTCCTAAGAAGGCGCAAAGAGAGCCTCATGCACTCAAAGCTCAACGAACCTTGTATAGGAAAACTTTCACTCCATCATCTGCCAATCCAGGTGAGACTCTATACGTAGATGTTCCAACGCTAGGAGAAGGCATAGTACGAGTACCTGGTAGCTTAGCGCTATTGGGCGACCTCGTATTATCTGGTGGACATGTGAATAACAGAGTCGTTTCGAACGTTGGACGATGCTTGGTCATACATAGAGTCTGTAAGATGGGAGCTGAAATAGTAGAAGACCTCGCCAGGTCAGACCTCCTACAAACGTTCCGATGTATACCTATCTACGCAGGAGAGAGAATCGAGAGTGCGACAAGGTATCCAATCAGAGAACACGAATAAGCTACGATCGAAAGCGGGCGATGCAGGTACTTCGGATGCTGGAGAAAACGCGCTCCTAGCTGCGTATGGTTCCAAATATAGGATTCCGTTAGATGTCGACATTATGACGCAACAGGGAGTTCTATATACACATGCTCTAGAAGATACTATTTCGTTTGAGTTGACTCTAGCGCATGCCATTGATGTCGTAGTTGGATCGGATGCTACGAAAATAGGTACGTACAAACTTACCAATATACGAATACGAAGCAATCAAGGATGAAACGCTGGCTAGTAGTGTACTTCACAAATACGAAATAGGTGGTACTGCATTCCTATACAACCACGCCATTCGCTTCAAGACAGTAAAGATCGCTAAAGCTTCCGATGCTTTGATATCTCAGAACGTCAACGTTCCACGACGATCATTCGCTGGACTACTTCTACTATTCGTAGATCCACACACTGCTGGTACGCGAGATAGCGAAGCGTTTTCGAATCCCAATATTTTGAAGGTAGAAGTAGATGTCAACGGAATTCCCAACAGATTCTTTCCAAGCGGTATGCTTCCCCCAGATTTCTGGGAGGCTGCGAAAGGGTGGTTTGGTACATCCGATACTTCCATGACTCCAAAGAAGTTTTACGAAAGTAGATTCGCTATCCTAGTCGATTGTCGCACAGCAAAAGATTCCACCGTTCATGGTGATGGCTTGGCACAAACTGGCGGTGGAAAAGATATCGACATTCGCATACATAGAACTGCAGGAGGAAGTGGAAACGTGAACATGCACATCTACGTTCTCGCAGATGCTCAGCTCATGATATTGAACAGATCTCTGTATAGTATAACATACTGATGGATTCTCTCGTAGAGCACGTGCCGTTCAACGCACTCATAGTCGGTCCAACGAATTGTGGGAAGACTGCGTTCGATTACATAGTACTGATTTGTCCTACGTATGCCCACAACAAGACCTATCGCGGATTCGCAAATCGAGATCCTCGTTTCTTCGTCATATCGCCACCGCAGGATGCCATCGATGCTACGTTAAGTATTTGCGCGACCTTTTGGTCAGGTACCAATACTCTATTGATTCTCGATGATTGCGCCGCATCGAAGGACGTCAAGAAACGAACTGAAAAGCTAGTAGACTTAGCATTTTCTGCACGGCACATAGGGCTTTCTATTTGGGTGCTGTCCCAACAATTAACAAGTATATGCAAACCTTTCCGTGAGAACGTAGCTATCGTAGTTGCATTTCATACCGCATCGGTCGTAGATAGCAAAAGGATATTTGATGACTACGGAGGCGGCTCGCAAGAATGCAAAGAGTTACGAACGATGCTTGGATCCTATAAGTTCGCTCGCATGTGTTTCTGTCTACGCCATCCTTTCGAGGTCATGTTAGAGCTACCCGCACCTACAACATACTATGACTGACAAAGAGATACTTGGGATATTCGGCGAGGACGTAACAGGCCCGCCACCAACCGACCTAGACGTTACATCAGACAATCGTGAATCACTTTCGATCTTAGCCGCAACAGGCGTAACGAAAGAATACCTAGGTAAGAACTTCTCCCTAGGAGACATCTCTAGACTTCCTGAGAAAGAAGTAGATAAGTTGCATAGGAGGTACCAGGCCGTCCTAGCTCAGCAAGTAACTAAAGGCTTAGTCGACGGCGTGACGCGTCTAGCTACCCGCCTAGTTGCCTACCTAATACCAATAGATTCTCAAGAAGCACTGATCAAGGATCTACAAGAAGACCCCCTAGTCCGCAACGAGATCAGTGCTGCGACTGGTCTACTATCGCTTAAAGCAGGTCGCTTAGTAGCTCTAGCTAGCGTCCTATTTCACGTATCTGGTCATATAGTCATTCCTGGTACAACTGTTGAACCTTCGCTAGTACTTACTATACCAAATCAAGATGGAAGAAGCGGACCAGATAACTGCGAATCCTCCGACGACTGCACCAACTAAGGTAAAAGACCCAAAGCGCGTTGCAGCCGGAAAGGCACTAGCGGAAAGCAACAAACGCGCTAGAGAAGCTCAGAAGAGAGAGTTGACGCGCGAAAGCGAATCATGCAAAGAAGTCGATGTAGAGAAAGGTCGGTTCGAAAACCTGGCTATCCTCACAGTCATCGGTACAGGCGCTACGTTGGTTGGCACGTACTATGCATACAAAAAGTATGTAGATGGTAATAAGTGCGTTGCCGCCATTAGCACGACACGACCTGCAGCTCCGACAAAGCCAACGGTACCAGACATGGAGTAACACTTAAAGACTAGAGACTATACTATATATGTTAAGATGGATAAAGAATTGATGAAGACAGCAACCGACGCATCTATAATTGTAGGACTCGCTGCTGGTATTGGGTGGATCGTAAAGAAGACTACCAAGGAATCTATACTTAGCGATCCTTCTTCTTCCCTAGTAAATTACGCAAAGTGGACTGCCGTGATAGTTGGTAGCTTGTACGCGAAGCAGTATCTCGAGAAACAAAAGATCATACCGTAATGGCGGCAGCAATCGCTATGACAGTTTTCGGCGCCGTTTTGAATGCGACGGCATTTACTGGTGGTGGTATACTAGCTAGAATGATTGGAAAGGGTGATATAGATACGGAACGAGAGAGACACGATAGAGCCATTGAGAAACAAGAATCTGAAATGACAGCGTATAGAATCGAACGGCAAAGATTATACGACTTTGCACAAAACCAGGAAGGTCTTGAACGCGACGCATACAACGTTCAAAGAGACACCAACAAAGCCTTCGTGCAATCCGATAAGTTACGTAAGGCGCTTAGGCGGCTCAAAGGAATGAAAGAACCCCGCTTATCTGACTACTACCGACCCTCAAACAATCAGAAGACTGGTGAGTTGCTCTACGTCGGTGGTGGAATGCTAGGCGCTGGATACGCTATTAGTAGATGGCTATAGATGCTACTAGCAACTAGTAGGCAACTAGATACGTACTAGGTGCTGCTAGTAGGCAACTAGTAGGCAACTAGTAGGCAACTAGTATGCAACTAGTAGGCAACTAGTAGGCAACTAGATACGTACTAGAAACGTACTAGGTGCTACTAGAAACGTACTAGGTGCTGCTAGTAGGCAACTAGTAGGCAACTAGTAGGCAACTAGTAGGCAACTAGTAGGCAACTAGTAGGCAACTAGTAGGCAACTAGTAGGCAACTAGTAGGCAACTAGTAGGCAACTAGTAGGCAACTAGATACGTACTAGAAACGTACTAGGTGCTACTAGAAACGTACTAGGTGCTGCTAGTAGGCAACTAGTAGGCAACTAGATACTACTAGGTCACTACCAAGAAAGAAAAAAAAAGAAAAAAAAGAAAAAAAGGGAAAAAAAAAGGAATAAGGACTGGTTGGATAGGTTCTTATTTTTTTTATTTTTTTTTCATCTGTTGAAGGCTAGAATGCATAGACGTATAATGGATGCTAAACTTGCGAGTATCTTCTATGGTCCTATGGGCTACTGGAAAGGTCACGCTGCAATTGACAAGCTATCGGTAGCAGCGAAAGCATCGGAAGACGTAGCTAAGAGTTGGTTGGAAAAGCAATCTATATGGCAAGTATATCTACCACCACCAAAACACATTCCACGTCCGCATTGGACCGTATCGAAACCAAATGAAGTCCACCAAGCTGATTTGATATTCTTACCACACGATCGACCTGGGCGTGGACGAAAGCTATACAAGTACGCTTTAGTAGTAATCGATGTAGCTTCTCGATACAAAGAAGCCGAACCTTTAGCATCTAAAGATAGCGGCGAAGTTGCTGCGGCATTCGAACGAATCTACAAGCGTAGTCCACTCGAATGGCCAAAGACGTTGCAAGTAGACCCTGGTAGAGAATTCATGGGGCGTATGTCTGAAACGCTAGAACTACGTGGTACGAAAGTTCAACGAGGCGAGGCTGGTAATCATAGAGCGCAAAGCTTCGTCGAATGAGCAAATAGAACGATAGCTGAAAGATTGTTTGGATATCAATATGCAAAAGAGATGGTACTTACATCTGAAGGATCGAATGCACGTAGTAGAGAATGGGTATTGAGGCTTCCTGATGTTATCAAGGCTATGAACAATGAAGTTACTCGACTTACTGGTAAAGAGCCTTCAAATTCTATAGAGACACAACAAGTAAACATAAAGACTCCCACATATTCTCGAACTATTGGATTGGATGAAAAGCGACTACCATTTGACGTTTTAGTTCGATATCTCTATGCATCTGGAGAATTGGAAGGTGGAACTAAACGAGCGACTGATCCTGTATGGAGTTTACAGACATATTATATTTCTCGAAGTGTGGTATCATCAAATCAACCTGTTCTATACTATTTAGGAAAAGATGCACCAAAGCGAGGGTTCGTTCGTGAAGAGATACAAGTGATACCACCAGATACAGAACTACCACCAAAAGGTATTCTAAGATAGAAGCAAGTCACAAATAAAGTCGTCCATACCTCCATCCTCTGTAATGACGTTTTTACGATTGTAGGATAGTGTATCGATTGCGTTCGATATCATATCGCTAATAAAACCATCTAATTCTTCATCCTCTGGAAAAACGTCTCCATGACCGTAGGCTATTGTATCTATTCCGTTTGCTGAAATCCATCTCTTACTATCGAATGGTGATAGAGATACTTTGTTCATATGCATACCATACATCTTATGACCTTCACTTCGAAGCATATTCATTCCATGTTTGAATACTTTCTTATCCATCAAGCACTCTTTATATTGATCATGACGAATACGATGTTTCACTACTGACTTCTTGGTGCCTTTGGCTTGACGAATCTCGCCACCATCTACTTTCAATATAGAATAGAGCTTCGATCGTAGTCCAACATATTCGACTATTGGAATACCTCCACATTCGTCTTTCATTTTACCAAGTACTTTCTTGTTGTCGATACTATACAGCGGATGGTCTTTGCTGTAGTTACTAGTATCATATAGATGTTTATGAGTTGCCATGTCTGTATAGATATCTTCAGTTTTAATGTGTAGTAGTAGGCTATCGGTATCGGTATAAAGTAGATTACAGAGTTGTCCATATTGCTTCTTGATCTCATCGTAGTAGAAGTCATACATCAGATCCTTTGATAGATCTAGAATTGACATTCCAACATATATGGGGCGGTTCAGCAATAGCTTACTTTTGTAGTTATGTACCGCGGCAAGATCATCATCAAAAATTGTGGATCGAGCATAACTAGGTTTATTCAATAGACGTTGTAGTTTGTTTCCTTCTGATGCACGCACTAATTGGATATCTACACGCTTACGTAGATTCTCCATTGTTTTTCCAAATACGCTATTGTTCATCAATTTGTATAGATCCTGCTTGAAGATGCTCTTCGCTTGTTTTCGTAACTCAGTATTCATTTGTATATATGGTTCCATCCATGGTGATTGGTCAAACCGTAGTGCCTTATGGATCTTTATCAAACGCATACCAAGAGATAGATACAATTGTAGGTTACGGTAGTGGAGCACATATCGTTCTTTGTTATATAGATTAGGTACAAGTTTTTCTACTTTCAAAGATCCATTTCCTTTATATAGTTCCTCAAATAGATTGGTCTGATACTCTGAGAACAAATCTTTATTCACCTGAATTCTCTCGGGAGCTAGTGGATAGTCGTTGTGCGTATCGTGAAGTTCTCGAGGATATTCGAGATCAACTTCAAGGATATAACCCTTATCTGAATCCATTGCGTGATTGGTTATTTGTTCTTCTGTTGGTGTATACCACTAAAATCCTCCTGTTGGTAAATATTGGCTCATGGCCCATCCATATAAGTTATTCGCGTCTAGATATAATATGTGGCTATTTGGTTTTTCTGGATCGAAATCCTGTACGTTTTTATTATTCGCTTTGGCATAACGTTGTGATACCATGGATATACCACCACGTAGACCTCTCTCGATGAATAGATACATGTCATAGTCAGTTAATAGTTCGAGTTTCACTCCAGTTATCTTTAATAAAGCGTCCCATGAAAGTCCTGGACTCGTATAATAATGTGCAGGATCTAATCCATAGTTTTGCATACATGTTGTACGAAAGTCCTCGAACACATCTGCTAGAAGAAGTACATCAGTTTGTAGATAAAGATCATGATAATCACCTAATGTCTTACAATCAAATACATTCCAAACTTTTATTGCATGTTCGTAATCTTCATCGGATATGTCCTCTAGAGTTAGTTTACTATAGAACGCATCTTTCGGTGGTAGAGAAGTCTCTGCAAATCTATCCCACGAATCCATGTACTCATATGGATATACTCCTTTACGAGTTAATAGATTGGCTTTCTCTTGATTAGATGTATATTTTACAATTTGTTGAAATGTGTCTGATTCTGAACTCGATACCAATGTACTAAGAGATGATGGTATAAATTGAAAGCTATCAATGAATCGTAGGTTACCAAGTGAGAATGAAATATATTTCTCCATATTGTTTGGAATACAAGATATCTTACCTAATGTTATGGATATGGATTGCATTATTAGGTGAGCATTATATCCACGAAGATTATGGAATACGACTGGGATGGTAGGAAAAGCACGTAATTTTAGATTACAGGTATTGTGTGCGGCACCTCTAAACTCGCCTGTGATGTGGCAATGATCACGTACTTTATCACCAGCCAATGGCTTCTGACAGATATGACAAATTGTTGCGCTATTATAAGCCTTATAGTTTTCCCATGACATGCATAGTGGTTTAGCTTTTTGGGCTTTGATCTTCGCCTCTTCCTCTTGCATACATTGTAGAAAACGTTCGATAGTATCCCTACCTCTATATAGTACTGGTGGTTCACTATAACCATCAGAACGTACAACTATATAGCAAAATCCACATGGAATATGTTCTTCCGTTTTAAGCGTGTTGCTCTTCTTTGGGTCTTGAGCAGGTCCTTCGATCTTAGTGGTTAATGCCTCGAAATCTGCATAGATAATATAGGTTACTTTGAGCTGCTTGTGTATATTCTGGAATGAGACTTCGTTGTTCTTATTGGTAGGCATTTCAATGCGTATGGCTTTGTCATTGATACCATTACACTCTGTAATATGCTTTTCAAGAAGAGCTTCATTGGAATATCCATGTAGACATCGTTCGCAGAAGTGTTTCCTGTGTTCGTGCTTTGTCTGATCGAATAGGAGTTTGTTGAAGTCCTTTATCCAGCAATAGTGTTGTTTACCACTCTTTGGGTCTTCTATAAGTAGTAGATGGATGTACTTCGAAAAAGTCTTCTTTGAGATATGATATATGATTAAGCACTTTTCCTTTGGATCCCATCCATATACATTAATAGAAATGTTGTTTTGCTTCTCTAGAAGTGGTATTTGTGAGATTGGTGTTGGTGAGTCCACCCCATTGGATTTCACCATATCTATTCGATACTTTGATGTCCTTTGAGGATGCTTATTAACTGGAAACGTTGCTGCACATATCGACCAAAGTGCACAGTGATCATCTTTGTTGTTTACATTGATCACAGCTTTCTTATTCGCTATTTCTTCAGGTAGTGGTAAATATGAACCTCCACGTAGTGGTTGATATTGAGCGATGTTTAACCATAGAATATTGACTCTATCTACGACCCAATTTGATCCACGACTGATCCACCTCTCAATTTGGTCATATATCTGAGCATGTGCTTCTACTACTACCTCACGGATACCAGCATCGTTGATCAAAACAGATTGTTTGCTATAAAATGTAGCTGTCTCGTATACGTAACCATCAGGTTTATCAAGCACGAAAGTTATGTTTAAAGCTAATTGGGCCTTAAAGGTATTGTGGTTTCGTAGTTCTTCCTTAAACTTTTCGGTAGTTTGTTTACGTACGCCGGCAAGGAAAACGGCTGGATCCGCTCCCATAGGATTATCATCAGGAATATCCATCTTCCATCCACGTAAATAGTTCTTTAAAGGACGTACTCGAACAAATGTTGGTGTATGCTCAGCCATGATATAATACCTTACTAACAACACTCCTCTAATAAGACGTTGAAATGTAATGAATTCACTATAAACCAAGTGTTCGAGCTTCGATATAATACCTTATAACTACAATCCTTTAATATGGTGTATAAATACAATAAATGAACTATAGTAGTAAATAATACCTTATAAACACGCTTCTCTAATAGGGTGTTAAAATGTAAAAAATACAACAAAAAAATAGTACAACAAAACTGCTCCAATCCGGAAAAAAGCGGTAGAAACCGATCATTTAATATAACGTAAAAATACGATAAATGAACTATAGTAGTATCGTAACTGGCGTGTTTTGGACCACGTTGCATTTTTTTGTTGTATTTTCATCTAATGGACCCCGAACGAAGTGAGGGCTGAACGAAGTGAGGATGTCCATTAGATGAAAAAACAACAAAAAAATACAACGTGGGCCAGAACCGCCAGTTACTATACTACTAATAATGTTAACACATATCTGTATTATTCGTGCGTTTTTACATGAGCCTTTGGCTCGGGAGATTGGGAAACCACTCCTGTATGTCAACGACGTTAAATAAATTATCCTTATCCTATCCTAAACCATAGTTAATAGAGTGGAATGGTTAGGAAACTCAGGGACCTTCTTTGTTATATGTTAGCTTTTTTAAACCACTACCGTGCACAAAACACAATAGAAATTCCAACATGTTAATTAATCAGCCAATAGAAACGTGTGAGTTCAGTCGTTCAGGGAACGCTAATGAACTATGATCGTGCACAATCTTTTGTCTTACCCCTTCCAGCCTAAATCGCAGCGCCTTTGTGAGCCCTTTTGAAGTTTGCCGGGTTTCCTAACCATTCCACTCTATTAAGGTGGCCCGCGGCTATTTATTTTGGCAACGGGGGTCTTTTTAAATCGCGTTTTTGAACAGCTAAACATTATCCGATTTCTGATATTTTTTGAAGTTTTAATAAAGAATCATCGAATTTTATAAAAAGTACAATTAGAAAGTGATTAACAAAGAATTGCTGAAGATATAAGCGATTTTCCAAAACGTTGTTTTTTAGGAAAGAGCGTATATTTCAAAACCCAAAAGATGGATTTGTTCCATTTTACTTTCAACGAGTGCACAACCTCCAAGTTTATTAAGAAAGTCATTAGTGTCTTTAACAAAAGAAGGAAGTTTACTAACTAAAGGTTTAAGGTGGTAGTCCACGAAGTGGGATATGCGTTCAGTGGGATGGTTATTAGATGACACAATAGGGCGTCCTGGGTTACCAGGTTTGTGTATTTTAGGTAGAATGTAGAAGCGTCCTGGTTTAACATCAGTTTGTATTAAGTATTGTCTCGTCTTGTCATTGATAGAGTTGTCAGTGTACATTATGTTGACATACACTGTAATGCGTTCTTGTATGTTAGAAGTTATGTCTTCGTTTAGTTGTCGGTAAAATTTGGCGTTATTAAGCTGTCTTTTGCATTCGTCGATGTACCAAGATTTGTCCATAACTACAGTGCCGGAACCTTTGTCAGCGGGTTTAATAATGATGTCATGTCGTTGCTTCAGTTGGTGTACAGCTTGTCGTTCTGTGGCAGTAAGGTTATCACGAATTTTGTTAGGTTTACAAGTTGTTATGTCTAGTTTTACAGCGTCTAAAAAAGTATTAAGAGCCGGTTCACTAATGACTTTCTTAATAAACTCCTTGCTATCCATAATTTACCCGCAAACTCTTTATTAGTTACCCTTGATGTCTCATCATTGTATACTAACATTCCGCATAATGAAGGCATTAACGCCTGTGATAATTTTTTGCGTACTCGCGCTCAAATAACCATTCCTACTGGCACACTCTGTGACCTTATTCGCATGATTCTTACCATGAATAACTTTTCTTTTAATGACAACCATTACCTTCAAATCCACGGTACGGCCATGGGTACCAGAATGGCCCCTTCTTTTGCTAACCTGTTTCTTGGCTATTTTGAAGCTAATGCCCTTGAAAAAGCCCCATTTCAACCTCACACCTGGCTACGATACATCGATGATATTTTTATGATCTGGACAGAAGGACTGGATAACCTAAAAATATTCATCGATTATCTTAATAACATTCACCCTACCATTAAATTCACCAGCTCACACTCTTCCACTAACGTACCTTTCCTTGATGTTAATGTTTCTTTAAACAATGGTAATATTGAGACTGACCTTTACACTAAACCTACTGATAAACACCAACATTTACTCTATTCGTCTTGCCATCCCCAACATACCAAAAAAGCTATTCCTTTTAGCTTAGCCCTCCGTTTACGACGTATCTGTTCTACCGACGAATCTTTTAAGACCCGTACTGCTGAATTAACTACATACCTCCTTAAACGAGGCTATAACCGCACCTTCCTTACTAGACAAATACAACGCGCTGCCGATATTCCTCGCACTCTCACTTTACAAACGAAAGACGCACACAGTTCTAACCGTATCCCTTTTGTTATTACTTTTAATCCATCCCTTCCACATATCTCTAACATCATTAGGAAACATTACAGCCTGCTGGTCTCTTCTAACCGCTGTAAGAAAACCTTTCAACACTTGCCCATGGTAGCCTTTAGACGTACCACCAACCTGCGTGACCTACTCGTTAAAGCTACACTCCCTTCTAACTCGACTAATTCCCAGCTCCAACTCCCACCTGGCTCGTTCCGTTGTAGGAAGAACTGCGCCACTTGCCCTTACATTTCTGACGGACTTACTAACTATACTTTCTTTGCTACCGGTGAAACGCGCTCTATCAAATTTAACCTGACCTGTAACACCAAAAATCTAATCTACATGATTCAATGTAACCGCTGCAATCTACAATATATAGGTGAGACTAAACGACGCTTAAAAGACAGATTTAACGAACACCGCCGGACGATAGATAACTCTAACAACAAATCTAAACCCACAACAGTTGCCGAACATTTTCTTAATTCTCCTAATCACACTGCCAACGACATGCAACTTATTCCTATCGAAAAAAATTTTTCTAAGAGAGACTCTATACGTAAGGCCAGAGAAGCGTTTTTAATCGCACAGGCGAAAACACTCGAACCTCATGGCCTTAACATCCGGGAAGAGCCATACTAGATATCTGTTTTCACCTTCTTAACATTTTTTCACGATCTATCATATTGTAATCTGTTTTATGACAGCTCAGTATCAAGTTCAAAAATACATGCCAATGTAAATTTTCTTCATTGTACCTGAAGAAGGCTGGTGTGGCCAGCCGAAATATTGTACCACTAAATTCAAAATTCTACGTTGTATCGGTCTTTGCTTCTTCATAGTTATCAAAAAAATCACTCGTTTTGTTTTTCTTAAGTTCCTAATATGACTTACAGCAGCATATTTTAAAGTACCTTACCGAGTTTCAGCGCGCTTTGACCGTACGCTTTTGAGAAATAAAGGCTGTAAACTTCAGCTGGTGCGAGACTTCTAAAATCTAAATGCTTGGAAAACCCCTCATGATCGCTAAATTATTCAATGTGTTTGTTTTGAATTTCCGCACGGGTTCTGCCACTTGGGAATCGCGAGGCAAGGAATAATTAAAATTAATGTTGAAATTAAAATGAGGATTAATTTTGCAAGTGTAAGTAAGGTATTTGTAATAATAGTTCCAGGCTGAGTAATGTTTTGGTGCCAAGAAGTATCCTACTGTGGAAACGTTCTTCAAATGTTCTCCCCTCGTCTCTACTTACTACCATGTGGACATAACACGTAACACCTGTTTCATGGGTTACTGCACACAGCCATGAATTACAATGTAATCCTCATTTTAATTTCAACAATAATTTTAATTATTCCTTGCCTCGCGATTCCCAAGTGGCAGAACCCGTGCTGAAATTCAAAACAAACACATTGAATAATTTAGCGATCATGAGGGGTTTTCCAAGCATTTAGATTTTTGAAGTCTCGCACCAGCTGAAGTTTACAGCCTTTATTTCTCAAAAGCGTACGGTCAAAGCGCGCTGAAACTCGGTAAGGTACTTTAAAATATGCTGCTGTAAGTCATATTAGGAACTTAAGAAAAACAAAACGAGTGATTTTTTTGACACCGAAAAAATACAAATTTCGCGATTTTCGCAAACATTCAGAAATAACCTATCTTACTTCGTTCGCCGCATAACGTTAATTTTAGCTGCAGTTTTCCGATCTTCTTGCCTTTGGCACAGAAGTTCCAAGTGGTATTGAACTTCCATATGGTATGTACGATTTAATTATTACTGTAATATTTCTCCGGCAGTTGAACCAGATGCCTGAGCATAATAGTTTAAGGTTAAAATTGATCAGCCGTTTGCTGAGAAACTTGTATGGTGCCGATTAATCTGAAACTTGCCTGTCACAGACCTTGGAGGTTGGGCACTCGTTGAAAGTAAAATGGAACAAATCCATCTTTTGGGTTTTGAAATATACGCTCTTTCCTAAAAAACAACGTTTTGGAAAATCGCTTATATCTTCAGCAATTCCTTGTTAATCACTTTCTAATTGTACTTTTTATAAAATTCGAGGATTCTTTATTAAAAGTTCAAAAAATCTCAGAAATCGGATAATGCTTAGCTATTCAAAAACGCGATTTAAAAAGACCCCCGTTGCCAAAATAAATAGCCGCGGGCCACCTTAACTATGCCTAAACGGAACCATTTATTTCCGGTTAAAAATTTCCTTTTGGCATTTCTCCGTCAACATTATTTTTTTGGAACGGAGTTTTTGGTATATGAGACACTACTACTAAAACTACATTTCTGTGCGAAAAAAATTCCTCATCTTTTTCGTTTTGAAGGTATCCGGTAACCTTAAATCGTCTTCCATGTTTTTGTTTTGAAGCAAAGGCCAAACCGGTTTTCATCACGTGAGGCGATCTAGCGAATCGCATCGCATGAAAGCATGCTAATTTTAACTGACCAATCAGCTGCTACATTCTGGATACTGAAGTGCGACTCTCCCGAGAGAGATTAGAAGCTCTGGTAACCTAGTGCTTGGCATTTTGTCTGAGTGGGTTCATGGGATTCCTGTGGTTTGTAAAGGTTGTGACGTCACTGCCCACTGTTTCCAGAAGGCCATGGCGGCCACGGATTCGGTATACATTTGCTCGTGAAGAGCTTGAGCAAATATCAAAGCATGGGTTTGATTTTTTAAGAGAGTTTTGCTTGAATTTGAAAAGCACTTTGCCTGATTTGACGTGGAGGAAACCCGCTCTAGGTGAATATCGCGTTGAGTTTCACGGCTCAACAACTTCTATCCGTTTGACGAAGCATAATGAGTTCATTCCACTGGTAAAAACTGAAGATGGCTCTTGCTGCTGTCGGTCTCTCTTCGATCTCTGTTAACATCGGGCAGCGAATCCAAATCTGTAAGATGAACAGCTTGGAAGCGAAGTGCCAGGTATTTTGTCGAATAAAGTATTTCTCCATTCGATAATTTTAATTTTAATACTCCGACTGCATTTTGCCAGGTTTTACCATTTGAAATTACACAAAAGTCAAACATCTTAGAATAAGAAAACTCAATGTCATTTTCCTATCACCTGATGCATGCAAGTCTTTGAACTATCTTCCCCCTTGTCATCAAGAGTGGTCGCCATCTTGGCCCCATTTTTGCGAATTTTTGGGCCCAGCTGGGCGAATTATGCTAGGCCTTCTGGTTGACAGTTGGTGACGTTACTAGCCATTACAAACCACAGGGATCCCATTAACCCACTCAGACAAAATACCAGCCAGAAGGCCTAGGGACTAGGCTGCTATAAACGTATATTTTAGATATGATTTCTGTGTGAAACGTAAACGAATATTTGCAACTCAACGGCTTCAAGACGAGTGATAGCCACATGCTAGACAAGTGAGCGTTTATAAAAGCGTCACGTATTTTTTCGCGGTTTCCATGAGAACGCTTCACAAGTGCTAATAAGCCGATGACACCCTGCTTTCCCGTACCGTCCATATTTCTTTTCGGCGTAATTTCTCATTGAAAATAAAACGCTTTGGATTTTTATTTTCACTAAACTGTAGAATTCACTTTGAACATTCTAAAATATCATATATTTTTTCTTCGCAAAAATGATTGCATAAAGGGCTCCTGATACTGTTTTCCATATCGACGTAAAGCCATCGCAAACAGTCGCAAGCAGTTTGCGATGGCTCGGATCGCAAAGCTATCACAAACTGTTTGCGATGTGACCGAGTTAATGGAAATGCAGTTTACGTTGCGTTGCAATGGGTCGCCGACGGATCCCAACTGAACAATACGTAAGTATTGAATCAGTTCTATCTTTACGTATTGTTTGCGATCCGTCGGCGACCCATTGCAACGCAACGTAAACTGTATGCCATTAACTCGGTCACATCGCAAACAGTTTGCGATCAAGCCATCGCAAACTGTTTGCGATGCCTTTACGTCGATATGGAAATAACAGCATATTTTTGTGCTGGGAATCTTAAGAAAATGTCGGGAATTGGTAGGCTCAGAGAATTTACCAGGAAATCGTTGAGTATGTCGGGACAACTTTTGAGAAAAGACATCTAACACCTTGGCATTTTTATAAACCAGTAATATATTTTTCCTGCCTGAGCGGCAGCATTCACTGCCTATTAGGTATACTAGTTGCATATATATTTATGTGCTAATTCCCCATTAACTGTTTTGAATGCTTTATCTATTATTACCGTTTAATTTGAGTGTTCCATATTTAATGTATTCCATTTTCTTGAATTTCTACTATTTCTCGATATCTAGTGTCGATAGGTAACGCACGCCACCTGACTAGTTAGCCTTGTGGTTGTAAAGAAGTGGTTAAGGTGTTTCGATCGAAACTCCGAAGATACTTTGCGAATTCAAACAAAATGTCATAACTTTTAAGATTTGTTTCTGATTCTGCTCAAATAATGTCAAAATCGTGACCCGATCACACATGATTTTGATATTATATTATTATCAGTTGTACCAATAAATTGTGCACTGTTAGTGAAAATTTGAGCAGAATCAGGCAAATATTTTGAAAGTTATGATAATTTGTTTAAATTTGCAATGTGGCTTCGGAGTTTCGATCGAGACACCTTAAAGAAGGTACGTGTCGGTGGAACGCACGTACCTCCGTAATAATCAGTGGTAATGGGATATTACTCTTATCAGGTGAATTGAGAATTAACAGTATGGAAGATTAATTAGTGTGAGGCGGTATTAATCTTCCATTCTCAATACACCTGATGAGAGTAATATTCCATTACCACTGATTATTACGGAGGTCATTAAATATAACCAGGAGCGTCTAAATCTCCTATCATTTAGCTGTCACAGCGTTTTCACAAGTTGGGCTATTTTTAAATCATTTTCCCGCCAATTAGTGGATTGCACCAGTGGCGGAACCAAAGATGCCTCATTAGCTACTTTTGTTATGCCAACAACATGACTACTACGCTTTTGTGATTTTATTCCCACAGGAATGACTGCAACCCAAGAATAGCGGTAACCATTCTAAAAATAATCTAACTTGTGAAAACGCTGTGACATATGCGCCTAGTAGTATGCGGGATAGGCCTAGCATGCGGGATGGACGCTCCTGGTTATCAGGGGCTCCTGGTATAGCTATATATATATTGGTAGGAGTGAATAATTTTAAAACTCTGTAATGAGAATGGAATAAGTACGGGTTTAGGCGTTATAAGAATTCCAGTTATTATTTGGCATTATTTTCACTAAGACCATTTTCGTTGGCCAATTTCCATCCTAATTGACCGATTTAGTTTGTTTTTAGTATTTTTATCATATACAACTTACGTCTAGTATTTTGTGACCCCACTCAACATTACTTCGAACCTGAACTATAATTCGAGACTTGTTATTGTGTATTTCCCACCACCATCCACTTCAAGTCGGCTAACTGTTGGTCTTTTTCTAGATGAATTTGGAACCTATTTGGAACGACTAGCTTTAGCTCCAGGCATACTTTAATTTCAGGAGATATGAATTTTCACGTTGATCGTTCCGACAATGTTGATGCATGTTAAACATTTTCTAGAGTTGTTATATGGTTCAACATATGGTTCAACCGCGAGAGGCGAAGTGACGGACTTTTTCTTCTTGGTGGACGGTTCGTACTTGCCACCGAGGGGAAAGCCACAAGCGCGATTCGGTGGCTTCGTCCGGTTTAAATACTCTTCTTTACACTTCGGGCACGAACCACGACCACGTTGACTCATCAAACTAGAAGAGCGTACTATAAATGCACAAAGCAGGTTTAAAATTTAGAGACAAGTAAATGAGTAGCGAGGTGATGGATTCGAGACTGAGCGAGGAGAAATGTACTGGAGAAACAAACAGTAAACAATAGCTCGAGCGCTCTCATTGGTCGACCACCGAGGCAACCGGATATGTTCAGTAGACCAATCAGAAGCAGCCGTGGAAACGGTGAAGCATATCTGACGGCCATACCCTTGACCTAATCATTTCAAGAGGCTGTGGGAATGTTGCTACACAATGCCGCGTTATAGACCCTGTTTTATCGGATCACTATGCTGTTATGTGTTCTCTTGATATTTCTAACACGCTTGGCACAAATGACCCTAAAATCGTTCACTTTGCTATAATTTCAAAAGTTTCCAACGTAGAACTGATTGATTTTTGTGGGAGGATGAAGACCGATGACCAAGCCAAAATCCGATGATTGAACTACCGTAGACATCTTGATGACGTCACAGTTACGTCATGTAGCCATTTATAATAGGTTTCTTGATGTTTTCAATTACCTTTAACATCAGTAATTTTTATATTTACGATTTCCCATCATGTTGACAAAAAAGAAACCGAAAATCCGAGTTCGATTGGCTAAGAGGGAGAAAAGTTATTAAATTTTGAATTTTGGTAATTTTCCCGCCAAAATTTGGCGGGAAATATTCAATACAGAACCAATTACAAAATAACTTCTTCATTCATCTTTTAGAGTTAAAAATATTTGTTTACGACAATCTAGCAATCAAAAGAGTAAATCGGTACCCTCAACCGTATGTTTTTAGAATTTTCAATTTTTGAGAGGAAATACTTTAAAATTCAAAATAGAATGCAAGCAACCGTGGACGACGATCCTGCTGGTGTACGTTGGATCAGTGATTGATCTAATCGGCTGAACACATAAAACTAAAAATAGCAAAGCCGACACAACGTAAATTTTAGAGGTTTATAACGATATTTCGGCTGGCCAAACCAGCCTTCTTCAGGTAATATGAAGAAATGTTATTACATTGGCGAACGTGACTAACTAGAAATATGGGTTACGAAATACAGGAAATAGATGACAAATGATTGACACTATAAATATAGAAATAACAAGATAATGAGGTTATATATATACCAGCTAGTATGACTCGTCACGGATGTTGAGACCATAAGGTACGAGTGTTCTAGCTTGTGTAATGAGAGTAGCTTCTCTGGCCTTACGAATTGAATCTCTATTAGAGAACATTTTTTCGATGGGGATTAGTTGCATGTCATTAGCAGTGTGATTAGGTGTCGAGAGAAAATGTTCAGCAGCTGTAGTAGGTTTAGATATGTTATTAAACCTACTACAGCTGCTGAACATTTTCTCTCGACACCTAATCACACTGCTAATGACATGCAACTAATCCCCATCGAAAAAATGTTCTCTAATAGAGATTCAATTCGTAAGGCCAGAGAAGCTACTCTCATTACACAAGCTAGAACACTCGTACCTTATGGTCTCAACATCCGTGACGAGTCATACTAGCTGGTATATATATAACCCAGGAGCCCATTACCAGGAGCGTCCATCTTCTCCACTGTGTCTGTACCCCAGCACAGAGGTAGATGAGGCTATTTTTAGCATTGCGTTTCGCGCGAAAAAGAACAAAGGTAGGCTATTCTTAGCCAATCAGATAGCTAACGTTACTTCTCATTATCATTCTTCTCACTTTCAACGCGGGAATTCGAATTGCTGGTTTTCACTCAATCCCCAGAGATTCAAATGTTGGTGCCCCAACAAAAGAAGCTAACGAGGGCTCTATTGTTTAAGGGCACCAACATGGCGGCGACCTCTTTTCGCGGGAATTTCGAATCTAAAATTAGCCTCATCTACCTCTGTGCTGGGGACCCAACCCATAACAGAGGAACGCTCCTGGTAATGGGCTCCTGTATAACCTCATTATCTTGTTATTTCTATATTTATAGTGTCAATCATTTGTCATCTATTTCCTGTATTTCGTAACCCATATTTCTAGTTAGTCACGTTCGCCAATGTAATAACATTTCTTCATATTACCTGAAGAAGGCTGGTTTGGCCAGCCGAAATATCGTTATAAACCTCTAAAATTTACGTTGTGTCGGCTTTGCTATTTTTAGTTTAAAATTCACATTGAAAAAGAAGATACGTCATTATGACGTCACATATTTTTGAAAATGTCTTTTAAAAATAACTATTCGAGTATTTTTCGGGTTTTAAAGAGGAAATGTACTTAGTGTACACTGAATAGCCGCAATATGGTCTTTTTGTGTTTCTTAAATTTAGAAAGCATGACTGATGTCAGATCCGGTACCTGCCTCTCTCAGTGCTCCTACAATGCATCCCTGCTTTGCTACCTGTCATAGATAAGATAATTAATACTTCTATAGACACTGCAGTTATGGCGGATGATTTCAAGCTGGCCCTTTTGAAACCTCTGTTGAAGAAGCCGAAACTGGACATCGAAGAGTATGAAAGTTTCAGGCCTATTTCGAATTCGATGTTCCTGTCAAAGCTCACGGAAAAGGTGGTAGCAGTGTAGCTGACTGACTATGTTATATCCAATAACCTGGACGAAACATTTCAGTCAGCCTACAAACAGTTTCACAGTACTGAGACTGCTCTTATTAAAGTAACTAACGATATCCTTTATTACATTTGACAACAATCGTTCTGTAATACTGTTACTATTAGATTTATCGCCTGCATTCGATACTTTCGATCACACTATTTTATTGAACAGGTTAGCTTCTCGTTATGGTATAAGTGGCTTAGCCCTATCGTGGTTTACCTCTTACCTTAACGATAGATCTCAATTTGTTAGAATAAGAAGTCAAAGGTCCACAACTTGCCCTCTGACATGTTGAGTTCCTCAAGAGTTAGACTTGCTCCAAGTCGAACTCGCTTAGTCACTGGGTAAGCGATTACTGGGTCAAAAAGCGAGCGCGAGAATCGAAGCGAGAGGCGAGTTCGACTTGTTTCACTTGCAGGAAATTGAATCGGGGATTATGTTTTGGCGCGAAAACACGTTTCTGGGGCGGAGCTTATATTTCGTGCATTTGACAAACTCTTTTATGAGTACACTCAAATTGTAAATACCACATCTACGGTCGACTGACTTGACACGTCAACATACAATGCCTGAAGAATTGACGCTTTGTGATTGGGCAAATCTTCGTACGTCATAAGCCACGCCTCCGGTTGAAAAATCAACCGGTAAATTTTGCGCGCTGCAAGTGGGAAAAGTCCTTCGTGCGGGGGGCTAAGAAGGACTTTAAGAAAGTCTACTCAAGAGTCTGTTCTTGGCCCAACTTTATACCTACTTTATACTTCACCACTTGGTGATATTGTTCGGCGCTATATGAAATTTCATTTATACGCGGATGACATCCAGTTATATATGTCCTTCAACTCCCTTTGTAACGACGACCAAGTATCATCAAGTTGAAGCTTGTGTTGGAGAAATTTATAACTGGATGTTATCCAATAAGCTTAAGTTAAATAGTGATAAAACGGAACTGCTTGTGATTAGCTCTACATACCGCTCTCGCCGGTCCAATTTTTAGTACATTAACAGTAGGAAATTGTAGTGTGCAGCCATCGGCTGCCGCAAGGAATATAGTAGTAGTTTTTGATAGTTGTCTGTCAATGGAAATGCAAGTTAAATCAGTTTGTAAGTCTGCACTATACCATCTTAGGAAAATCAGTAAGATTCGAAATTATCTGTCAGAGGAATCAACAGAGAAGCTTGTCCACGCCTTCATTACATGTAGGCTTGACAACTGCAATTCTGTACTTTATGGGTTGCCCAAAAGCCTAATCCAAAGGCTTCAGCGGGTTCAGAACTGCGCGGCTCGGCTTATTACTCGTAATTCTAAATTTAGCCATATAACGCCAGTCCTTAAAGATCTACACTGGCTGCCAGTAGAGAAACGAATAATTTTTAAACTTCTACTCATTACCAAAAAGGTTCTCAATGGCTTAGCGCCATCATATATTAATGATATGCTTCATACTTATGTGCCTAATCGCAACTTAAACCCGCAAACCTGAGGACATATGGAGACATATTTTTTCCGTTGCTGCCCCAAAACTCTGGAATGGACTTTCACTAGACCTTATATAGATGTAGTTCTACTGTAAATATTTTAAAATCTCGTCTAAAGACTCATATTTTTAGGGAAACGTATTTGTAAATATTTTGTCTTTAGTTTTTAATGTATTTTAACGATCTTTGTATTTAGTTTTTTAATTTTTCAACATTGTAAAGCGCCATAGAGCATTTAATAGATATGGCGCTATATAAGTACACTATTATTATTACTAGTAGTTTCAAATTGAAAGTGACATGCTGTCGAGCGAATATAGTAGCAATTGATTAGAATCTAAGCCATGTATGAAGGCCATCATATACCCATCTAATCAGCATCTAATACTATAAGAGCACGATTTGAATGTATGAAAGTATTCATCAAAGCTGAACGCAGAGTAACAAATGGAGCATTGGCCTCGTGCTCACTTTTGATTAACCCCTGATATTCTTTGTCATACTTTATAATCCAAACTAATTGGTTGTCATTTGCTGCTTTGTTTGCCTCAATGGGCTCCACCACAACGGACGGTACACGTGTGTATTTCCCTGGAATTAAATCGCAGATCAACGTACCCTGCGAGCAGAGGTTTGTCATCTTTAATTTGCCTTTCCTGTCGCCGAGAGAAACCTCTATGCGCGATTGTATATATGGATTTCCATTGGCCGAGAAAAACGCGACGGTAGACATTGTAGATTCATTGTAAATTTCAGATTGTCCATTTCCTATTGTTAAAGGCAAGAGAACGGCGAAGAAGGGCAAATAAATATTCGATGGTATAAAGCAAAGCTTTCGGCTTTAGGATAAATTAAGGTAGATTTATTGAACGGTAATTTCAAGGTATTATGAGCAGTTCAGCAAAATAAGAAAATGACAAAGCCGGAGTTTGAAGCCCTTATAAATCGTCAGCTCACGTGCTCACTTTCTCACGTGACTTGACTCATAAATAATCAGACATACAGAAACATATACAGACATCGCCGTACTTTCAAACTTGCAGCGATTATATGCTGGCTCGCCTGGTGACTCGCCAGCAATTATTCAAGGGCACCCAACGAGTACTTTTTGAAATTCGTTTGAAACCAGTTGTATGCAGCTTATCTACAGCCATTTTAAGGCGCCATTTTAAGCTATTAGCTGTTCGGATTTTCTAGGTGGAAATCGCGTCAACCGAAAATACTATGGCAAAATATTCCCGGCCTACGAATTTGTTAGTAGTCTAGAACAGAAACAAGAATTTTCTAGCCTAAGTAACTTCATGTTGCAAAGTTTTGTGGAGGTACGAATTTTTAGGGATTCTTTTTTCCTTTAGGCAATTCTTAGGGAATGAAAATGTGTTGTTCTGACTCTATTGATCAGACGAATTGGGACGTACGAATATTTTAGGGGAAACCTTTTAGTCTTCTATAATTTTCTAGGGATTGAAAAAAAAAATCTAACCAGTATTTCATAAAACAATTTTCTAAGGACATTTTTTTTCAAATCCGAACGTTTTAGGCTAACTTACTCTCCCGAACAGCTTTTTAACCGAAAACTTCGTTGGGTGCCCTTGATTATTATTGGGACAAGAAATGTACGAGCTAAATCGGTCAATTTTGTAGTAAATATATTGTTGATAGTTCTTCTCTGTTCGTAGGAGTAAGTTTGAATGATGGAGCTGCCAGTAAGGCAGACGTTTCTCAGCGTGTCCTATCGGCTTCAAATGTGAAAACATTGACTGAAGAATACTGTGCGAGATTACCGCGACTATGTATTCATATTCATTTACAAACTTCCCTGTGCTGAAAAGTTTTTTTTTATCCTAAATGGTATAAAAAGCAGTGTAAAAAGTGGTATAAGTTCAATGGCACCCAACGAGTACTTTTTAAAATTCGTTTGAAACCAGTTGTCTGCAGCTTATCTAGCCATTTTAAGGCGCCTACTATGTCTTTTGACGTATTCTAGAAAGCTATTAGCTGTTCGGATTTTCTAGGTGGAAATCGCGTCAACCGAAAATACTATGGCAAAATATTCCCGGCCTACGAATTTGTTAGTAGTCTAGAACATAACAAGAATCTTCATGTTGCAACGTTTTGTGAAGGTACGAATTTTTTAGGAATTCTTTTTTTCCTGTTCTGACTCGACGAATTGGGATGTACGAATATTTTAGGGGAAACCTTTTAGTCTCCCTTTTCTTCTATAATTTTTTAGGGATTGAAAACTAATTTTCTAGCCCGGCAGTATTTCAGAAAACAATTTTCTAGGGACAATTTTTTCAAATCCGAAAGTTTTAGGTTAACTTACTCTCCCGAACAGCTTTTTAACCAAAACTTCGTTGGGTGCCCTTGTAAGTTAGATCACCTTTGTTTTTAGTTTCACCCTTTCTTACTCCATTTACACAGATCAATGCATGTGCAACTATTAAACACCTCAGCAATGTTTATCACGTTGTTGCCACTAATTGACTTGTTATCGTCTTTTAATTGAAATGTTAAAAGTTTCGTAAAAGCCACCCACGTATTTCTAATAGGAAATTTAAGCATAGACGAGAGTGCAATCAGTCAAACATGCAGGGAAGCCAGTATACGAGAACGGGACGTCTGTCACTTGAATAAGGTCAGTTCGAGTCATTACATGGGGAGAGTTTTCCCCTCAACTCACGAATTCTTTACGATGTATATAACAATTCAGTAAGGTATAATTTCTAACACAGTCTTCAACCTTTGGTAAGGACAACTATCATCTCTATTAAGCTTACAAGCTCTTACATTAGTACTTACATTCTGGGCTGAAATACAACAATATATATGCAGTGAACCCTTTTTATTGCTGAGAATTCTCCAGTAAAGTTACAATAATCTCACACAAGCAGTATTCTTCAGTCAATGTTCACATTTTAAGATAGGACAGTTATACGACTGGTGGGTTTGTTTTATAAGCCTGAGAAACTGCATGATCTGAATAATCTAAAGAAATGGCTGTCGGCAAACAAAGTCCCAACGTCGCCAAAACTGAATATCTAGATCAGATAATCATCATCAGAGGCAACCGTTGTAAGGTACAAGTTTGGTGTTCAAATTGACCAATTTCTTACATGGGAAAGTCACATTGACTATGTAGCCAAGAAAATCACCTCACTAGTGGGTGCGCTAGACTTAAGTCCGATTTACACCACAGGCTTCCCAGACTCGACGTATATTTCCCGCTTATTAGTCTGTTGGGTTACCTGTGGTTTATCGTTTCATAACGATCTCAGAAGAGTTTATATAATTGCTTTGTGTGAATTCTCTTTTCCGATTCCAACGAAATAAATCTTCAATAATAAAAGATTGATACTCAATGAAGTTGTGTGAGTGATTTTTTTGGCGATTTGGGGCCTTCTAAAGCAGTAAGGATTCGAAATTTTGACCGTTGGCCGGGGCTCTAAAAAAAATCAATTTGATCGTTATGAAACTAATCGATAAACCACAGGTAACCCAACAGTCTAATAAGCGGGAAATATACGTTTGTACCCGGTACTCCTAAATTTCGGTTCGCGGGCCAATTGTTTTCGGCACCCCTGCATGATTATTGTCGTGCAAATGTTGCGAGTACGCGAACTGATCTAGGTTGACACCAGTAAATATTCTTGGTTTGTATGGGACGTCATCGACACTTTCTAAACTATATACGTCCTTCAAATCTGTTATTTTTATATATGATAGAGTTCGATAATAAAAGTATTCAAAGCATCCCTAAAATAGCGTTCGCTAAGTACTTAGGGGTGCACATAGATGAATTAAACATTGACATGGTCAAAACACATTGAGAAGATCTCTAAGCAATTGTCATCTTCTATTGGAGCTCTCAAGCGCGTACGGCCCTACGTGCCCATGTCCTCCCTCAAGACTATGTACCACTCATTTATTCAACCTACATTTGATTATTGCAGCATAGTTTGGGAGAGCCTGGGTACTGAACTCGCAAATAAACTCCAAAAACTCCAAAATAGGGCCACTAGAATAATAACACAGTCTAGTTTCGATTCTAGCTCTGGCCCAATACTTCACGAACTTGGTTGGGACAGATTAATAATACGCAGGCGCAAACTTTTAGCAATAGAAATGTTCAAGATCTATAATAACCAAGCGCCTGGGTATTTAATACACAAATTTAATAGGGTTCATACACCATATAACACAAGAGGTTCATCATCGAAATTCCAACTGTCCCTCCCCAAAACGAATTATGGTAAAAAGCGATTCGGCTACAGAGGAGCACATATTTGGAATAATTTACCAGAAGACTTGAGGTCTAGCAAATCGTTGAATGCATTTAAAACTAAGCTAAATGGTCTACCTCCCTGCTTCTTTGATACCTTATAATTTACTCTCTTACAATTACTCTCTTACAATTACTATAGTTTAATATATCGTACACGAACGCTAAAAGAACTGACTTTGGCGTTTTTAGCAGATTTTAATGGAATGTAACAATATCATTTAATGTTGATGTATAGATTTTTACACACGGCTTTTATTTAAACCAGTCTTAGTTACTGTTAAAACTACCGTGTCTAAATAAAGTTTCTATCTATCTATCCTGCTGTGAACTTTGTTCAACGGCACGTCGCATTTTTCTGGCGATGAGCATTCAAACTTCCAGAGAAGAACTAACAACAATATGTACTGAGAAATTAGGATGGAAATTGGACACCGAAAATGGTCTTAGTGAAAATATCGAATATGCACTGGAATTCTTATAACGCCTAAACCGTACCCCGGGAATCGTACTTTTTCCATGCATTACTCCTCCTCATTATAGTTATTTTTTTTGCAGCTTGTATTTTAGGGATGAAACCCATTCAAGTGCTTCTTCCTGTTGTCACTCTCATGATACTCAACTTCTTGATTGGTTCAACCATCACCTCCGGTAGCGACAACTGCAAAGACCCTCTTGTGCCACATTTCGAGCATCGCCTGCTTGGCCACGTGTACAACACCATCACAGCCAACGTGTTCTTCGAGTGTCTGGATGCTTGCCTCACAGAGAAGAAATGCCAGAGTATCAACATGAGACAGGCTAACAGAGAGTGTCAGTTCAACAATGAAACAAAACAATCTAGGCCAACTGACTTTGTTCACGACCCAAGCTCGGAATATATGACGAATTTTGATAGAGGTAAGAGTATCGGGGTCTGGGTTAGAGTCAGACACTGGTTAAAGTAAGGTACTGCCGTGACAGTTATATACTGGTTAGAGTTAGATCCGGGGGGGAGGGAGAGTTTATTCCTATATTCGGCTGGTAGGGATGATAGTCGTATGTCTTAGGGATTGAATTGTCCAAGCGAAATCCATGTTTAGGGTTTTAGATCATGAGGTATATTTTAGGATGGGCAATTTTTCACGGCTTGCAATTTTTTAGGGTCAGGACTTTTCGAGGTTTTCCGACGGTCATCCCTACTCCTTTTACCTTGAAGAACCCTCTTATTGTGACACGAAGGATTTGACGATTAATGAAGATGGCAAACCCATGGAGCTCATAAAATTAAAACGGCATTTAAAAGTTGAGGTCTACCAGAGAAAAAGTTTCCGCTCTCCTTCCAAAAAGTAATTATTTCCTCATTTCTTCCCCTCTTCTCTCCTTCGCTCCTTCGCTCTTTCTCTTTACCGCCTCGCATCCGCACACAATCTCGAGTTTTCCTGTCTAAAAAAAATAGTAAAATATGTTGACAGGATTGTTTTTTTCTTGCAGGTAGAAAGGGTTCTCAACCATTCATACCAGGCCATTCCTGTCTAGACATACTGGACAGCGGTGACTCTAATGGCGACGGAGAGTACTGGATCGACCCTGCCACCACAGGCAACCCGTTCACAGTTTACTGCGACATGACAACTGATGGAGGTGGGCACTTCATTGCATCCATTCATACATAAACGTTCTATTTTTATTTCATATTTTGCATGTAAAAATCGAAAGTTCGCCGGAACTACTCTCAGATGGGTCAGCATGGGTCCTAATAAGTATGGGGTGGTCTACTTTAGTTTGGGGCTTGATTTCATGATATATAATGTAAACCCACCCTTCGATCATTTTTGTAAAGATTGTTGCCATGGTGACTGGAGCTGTGAACTTTGAACTCATTTTTAGGAAAGTACAATACAAAGCTTTGGGAGGAATTTAAAGCGCACAAAATTCAGTAAGTAAAGGCGATGGAACTAATGCAGCTTACCATGTAGTTTATGCGTTGTTAAAAAGTTTGCTAATTCAGTACAAACTTGACGGGTATCATATTTCATACTAGCCTTAATTAGCCTTCCCCTTAAAATAACCAACCTAATTGGAGCAGCAAAGTGTGCACTAACCTTGATTCACTTGCATGAACTGAATACCCACTAAATTATAACCTTTTACGGTACTCCGGGAGAATTTTCGAAAATGTACTTGAAATAAAGGTCATAGGACACATTTCATGTTTCCATGGTAACTATTATGAAAATGTGTTAAGGTTGTGACTTTATCGAATCTGTCAAAGTGTCAATAATATATCTTACAAGCACGAAGAGATAGACCACCCGTCTTGATATGCGGTGGCCATCTCGAGACCCATGCCTTAATGCCCCGGAGCTGAACTATACTACTCTTAAATTTGTATTTAATTTGCTCCAAAAACCAGCATTCAATACTGATTGCAGTAGAGAGTAGAATTGCACATTTTTGGCACAGTTCCATCTAGCATTAACTGCTTCAAATCTCGTTTATTTTCGGCTTAAGGTGGCTGGACGCTAGTACACCGATTAATGCTCCCCCTGACCTCCGAGAGGATACTAAGCGATGACTACCGCGATATCAGTAAATACAGGATGCCAGGAACCCGTGTGACTGTGAGAGCGCTTAATCTCCTGAGAAAATATATGAAATTCAACCAGTTTCGATATTACTGTCATCTGAATACAACTGGAACTGTGTTGCATCTCAAAACGAAACTGAACGCGAGGGGCGAAGAAGTTGTGAGGTTTTTTACCAACAGCACTACAATGCCTGTGGCCTGTGGATCCTATACTGCTTTCTCTGATGATACGTCACGCTTATCAAGGGACTGTCACAAGTGGGGAGATAATGGCGCAATAGATTTCATTAACAAGTGGGGACGCGGTTCAAGTTCTGACTCGAATGACCGCCTCTATATCAGTGTGATTTACTGGGAGGGAAAACATCGTGTTTCCATACTTCCCGGTAAACTCACCTGTGACAATACTGGCAGATCGCTTGAGATAAATGTTGGCGATAAGGCAGAAATCTACGTGCGCTAATCACAGAAAGGCACGTTCCCAAGTCTTCGCAGTTTCTATGGAATATTCAAAGTCTGTATTTATTACTTATAAAGGAAGATAAGGTGGTTGTGTTTTGGCAAGATGTGTTTGTTTATAGGAAGTTGTACTGACATTCTGCCTACAATTTGCATACAAATTAAAAATAGCCAAAAATCCACAAAAAAAACATTTTCGAGACTTTTTCTTTTTATTGCGTGTATATTTACGAGTGCTAATTCCCCATTGTTAACTGTCTTGAATGCTTTCTCTATTACTTATATATATATATAATACACTTAACGTCCCTATTAAAGGTACAAAATAAATAATTGTTGTTGTTGCTATAACTCTATCAGTTCAATCCGAGGTTGTAAAGAAATGGTTGAAGGTGTCGGTGGCACGAAGTTGAACGTTACTACCGCCTGCATACTAATTACAGTAGCCAATCTTCCAATACTGTTAATTTTCAATACACCTGATGAGAGTAATATTCCATTCATTACCACTGATTATTACGGAGGTGAAGTCATTAAATATAACTATATATTGGTAGGAGTGGAGAATTAACTATAGTAGGAGTAATGAGAATGGAATAAGTACGGGTTTAGGAATTATAAGAATTCCAGTTCTTATTTGACATTATTTTCACTAAGACCATTGTCGTTGTCCAATTTCCATCCTAATTTCGAAGTAAATATTGTTGATAGTTCTTCTCTGATCGTAGGATTAAGTTTGAATGATGGAGCTGCCAGTAAGGCAGACGTTTCTCAGCGTGTCCTATCGGCTTCAAATGTGAAAACATTGACTGAAGAATACTGTGCGAGATTCAGTACTGCGACTATGTATTCATATTCATTTCTAAACTTCACTGTGCTGAAAATGTTTTTTTATCCTAAATAGTATAAAAAGTGGTATAAGTTTGATCATCTTTGTTTTTAGTTTCATTCCTTTCTTACTCCATTTACACAACTAACACCTCAGCAATATTTATATAATAATAAACACTTTATTTAAGCAGGGTAACTAGAATTACAAAAGTAATTTTCATCTAGGCCTAGAAACGTTGTTGCCACTAATTGACTTGTTATCATCTTTTGATTTAATTGAAATGTTAACAGTTTCTTCAAAAACTCATGAATAATTAATGAGCATTTTGTCCAATCAGATGAAGCAAATCGGTCACGTGCATGTTCCTTTATACCTGATAACATCTCACCATTCTAAAAGGCTCGCGAGGGGTTTGAATTCTGTCCCAGGGGGAAACGGAGTTAATGATTGAGACAATGGAATTTCTATTGATGTTTCAGCTTTCTCATTGAATTGCTAATTAGGATGAACGTTTTATATAAAGAATACTAATGAACATGAAATTTTATATAAAGTTTCATCCTAATTAAGAATTCACTGATAAAGACCCAAAGATAACAAAAAGTACACGGAACATAAGGTACCTAGATAATAAATTGTGCACTAAATTTATTTACTAATATCAGCAGACTACCGAGATACACAGATAATATTTTTAAAATGAAGTTATCCAACTACCATTACTTGTTTACCGAGCCCCTGTTTAGTTCCAATTATTAAACCAAACTCAAAGCCGTAAAATAATAAAAACGTGCATTAAACTTACATATTTTGTGCCGGAGTCAAAAATTTAGAGTCTGCCGTCATGTCAGTCACATCGCTTTCCAAGTCTTGAACTTTATCGAGGTAAGCCACGACACCAAATCCTTCAAGTGCAGGTTCTTCTTTCATTGCGAAACGCCGCTTCAAACAACATGGTATGGTAATTTCTTAATGTCATTCCCTTGAGATGTTCTTAATTGCAGGCGGTGATTACTCGAATATTTTGCATGGCGTTGTGAATACAAAGGTTCAATGGTTCATTAAGTAACCATTCCCTTGAGATGTGCGTCTTTCTTTCAATGCATTCTTAAAACGTTTTTGAAGCCGTTTAAAACACTCACAGCACGTGTTTTATCAAGTCTAAAAATTCTCGGGCTTCGCCCTCGAATTTTTAAACTTGATAAAACACTGCTGTTCGTATTTTATACAGTACGTAAAAGCCATAGCCTCTTCCGCAGGCATCTCTAATTTTTGAGGAAATCAGATTATGGGCTCCCTGTGGCAGGTGAAGAAAAGAGAGGGAGATTAGGGCCGAGAGAGAAGAGAGAGAGAAAGGAGAGATGCCTGCCAAAGACAATCCCCAGGGTACCCCGGGTCCAGCGGCACGTCCATGAAGGTACAGTTCTCGCGCTCCGCGCTCGCCTCAGCCCCTCGCGCTTCGCGCTCGGCGCTTCACACAGGAAACCCGGGCCCGATCGGTCGGTTCCTATTAGAGATGCCTGCGGAAGAGGCTATAAAAGCCACCAAGTATTCGATTGTGCAATTCACATGCTTCGCATGCGTATCATGTGTCATATGTCTACTCACAGGACTTCAGTGAGTCTAAACATGGCAGAGCAAACGGAGAAGATTTGTACGATTGAGTCTGTTATATTTTACGTCGACCCAAAGTCCTTGGGTCCACTCAATTTCCTAGGAAAGGAAAGCAAAGAATTCGATTTCCGGTGACAAGTGAGCATTCGTCGTTGACAGTTTTCAGAAGAAAGTTCGCAGAATTTGCGGGATTAAAGGCAGAGGCCGAAAAACGTGGCCTTGGTAGACGCATAGTTAGTAGTTACTAACTATGGTAGACGGCAGTAAGGCCTTTACAATGAACACACAAGAGCAATGGGATGAGGAGAGGCCATTACTTTCAGGGGCTACATTGCAAGGTAAGAATTTATAAAGATCTATGAAGGTCTATGAACGATTCTGTGCTTCAAAAACCCGAATAACAATTGGAGAAGCCCGTTAAGACAAATATTAGTGCACTAAAATAAATTGTTTATGTTGTTTATGTTTATATTGAGAATGACTCCCAAAGGTTGCTCGAACTGAACGAGCAGTTTGAAATTTTACAACAGAATAAACTGTTTTTGTGTCAGTTTAATTATTATTATATTTTTAATAGGGTAATTAAAATGTTTTTTAACAGAATAAACTGTTTTTGTGCCAGTTTAATTATGATATTTTAAAGGGTAATTAAAATGTTTTGATTTTTTATAACTGTTTTTTTATCATTTTTGCATTTTTGCCAACGGTGCCTTGAAGCCAATGTCCAGTGTTCTCCAATGTCCAGTGTCATCGAGCGCGGAACAGTTCCGGTGCTCCGAGAATGACTGTCTAGGCATCTAAAGAATGTAGAAAGAACATATGCAGAAACCAAAAGTGACCTGATTAAAGTCCAACGTTCTCGAAAGCTCGAGCCTTCCAGCGTTGCTAAGGCAAGCGATAGTATCATCCTTTGTGCCAGCGATGTGGACAAGGTAATCTATTCCATCACATTAGAGATAGATGGAGTGGCAGTTAAAGGCAATGTTACTGTTTTAGCAAAAAAAACAGCCTCCTGCACCGAAGTAGTGTCCATGTGCCTTAACAGTAATATCCTTTATCTGTCTCACAAGGACAACCCAGGCGGAATCATATAGCTATTGCAAGTCAACACTCGAGGAAACTACTATCCTACGAAATGGAACTGTCAAATGTAGTGAAAGCGCACACGTGGCCTCGTACCTCGGTGGTATAGTTTATGTAGACATCGGAAGCCTGCAAATAAAGACGAAGATCTGTGGTGAGGAGAGCGTAGTTATTGCTGCCACAGGAAAGGAAGGAAATTCAAATGGAAAGGGAGCCCAAGCATAATTTGCGCAGCCTATGGGCGTATGTGTTGATCTCGATAAGAACATATTCATTACCGATAAATATCCAGGTCATCTCAGACTCCTGTATGAAGCCTTTTCTGTTCATATGAAACATCATACAGTCCCAAAACTTTCCCTACCCCAAGCAATCGAGCTTCTGGAAGAACTTGACAGTTACTTGAGAACAACAACAGAAAAAGTATCGTCACATAACAACGACGCAGCACACGTAAACCAAGCGGTCCTCAAGGAACTTTTTCTAATCAGACAAAGCTTTCGGTCAATATGATCTTAAATGGGCTGAAAGATCTGGAGGCGTTAGTTAAAGAACTTAACTCAAGATACATCATTGATCTGTACTCCTGTCTGACAGTTAAGGTTGAAAACCTACACGCATGCAATGGGTCATTTCAAGGACCAGCTCTCCACCGCTTTGCGGTACGCACGGAATCTGGCGAATACCGTATACGAAAACATTAAGCGTGTAGTACCCAGGAGTGCCTACTACTACACACGATAAATCATAGTATCCCGTGCTGCGCCAGAGCATTCCACTAAATGCCATTCCGAGGCTGGATCATCTTACGGCTACGAGGCAATTAAATAGGCGGGAAAAAGACGTCATGATTGAGTGGGCGACAACCAATGGAAAACGACAGAGAAGCGGAACGACAGAGAAGCGGAACGACAGAGAAGTGTAAGGCAAGAGACCACCATGTTCAAGGCCGGAACATTGCTATTAAACATGTACATAACGTCAGACTATCCGGAAGATAAAGTCTCATTCAACACAGTCAAAAATCAGCCTGTTACTTCTGTTACGACTGCTACGCCTTCTATGTCACACGAGATCATTGAAGAGGGTCAAGCAGAAGAGGAAGCCGAGGTAAAAGACGAGGAAGAGTACGACACTGATTCAGATTCTGACCATTCTACGGCGGACAGTGACGAGGAAGATACATTGGACAATTTGACGTTTCTTCGGGCCGTCACTACCCGTATAGTGGACGAATGGTTAGAGTCGTCTATCGAGAATGATAAAGTATGTAATTTGCAATATGTAGCTTTTCTTTTGCCTTTCTCGATTTTCCTTCCTTCAAACACTCCTTCTTTGCCACTTTTCTTTGCGTAAGAGCAAGATAATTAAAAGAGTACGTTACTTGCTTATTTTCGTGATTCGGGAAAATGAAATTTTGATATCCGTGATTCGTAATTTTTTCCGCCCGTGAACCGTGCCAGAGACCCGCCCCCCTGTACGACCCTCTTCTAATAGTAAATGTAAGCATGATATAGCAGAGTGATATATTGCAATCAGTTAAACAGAGGAGCCGGCCTGTACCGCTCGAAACGAGCCACAGCATTGGCTTACCCAACAATACAAAACATCGTAACCTTTAGAACGTGCAGTACAAAAACAATAGAGCTACAGTATAATGAGGCAATTCTAATACAGGTTTCGAGCGGTATTGTATAGATGGTTTGCACTTAATCCCCAGAGATTCAAATGACAAAGGGCATGGCGGCCATGTTGTACAGAACAAAAGAAGCTAACGAAGAATCTATTGTTAACTGTACACCAACATGGCGGCTATGACGTCACGTGCAAAGGGTCTATTACTCAAACAGGAGAACAAGTGGGGGTGCGGTATATATTCTAACAGGAATGACCGCCTCTATGTCAGTATGATTTACTGGAAGGGAAACATCGTGTTTCCACACTTCCCGGTAAACTCGATCGCCTGTGACAATACTGAGATACATGTTGGCGACAAGGCAAAAATTTGCGTGCGCTAATCACAAAGGACGCATGCGCAGAAAGAACCAGGAATAGGCGAAGCAAAAAAATAACTTGAAAACAGTTTCACCTTACATTTCTAAATAACTCGTTTTCCATTCTACGATTAAATCTGGCCGGCAGAGCTTGGACTCCATGTGCGCCTGGAAATATATTAGCACAGCACTAAGCCCGGTTGAAGGGTGGCTCGCCTGGATTTTCCAGGAACGCACCATACCCACTTTGAACGGCTGATACTCCACTGAAAGAGCTCGGTCGGGCTAGCCACTTACTAGAAATAGAATAAAATTTCCAAAAATGTAGGTTTGTTTGACATCGGTGTTACCATAGCAAAACGGCGTTGACGTCATGTCAACGTCGATAACTGTGTTCTCCGGACCGATTCGAGCGATGTTTTTAGCATATATTTCATACCTGTGGCATAGGACTACTTCCCATGAAAATTTCATTCCATTTGCTTTATTCGATTTCGGTTTGATGGAATCATAAGTAATGTCATAAATATGCTCATTTTACTCAAAATAGTAACGTATTTCTAAGGAAGCTGTAATTCGAAAACTAGTCGATAAATATATATTTTAATCTTTTCACATGAAATTCAACATGTACTACCCTGTCCCTGTAAATTTCATTGAATCATTTTAAGGGCGCGGAATAAAAACAAAGACAAACTTCATTGCTATATCATTTTGTTGATAGCTTGTGTCTTTCCGAAATTTCTCTTTTGTCTAGATTCTACATACTTGTGTGCTTTTGAACTAACAAGTTTACCATACACGCTTGCTACTCTTCGCTACTTCCGTATTAAGAACAGAATTTGCACGAGCGTTCCGGCAGTAGCGAAGTGTATCGGGCGTGCATGGTAAACTTGTTAGTTCAAAAGCACACAAGTATGTAAAATCCAGACAAAAGAGAAATTTCGGAAAGATACAAGCTATCAACAAAATGATACAGTGCTCAATGAAGCTTGGTAAATGCGTAGATGACTGTAAAAGTTCCCTATGTTTTTGTTTTTATTCCGCGCCCTTAAAATGATTCAATGCCTTTGAAACTTACAGGGACATGGAAGTACATGTTGAATTTCAGGTGAAGAGATTTGAAAACATATTTATCGACTAGTTTTCGAACTATAGCTTCCTTAGCAAATATGTTACTATTTTGAGCAAAATGAGCATATTTATGACATTACTTATGATTCCATAAACCGAAATCGAATAAAGCAAATGGAATGAAAATTTTCATGGGAAGTAGTCCTATGCCGCAGGTATGAAATATGCTAAAACATCGCTTGAATCGGTCCGGAGAACACAGTTATCGACGACTAAACAGAAAGTAAGGCGAATTGTTTATTTTTTAAACGAAAATATTCAACCCTTTTTTTTTCGAAAACGCTCTCATACAATTTTTTGTGTCTACTGCTTCTTGAGCTGGTCTGCCTTTTACCTGCTTCTGCAAGATATCGGTGAGTTTAAGTCCAAATTTTACCATGAATTTCCTAAGATTTACAAACTTGATTAGCTACAGCTTTCGCAGAGTGTGTGTAACTGGTCAAATGAAAGGTTTTCAGAGATACTTTCAAGTTCTATGTCGATGTAATTATTGTAATTGTATTTTAATGACCTTGTCAAAAGATCAAATAAGCCACTGGCTTCGTCTTTACATTTATCTTATTCGGGGGTAGAAGCGGAATATTTTCACTCTAAAAATTCCGTATTCCTCTGCTCTCCTGAGGTAAATATTCCCATTCCCTACTAATTTGTTTTTGGATATTCCTTATTCTTTTTAATTTTCATTGAAATATTCCGTATTCAGTATATTTTTCAGGCACATATTCAATATTCCTCAGTTTTCAACCACGATATTCAATATTCAATATTCCGCTTCTACCCCCGAATCTTATGTAAACAAAAAATGTATAGCTCAATAAATGTTCAATGTACTTCACAGCAATTGAATACCAAGAGCCATGCGATGTCGAGACTGAGAATTATGACGACGGCCTCGTGTACTGAGTGAGCTAGAGCAGCTGGAAATGACAATGAGCCCCATTTCGACATTTGTGTTTTTAATCCAAATTTCTATTTGTTTCTCTGAGTTTTATCCTCCTCAAATAGCGGCTTGTTTTCGTTGTTAACGTCGTAATGAAATAGGGCCATTTATTTAGCAAAATAAGATGTTACTCAAAAGTTGAAATGATAAAATTTATTACATATGATTTTAAAAAGATACTAATGCATTATTACAGTATTCCAGTACAGTGATTTCAATAAATCTGTCTGGAAAAAAAATAAACGCATCATGCAGTGTCTATTAGTCAAGTAATACTTTTGCAAGTTTATTGCAATCACTATTGAAGTCACCTTGTTCTCAGTGACTAGTTATACAATTTACGTAATTATTTCAGGAACATAAATTATCGAAGTAAAATAAGATGTTATTCAGAATTTGAAATGGTAAAAGTTATTAAATACAGTTGACAGATACTTATGCATTGTTACAGTTTTCCAGTACAGTGATTGCAATAAATCTGTCTGAATGAAAATAGGATCAGCGCATCATGCAGTGTCTATTAGTCGACTAATACTTATACAAGTTTATTGCAATCACTGTATCGAAGGCGCCTTGTTCTGATTAGTTATACAATTTATGTAATTATTTCAGGAACATAAATTATCGAAGTAAAAAAAGGTTATTCAAAAGTTGAAATGCTGATAAAACTAAAATAACCTCAATTCAATTATTTACTTTGTTTACTGGAACATGCATAATAATAACAGCCTTTCTTTGAAAATAAAAAGGAGTGAACTATACAGCCAATTGTATATCAATTTACTTTTGTTAATGCTTTGCCCAATACCTTTCTATTTCTTATTAGGGACGGACCATTGTTCTTTTGTAGGGGGGGGGGGGGGGGGATCAGAAATATTGAAACAGGCTGCAAACTTAAAATAAATCGTTTTGCATATGGAGTAATTGCTAACTTGTAAAGTAGAAAAAAAGATCCACATGAGCAGAAAAAAATATTTGCATGCCTATCCTCCAAAAAAATGTGGTTTGTCCCTTAGTAGAAACCAAGTGTTCTAACATCAATGCTGCAATCTGAGTGTCTTGCTGTCATCAGGCGATTGATACAAGTAGTATAGTGCAAACTACATGCTAGCTCCAGAAAACAGCCCTACAATGAACTAGCTTTTCATATCAACACTGGTTCATTTCTACCTATTTGACGAAGTAGTCCACACAAGATGTAAACGTCAATTGCATGTTGAACAACATACATGTAAACCCGGGGGGGGTACTACTCCCTATAATGGACTATACGGGGAGGCTCCGCCCGAAAGGGGTACCTTTTCAGGCTGGAGGTATATAAAAGGGTAGGGATTTCATGAGTTAAAGAAAAGGGTAGAGAAAACTGTCATTTAGGTATTTAAAAGGGCCTTTCAAAATATCTCGAAGAGACGCACCTATAAAAATAAATGGCTGATTCATCCAATTATTTTAAGGGGTTACTCAAGTGAAAAGTTTAGTAAAAGTCTGTGAAAAGGGTACCATTTTTTAATGTAAGGTATATGAAAGGGTTACCTTTTCTGTCAAAAATGGTATATAAAAGGGTAAGGGTTTGGACCTCGGGGAGGAGCCTCCCCGTATAAAACTTTATAAAATAGATTCAATAGTACATGCGCTCTGATTGGCTGAAAGCCATGTTTCTATAACTATAAGTTGAGTGTGCACTTGAGCTAGTGATCAGTTGGTGACGTTTTGATTGCATGGTTAGGAGAATTTACATTTTTGTGATACTAATAAATGCGTGATTTTCCATTGTTGTACTTATTTTCTGTGGGTTATTTAATATAAAGGAAATAGAAAAAAAATTCCCCTTTTTTTATAGAGTTATAGAAACACTTGTGGAAGTTTGGAAGAACTCGAAATAGCTGTGGAAACACTCGCCCTTCGGGCTCGTGTTCTCACTGCCATTTCTCATTCTCCCAAACTTCCACTCCTATTTCTATAACTCCATAGAAACACAGGAAATGTTTTCTATTTCTTAATTGTTGAGTATCCCCCCCCCCCAAAGGATGTAAACAAGACAAGACAAAAGATTCCTAGGCTGTTTTTTTAGTTTGCCACATAGGTACTAAACACTTAAAAAAAAAATTATTTCAGTATTCAACTACTATGATCTGTTGACTATAACTACTGTACCGTTGAATATTTCAAGCCTGTAACTCCCAAATTTAAGAAGACAAAAATGCAGTACACACATGTACCCTTTGGGTACCTATTTTTTAAACTTTGCAGTCTTGAAGGCCTACATTTAGACTACAAGGGACACTAGCTCGTTTTAAAAGTTTTGGTCTAGATTTCGAGAAAATCAGTCATATGTAAAATACATGACGTCAACGCTGTGTTGCTATGGTAACACCGATGTCAAACAAACCTACATTTTTGGAAAGTTTATCAATTCTATTTCTAGTAAATGGGTGAAGTGGCTAGCCCGACCGAGCTCTGACAGTGGAGTATCAGCCGTTCAAAGTGGGTATGGTGCGTCCCAGGAAAATCTAGGCGAGCCACTTTTAGCCCGATTGAACAGTGAAGTTAAGCCCGATCGAGCGAGGATAGTTTTTTGAGGGGTGACCGTGTGGGTACTTAAAATTAAATACCCGGGTAAGAGTTCTCCTGTTCACGTGCCCAAGCGTATTCAAATCAGAAACCAGGATAAGACTTTGTTGGGAATAACTATTTGCTGACCTCGAATACGCCGTAGGACTGTTCGAGCATGAACAACCGGTTTTAAATTAAACGACTACTGAAATGAAATGATCCAAATTAAACATGGAAATGAGAACGAATGTGAGAAAATAAAGCCACAAAATACGGCATAATCTATATATAATAAGGCAATACTTCTACTAACAACCTTCTCTGTGAGTCGTCCGCGGTAAGAGGACGTAAGCCAGCCCGTAAATCCTGTAGTAAAATTACCGAAACATAGACTTGGAATAAAGCCGCATGAATATTACTAATATTCGCTTGTTTATCGCTACTGTTTATCATGTGTTTTGCTTTTCGCAAAGTGAGAATTACGGCAGTTTTTCATAAGGTTCATTTTTTTGGTCCACGGGCAACACTTCCTCCATTAAAAAGTCCATGAGCCAAGGCCTAAAAAAAATGTTTTCGTTGCACCCCCTACGGGACATAGTGACGTTGGTATCAAATTAAAGCTTATGACCTATATTTTACGAATCCACTTGTTGCCAAGTATGTAACCTGTGCTTAAGCGAGAAATTGGACAGTTTCTATGAGGGGGTGGTAGGGGGATTTTGCGCCATTGGAATTCTACAAAACATAAAATCATTCATATTTCAGCTAAAACTCGACCAATTCCATTCAAATTTGATGTGCATACATATTAGATCATCCAAAATGATATGGGACAGATGGCATGTATTTTCGTGTTTCCATAGAAACGGTTGCTATGGAAATCTCACCAAATACCAAAATTGTTATAGTGAAATTATAGCCAAAAGTATGATTTATTGGCAGTTGTGAAGCTATTTCCCACCAAACTGTATTATTTTAGTAATATTAGACTCTCCTAAACTGTAAAACTACTTTAATTGCCCATTCATCATGTTAGGGAAAATGGCACGCATATTTTCAAGAGGGGTAGAGTAAAGTAACATTTTGTCCTCAAATTGAGAAAATTAATATCTCATTATCCACTGATTGGATTCTAACTAAATGTGGAGCGATTATGCATTACATGTAGAACAACAACTTGAACATTGTTAAGTCAGTAATTTTGTTACCATGGCAACGGTTACTAGGGAAACCTAAAAATTAACGAATATCATATTAAGTTGCTTTAAAGTCATCATGGCCATATTTTCTCAGTGAGAACGACTCAATTTCTTCAGCCACGATTTCTAATATGCTGAAGATCTGGGCCGGGTTGTTCAAAGCCCGATTAGTGTTAATCCTGGATTAACTCTGCACAGAACCTATTGGTTGTCATGGAAATTAACCCTGGATTAGCACTAATCGGGCTTTGAACAACCCGGCCCTGGTGTTTTTTTTGCAAATAGCGACTACGCTAACATATTTAAATCCATTTGTTACAACCACATTATTCCTATTTTATTAAATCATAATATGTAACAGGCTTTTTTCTAAATACAGTAACAAAACGTTTTGGCTGTATTTCATTGATTAAAAAAGTACTGAAAAGTATCTTGAGAATAATCCGTCTGCCTGAGTTCCAGTTCCATTCCAAATTTTATTTCCCATGGGGCTTTGTAAACTTGGGATGCAGTGAGATGGGCAGCCATCTTGGATTCAGAATGCGGACAATCAAGGTAAGAAAATTACATAAAATCACACTGTTTAAGACAAAATACCGACTTACAGATTACACTTTACTCACTTTGACTTACCAAAGAACATTTTTAAACGTTGGAAACGTTCATCTAGTCCCAATCGTCAGCCTCAATGGAATAAATGCCTTTGCCATATCAAAAGTAATGTTCGAAACAAATTGACTCCGTTTACGGAAAAGAGTTGGCGTACGTTCGAGGAGAGCTGCAAAGCGAGAAAGGATAGCATATGGTTGTCCATGAAAGATCACTGGACGAATGGACCGAAAGGAGGATATCACAGGCAGTGTTATCAAGAGTACACCCACATCGCGAAATTTCGAAGGTCCAAGCATCCAGAAAAGAGGCCAAAGCCTGCTTCATCTTCAATACAAAATGCAAAACGTGTTGAACCCCAGGCAAAGCGTGTTTTTAGATCCCAGGTACAGCCATTCAATCTAGATAAATGCATCATTTGCCAAAAAGATAAGGTCAGAATAACCAAGGGATCAGCAAGAACGAGGGAGCCGCTTACCCAGAACATCAGTGAATACAGTAGTGTTTCTATATTGAAGGCAGCCCAGATACGGAATGATGAACGCATTCTTCGACAAATCGAAGGGAAAGACACTATTGCTCTTGAAATGAAATACCATCGATCTTGCTATAAGGTGTGTGTGCGTCAGGAGACATTGTCTAAGCTTGAATATCAAAACTGCGAAAATGAAGATTCTACAACAACCAGTTACCAGAGAGCATTTCAATGCCTCAGTGATTACATCCAAACTGAAATCATTTCCAGCGCCAAGGTGATAAAGATGTCCGAGCTTCAAGAACGGTTTGTAAATGACTTAACGAAGAGAGGGGTAGAGGCCAGAGACTACAGATCGTCGAAACTGAAAGTCCGACTACAAAGACACTTTGGTAAACAGTTGTCATTTAAGCAACCGATTAATCAAAGCCAATCAGAGCTGATATACTACTCAGGTGTCAAAAAAGGTGATATTGTCGAAACCGTAGAATCAAATTCGGTTTCCAGTGCAGAAAGTGAGAGACCAAGTGTACATGTCGTTCCTGCGAATTCACTAGCAGAGCAAGACACATTGTCGTACCAAGTTTATCATGCATCGAAACTGTTGCTAAGCTTACTGCTTGAAATGAAACCATCAATGCCATGGCCGCCATATCCGCAAGACTTAGACGATGGTAACTCTATTGTTCCTGATCTCCTATACAATATGTTTGCATGGATGCTTTCCTCAAAGGCAGATTACTGCGAGAAACGAGTCCCGAACGTCGCTCCAAATGTTGATCGCCTGGTTCTCTCCTTGTCTCAGGATGCAATACACTGTGTCAGCCGTGGCCGAATCAAGACGCCTAAACGTGTAGTGCTTCCAGTAATGGTTAAGAGTCTAACTGGCAACGCCGAGATAGTGACCATACTTAACAGATTCGGACATGGCCTATCATACAGTCAGATAGAGGAACTTGAGACAGCGCTTGCTGAAAAGGAGATAGCGAAGCAGAGAGATGGAGTCTTACTTCCAAGCGTTTGCAGTATGAGTGTACCAGCCATATTCTGCTGGGACAACAACGATCTGCAAGAGGAAACATTGTCAGGTAATATGAAAATAATAAAGATGAGCTTGTTAGATATGCATTTAAATGAAATTAAATACTTTTCCGTGAAAGGTGGTATTTATACAACATTTGATATTTTCTGGTAACTTTAGGAAGAGGCACGACTCATTGTACCAATGGGATTGTCATTCAAAGAAAACCACTTACCTGCGCGTCGCCCCCAGACATGATAAACGGCCAGCCCCACGTTAAACGTCGTTCTGTTACCGGCGTCTCGACTGACGTTCTACCCTACCATTCTGGACGTTGACAGGGCCCCAGTCCAGTGGATATTGATACAAACATGGTGATACAAACAACCCCTCAAGATCGACAGTATGCACGAGTCATAGACTTTGGCTGGATTCTTTGTAGGCAACCATTTGAAGACACCATTTTCACGTTAGCTGAAGAGCAGCACCAAGTGATACCAGCCTGGACCGGCTTCAACATGACACTGCAAGAGAGGGACGCTCCACGTGAAAGCTCTGTCGGATATTGTCCAGTCATTGAAGCCAGCCCAACCGAGCTACCAACAGTGTACACATTGCTTCAAAGATCGCTACAAATGGCTGACCAGCTAAATCAGCATGACGTCATTGTCGTATTTGATCAAGCAATTTATGCTAAAGCACTTGAGGTCATGTGGCAGAACCAAGTGCAGTTCAGACGTCTGGTAGTGAGGATGGGCTCGTTCCACACAATCTGCACCTTCATGGCAGCTATTGGCAAACGGTTCGGAGATGCTGGTCTCGCCGATGTACTCGTGGAAAGCGGAATTATTGGTTCTGGTTATGTGGCAGGAGTACTAGAAGGAAGACACTACAACCGAGCTGTGCGTACACATAAGGTAGTCGCAACATTGCTTACATTACTACACTTCTTGTATGGCCTGTGAAATTGTGTATCACACTATACCCTAAAAATATCTCTGTTTTAATCTAGATCGTCTTTGAGGCAATGCATCGGTTGCAGTGGCAGGGTTTCCGTACATGGCTCCAGAAACATGACAAGCCAACCAACCATGCGATGCTCGTCAGAGTTCCTTGTGTGAGATCCGCAGAGGGTTTGATGCAGAGAGGTTTGATGGGCTACTGTCCAATGCAGAATTCTTGGAGCTGTTTCGTCTCTATGGCCAGTATTGTGAAAACAGCAATGGTCCAATGAAGGTGTTCTGGAACACGTACCTGGAGATGGTCGCAACGCTGATGAATTTCATCCGTACTACACGAGAAGGCAACTGGAAACTCCACCTAGATTCTGTCAAGGAGATGCTGCCGTGGTTTTTTGCCTATGATCACACCAGTTACGCGCGTTATCTACCAGTCTACTTAGTACACATGAATTCCTTACAAGATACCCATCCCGAGGCACACCGTCTACTGGTGAATGGTGATTTTGGTGTCCAGCGATCGACATCACATGGATTCTCTCAGCTACCGGTCGATCAAACCATTGAACAGACCTTGAACAGAAGCACAAAGACGAAGGGCGGTATAGTTGGATTCAGCCTGCGGAAAGGAGCAGTGCAAAGATGGATGTTGACGGCTCATTCACGTGTAGTACTTGCGGACAAGTGCAGAATGATGACATCGATTGAGAAAGCTCAGAGTAGACTACATAAAGAAGTTGGCTGCTCACGCATGCAAAGAGATGAGAAAGATGTTGTGAAAGTGATGGAAGTTGTGCGAAACTGGTGCGACCCATTCGAACCATCAGAGGATCTCAAAAGCCTTGGCTCAGGGTATGTTGCTGACGAGAACATGAAGCGTGACCTTTTGGCTGCAAAGGACAAAGGGAATACAGCGCTGGTTTCCTTCATAACAGACCGTCTTCAAACCAACAACGTTGGCTTCTACGAGACACTGTCGAAGCTTAAGTTAGGTACGTTCCACAATGCACAGAAGAAGGCAACAGTAAAAGCTGGAGGCAGAAATGTCATACTCAGGGCTGACAGGAACCTGTTCGCTCGCTTGCTGGTAATTGGTCAGAGTCGGCAGATAGATCTTCGTGAGCTACTTACCCACGAGCTTGGCCTTTTCCCGTGGTCTCTGGCTACAGGATGGTTCGTTGGCCAAAACCAACAAGGCAGCTCTCCCAAAGCTTCTCGAGGATGGAGTGGATTGCTTGACAAATCTACCGCCTGACACAACAGCTGTCATCATAGATGCCATGGCAATGCTGCAGATGGTTGTAAGGGTGCCTGATCGCTTTTCAGACCTGGCAGAAATGCTTCTTACAGGAATGTTAGCACAGGCTGGAGCAGCGACAAGATTAGACTTCGTTGCTGACCAGTATCCACAGATCTCAATAAAGAACACCGAGAGAGATAAACGAGGAAGAGAGGGTCAAGTGCTTTTCGCCATAAGCAGTAGTCAGCAGCCCTACCCACGCCAGTGGAAGAAGTTCCTGTCAAATGGGCTAAACAAGACCAGGCTGATGCACTTTCTTGTTAAGGAGTGGTCCACTAATAATGCAGTGTATGCTAAGAAGATCGGAGCTCGCACCCTCTACGTTACTCATGGCATCCATTGCTCGAAGATGGAAGTAGTAGATGGAAGCATTGTAGCCAATGTAGCCTTGGAGCTCTGCAGCAACCAAGAAGAGGCTGACACACGGATGTTTTTACATGCCTATCATGCTTCAACCTGTGGGCACACTCAAGTTGCCATACGATCCTCGGATATTGATGTCGAAGTTCTGGCGTGCTACCATCAGGCAAGTATCACTGCTTCAATAACATTGATCAGCGGTACACGAAGTAGATCTCGCCTCATCTGTGTACCAAACGTGTGCGAACAACTTGGTCCAGAGGTATGCCTAGTGTTACCTGGTCTACATGCTCTCACCGGATGTGACAGTGTCAGCACCTTCGTTGGGAAAGGGAAGAAGAAAGCCGTGAAGATGGTGATTGAAGAACAAGACATGAAAGACACGATCCGGGCTCTCGGTGAGGCAGTGCCACCAGAGGATGAAGTAATTAGGAACGTAGAACGCTTTGTATGTGCGCTGTACAATGGCAATGATGGAGATAGTATAAATGAGCTCAGATACAAGATGTTTTGCAAAAGCAAAACTCTGCAGTCGTTTCAGCTACCTCCTACAAGAGCAGCACTTAAACACCATATAAAGCGTGCTAACTATCAAGCCTATTTATGGAAGAATTCCTTGGAAAGCACCATTGCGGATCAAAATCCTGATGGCCAGGGCTGGCAACTGAGGGACGGGCAACTGGAAGTAGTCTGGTCTGATTTGGCCCCTGCCCCTGAGGGAGTGATGCAACTTGTGTGCTGCAGCTGTAAACGCACGTGTGAATCAAGACGCTGCTCCTGTGTGAAAAATGGCCTTCAATGTACTGAGGCCTGTGCTTGCCAGGATGATTGTGTGAACTGTTCTACTGAACAACAGGGAGATGAAGATGACGAGGAAGAAGACAATGAGGAATATGAGGACGACTATTGACCTCTTTGAAGATGTCAAAGTGTGCAATAATCGTTTTTCTCCAGTTTTGAGTAAAATGTGGCTTACACCAATTATAGAAGCTTTTTTACAACAACAGCAGTGATTCAATGTAATTCAATGTTTGACAAATTTAGGTATTATATCGAGGTATTATAGTACGACAAATTTCACAAGAATCGAAGCATTGTTTAGAGGGATATGACCACAAGAGATCTGTTGATTACATGTACATTTCTGATTGCTAAGCAATATTTCAGTGGTGATATGTATTACTTGGAAAAAAATACTGAAATAAATTTAAAGATCTTCAGCATATTAGAAATCATGGCTGAAGAAATTGAGTCGTTCTCACTGAGAAAATATGGCCATGATAGACTTTAAAGCAACTTAATATGATATTTCGTTAATTTTTAGGTTTCCCTAGTAACCGTTGCCATGGTAACAAAATTACTAACTTAACAATGTTCAAATTGCTGTTCTCCATGTAATGCATAATCGCTCCACATTTAGTTAGAATCCAATCAGTGGTTAATGAGATATGAAATTTCTCAATTTGAGGACAAAATGTTACTTTACTCTACCCCTCTTGAAAATATGCGTGCCATTTTCCCTAACATCATGATGAATGGGCAATTAAAGTAGTTTTACAGTTTAGGAGAGTCTAATATTACTAAAATAATACAGTTTGGTGGGAAATAGCTTCACAACTGCCAATAAATCATACTTTTGGCTATGATTTCACTATAAAAAGTTACAATTTTGGTATTTGGTGAGATTTCCATAGCAACCGTTTCTATGGAAACACGAAAATACATGCCATCTATCCCATATCATTTTGGATGATCTAATATGTATGCACATCAAATTTGAATGGAATTGGTCGAGTTTTAGCTGAAATATGAATGATTTTATGTTTTGTAGAATTCGAATGGCGCAAAATCCCCCTACCCACCCCCTCATAGAAACTGTCCAATTTCTCGCTTAAGCACAGGTTACATACTTGGCAACAAGTGGATTCGTAAAATATAGGTCATGACCTTTAATTTGATACCAAAGTCACTATGTCCCGTGGGGGGTGCAACGAAAATCGATTTCTAGCCACTTTCCAGGATTTGGCTCATGGACTGTTATGTGATATCCCACTTACGACGCAAGAAACAAATATAGAGCCGAATTTAAGGGAAAGTTCGTTTGACTTCATTCCAGAATAAAAATATATTAAATAGTCTACTGTAAGCTACAAATGCTTGCTGACATATGATATCTAGGATACAATTTAGTATTCCAGTGGCTAACAAATCCCGTCAATCTCCCAGACCCTGTCTCTTACTGCGCGTGCTCCGGCGGCGAAATGTTGGTCGAGCATGCGCAGTAATGAACATATAGGTATGGGTACGAAATTGTTATTCTGTGTATTCTTATTCCGAATACGGTCAATCAAACGCGCCCTAATTATCTTGCGTGTGGGCCTTTTCTTCAGTTTAAACTAGCGATTGGTTGCCGTTTGAGGTGAGGATACAGTCAAGTTTTCGTTTAGCAGCACAACGGAACAGAAAATGCCATGTCATCGAGCAATCTGAAGTTATCACTGTAGTTGCAGTAGTTCGTATTTCAGATTGGTTTCAAGCTTGCACTATGTTGACAGTGAACTCTTGCCTTCACTTTATTATCCATACGAAATATTCGTGAATTAGTTTACAATGGTTGTAATATTGTTTGTTTCATATTTGTTTATTAACAACTGTACCGAGTTTTTTCAATTTGTGTAATGAAGTTATACTTTGTAAAGTTATATAGTAGTCGAGACGTACTCATAGCTTGGTAAAACTAAGTTATTAATACATTTTCCGGTATTTTACTGCTTCAATTCTCTCTTGTACCTCACGTTGTACCTTGTATCTATACGTCTTTTAAAGTTCAGAATTGTCTTGTAATACAACTTACATTATTGCCATATTTAGGACGACTGAAATAGCCTAGAGGCGCAACACAGTAATTTCTCTAAACCCGTGAATCATAGTATCTAGTACACTGAATAAAACAAAAGAAAACAAAGAAATTAACATCTATTAATGTCTAATTGTGTAATCTCTATTTCACAGGTTTTGTGAAATCACTCTAAGTTCTGATTTACTTAATTAACTGTTCATATTTACAGTTTATTACAAACACTGCTGTAAATGTCTTTTGACAAAATAGGTAATCATCTTCTCTCCTAAAGGATCCTAAAGGGCCAGACTCAGGTCCTGTAACCATGCCATCCAACAAAGTTGTATCACCGTGCCATCCAACAAAGTTGTATCATCGTGCCATCCAACAAAGTTGGACCATCGTGCCACCCACCAAAGTTGTATCATCGTGCCATCCAACAAAGTTGGATCATCGTGCCATCCAACAAAGTTGTATCATCGTGCCATCCACCAAAGTTGTATCATCGTGCCACCCACCAAAGTTGTTTCACCGTGCCATCCAACAAAGTTGTATCACCGTGCCATCCAACAAAGCTGTATCACCGTGCCATCCAACAAAGTTGTATCACCGTGCCATCCAACAAAGTTGTATCACCGTGCCATCCAACAAAGTTGTATCACCATGCCATCCAACAAAGTTGTATGACCGTGCCATCCAACAAAGTTGTATCACCATGCCATCCAATAAAGTTGTATCACCATGCCATCCAACAAAGTTGTATCATCGTGCCATCCAACAAAGTAGGATCATCGTACCACCCACCAAAGTTGTTTCACCGTGCCATCCAACAAAGTTGTATCACCGTGCCATCCAACAAAGTTGTATCACCGTGCCATCCAACAAAGTTGTATCACCGTGCCATCCAACAAAGTTGTATCACCGTGCCATCCAACAAAGTTGTATCACCGTGCCATCCAACAAAGTTGTATCACCGTGCCATCCAACAAAGTTGTATCATCGTGCCATCCAGAAATGTTCCATAGTTTGACCAGAGCTTAAAGGTTACTCAAAAAGGCGATTCCGTGTTGTCATTTGTTCTTCTCGTTTTCTACTTCTCAGTCGGCCTCAGTGAATTCAAACTGAGTAAAATCAAATCTATTCACTCGACAGAAATGAAGACAAATCAAATGAAAATTGCCAAACGTCTTTCAGAAAGGAACTGACGCTCGCAACATCAGTCCAGTTCGGAGGAAGGTTCGCACACAAACTGACTTCAAAACGCGTGAAGTTCTTCCTAAAGCACGACGGTTCGGTAGGCATGGGACGGGAATGCTCCTTTACGTCACTAAGATTCACGACTAGACGTGATTTGAACGATATTTTGTCACGCGTCAAGTAGCGGAATTTACGGGTCTTCTTGTGACGAATGAGGTTTACATCTCCCCAGACGTCTTCCTTGACTGAAAACGCCTTCTCTTGTTCACATCTTTTTGATGCTTTTGAAGTTCTCTTCATTTGTGGAGACCTCACAGAGGAGATATCAGCACTTGCAGGCTGCAGTGCATCTTGGTATTTCTCGTACTCGGTTTCCCGGATGTCGCTGGTGCAGAGAGAACGCCGGGACTGAAGAATGAATCTGACATCACTTTCGTCGCCATCAAAGTTCCCGGATGTAACTGTACTGTTTTCTTTCCATCGTCGCTTGATATCGGATAAACACCAACGTAGACTTGAAAAGGAGAGCTCTTGAAAATTCAACAATGCGTCAAACTTGATTAGAACATCTTCTTCGATCTTCATGTTTACAGCGTACTCTTCAAAACCCTTGACTTCTATAAATCCTTGCTGCTGAAGAAAATTCTGGACTTTTTCTTTCGATGTTACATGCGTAAAGAATGAGCTTCGCGATGGTTTGTCCTTCAGCTTCTTCTTCTTCTTCTTTTCGTCGTTTTCCGCCGTCTTTTTTGGTTTCTTTCTTTTTCTCTTCGAATTGGGTCTTACATCTGATTCTAGACAATGGCGCGGTTGGCCGACGGGATGGTTGACATGACTAACAGTATGTGCTTTGTAACCTCTCTTCAGGTTCGCCTGTAACATCTCAATGGTGACACACTCAGCGTCCTCGATGAACGACTTGGGGACGCTGAAAATGTAGATTCGGCCAAAGTGCACCACAAACTCCATGTCTCCATGAACTGAAGAGTCGTAATCCCTCTCTGCTACTTCAAACTGTGTTAGGAACTTCTGATTGAATGACTGAAACTCGTGCCGACTTGTGTCTGGCCGTATGGAGTGGAAAGAGATGACTGGCGTTGCTAACATCGGGGTGTAGAGGCGAATTCCATCGTGTTGGGGATGGTGATGTGATTTGTATGGCTCGAGTTTGACAGGGTCCTTGTCACTTCGAGAACCTTGTAAAAAAGAAACAACAAAAAAGTGACTGTGTTTCCAGCACAAGTGTATGAAAAATGAATTTTAAAAGGGATAATAATGATTGAATAATTCTTTGAAATAAGCTGTCGAATTTCAATAAAAGAATCAGAAGACTTGTAATGTGTGAAGGAGGCATTATAGTTATCACCTTCGAATAGCATCTGACTAGCACCTTTCACGAAGCACATCGACATCATATTTGCCTTTCTTGTTCCTGAAGTACTGGTCAAGTCTTGTAACAACTGCTCTACAGCTTCGACTTGAAACTCGGTTCCTCTAGCCTCCACGATGAGTCGAAATGTCGAGCTGGGAACTTTGTGACGAATAGTTACCTTAGCTCCTGTCTTACGCTCCATCTCTCTGGCGTTCTCTCGCTCGGCGCCCCTCATAACACAAGACAGACCAGTGGACAAGTGAATTGCCTGGCGTAACTCACACGCACTAAGGGTCAGAAGTGACTGTAAGTCACCGTGTATGGCGAGACAATGATAAGCGCGCTGCATGTGCTCATCAAGGAGACCAAGCAGCCTCAACTCAACGAGCTCACGAACGCTCTCTTTACCAACGAACAACGCTAGTCCTTTTGGGATCTTCATGTTGTTCAGTGTGTTGTGGCTTGCGAAGAATTTGATCAGTACCTCTCCGAGTAACACACCATTCAGAGTGACGGGAGTCGTCTGTGTGCATGCATCACTTCCCGGTGCTCCAACGAGATTGCAGATAATCTATAGATACATATAATAATAGTAATAATAAAATATATATTTAACTGAAGAGGATGCCCCAGTCACCCGAAGGTGTTTTTCATGGAGGTCCTCACAGATGGAAATGAAAAAGGTTTCAGTAGAGCGAAATTCATCTAAACTAACGACTTAGAATTAGACAAGTTAACGTGACGAGCAGCTTAGCCCCAGTTTCAATAAATTAGCTAATCGATCAACCGTTTTGCGGCAAGACTATGGGAGATGATGTGTAAAAGTTATGAAACATGTGGGTTGAATACAAACGACAGTTATTTCACAGCTCAGAGCCGAGTTGTTCGAACCCCGATTAGCGCTAATCCATGGTTCACTGTAAATAAGTGTCAACTTTTTTAATTCTGTGCTAAATAAATAAAGTTTCATAATTTGATTCTCTCGGTCAGTAGAAGGCATTTGTTTCCAAATCTAGCAAGACAAGTAGAAACGTACGTGTTATTTCTCTTCTAGGAATAAGTTTTTAACCTCAAATATGTAGTAGTTTACAAGTTAGCAAATCGAACTAAATATTGATAATCCAGGATTAATCCTGGTTAGCTTAATCGGGCTTCGCACAACTGGGCCCAGACTCTCTCTTTTGGTAGACAAGGGTAAACACCCTTCTCACATGATGGCCCGTTTGTGCCCTCAGCGGCTTCAGATCTCCTTTTATACGCGTACTGTATACGATTTACTCTCTATTCGATATTTGTTCAGCTTGCTACACAGGGAGTTCTAACTTAATAATACCGTACATATGCCGTAATATGTTCTCTTTTTTAACACAGAAGCTCTCAGGTCGATCGTTCTTAATAACTTAATAAACATACCGTAATATGTTCTCTTTTTTACCACAGAAGCTCTCAGGTCGATCATTCTTAATAACTTGTTTCACATACCGTAATATGTTCTCTTTTTTAACACAGAAGCTCTCAGGTCGATCGTTCTTAATAACTTGTTACACATACCGTAGTATGTTCTCTTTTTTAACACAGAAGCTCTCAGGTCGATCGTTCTTAATAACTTGATACACATACCGTAATATGTACTCTTGTTTAACACAGAAGCTCTCAGGTCGATCGTTCTTAATAACTTGATACACATACCGTAATATGATCTCTTTTTTAACACAGAAGCTCTCAGGTCGATCGTTATTTATTTCAAAACACTAAAACAAGAGTAAACGATTTATCGACAAATGGCTCGGTGTTCACCGCGACTTACATGGAACGGAAATAGTCTCGCGCAGATAACTGACAACCTTGAACAATCGATTAGTGACGTCAGCAGGGTCGGATTAACAGGATTCCACTGGGAGAAGCGACAAAAGCGAAACTGTATTTAATACGAAAGAAGATAGTTTGGGGATATAATGTTGTCAAATTCGGAAGCCGAATTCCAGTTATTGTTCAGTTATTGCACACTAATCATCTGTGACTCTACTAGTGGAATCTCGGAGTCATTTGGGAAAGTTTAATGTGATTTTCAAGTCTTCGAGTGACCATTTGCCTCGCCGATGAGGAAGTGAATCAATGAATGAACTATTGAACTCGGAACCGAAAATTCACATTTATCTCGCTCAAACAGCTGCATTATACAAGGACAAAAAACCTGCAAAATAAGCCAAGTTTACTTTTGAATATTCTTTTAATTGTCTTGTTTACGATCCATTGACACGAAATCCTTGCAAACACGATCGCAGGTGAGCCGTTGGCGTTTGAAATCGTGCGATTATAAAAAAATAACTGACTGAGTTTATTCTTAGTATAAAGTCTTTAATAAAACGGCAAAGTCATGACAACTACTGTTTGATATACAATATACGTATTAAAATCCAATTCCACGAAACAAACGCAGATATCGCTACAAACGATATTCTAACCATAACCGAACCGAAAAAGTTTGAATTCTGTAATCGTGGAATTGAATTCTGTAATTGTTTCTGATTTCAATGTTTTCTGTAATTTTACTTCCGTTCCATGTATCGAGCGGGGATCATCAAGTCATCACGTCACCTCGCTTTCCTCCCTTTGCTTTTCTTACTTCTTATAAATTCCCGCACGTGGTCCCTCGTCCCGCACTGAGACTAAGCCCAAGTCCCGCGCGTATTATAGTCAAAAAAGGGTCCCGTCGCCCCGTGCGTCTTCTCACAAAAAAACAAAATATAAATTAGAACTCCTTGTGCTCGCTACAGAAACGAAACTCAAGATAACAACTGAACAACTTACACTTTCCCAATCTGTGAACTCGTAGTTCGGTTGACGGTTAGCAATTCTTGCGCATGCTCCGTCGATGATTTCCCTGTTCAGCTCTCGTACATAGCCTTGAGAAACACAAAAGCTGAGTAGCGTAAAAACGAGGGCGTTAGTGTTAACAGCCAGGCGGGCACCATGCCCTGTCAGCCCAGACACGTGTCCCCAAAGCAGAAGTAAGCGGAGCAGAGGAAGAAGGCCTGGGTACGACTTGATGTAAGACGAAACAAGAATGGCTTTCACTAGACCGTCCCATGATGCACTGAGGTCGAAAGGCGTCGTTACGGAGCCGCGTGGTGGATCCCCCTTGAACTTATTGCAGCAAATCACCTGACAAAGAACAAGTGAGGACATGCTAATCTGTTTACAGCTACCGAACAAGACTTAAAGTGCCTCTAAACCCTTTTGCAATGTTTATATATATGAAACTTTGAAAGGCTTTGAATACTTCTGTGAAGAAATTTGTGACTTACAGAGTATACACTATACAACAACAACAACAAATTTTATTTCGTACTGGAATTAATAATAGTTACAGGTTTACTGGAAAAATGAAAAGCTCAATAATTGGTACTGGTAGGCTCAGAATAACTAGAAAGCTAAACTAAGCTGAGCCACCGGAAATGGCTCACTATGTTCTATGCTTGTTTGAAATGGTGAAAATTTGACCTTTCCTGACCCATGACCCTGTAAGAAAAAGACTGGGTCGATTCCCTATCTTACGTCATCTAATTAATTCGACTTTGCAATAACTTGAATAAATATTTAGCATTTTGTCTAAAATAGCTGTTTTCTTTACTAAAATCTCACAGACTGTGTATATTCTCTATATATCGATGCTGTTGTGATAGAAAGGCGTCATGGACAATAATGCATTAATGAGGTGACGTAAGATAGGGAATCGACCCAGGCTTTTTCTTACACGGTAATGGGTCAGGAGAGGTCACATTTTCACCATTTCAAACAAGCATAGAACACAGAGTATTCTCTGTAAGCCAAAACATTATTCGCAGAAGTACTCAAAACCTTTCAAAGTTTCATATATATATAAATTGCACAAGGGTTTAGGGGCACTTTAACACAAATCACCTGACAAAGAACAAGTGAGGACATGCTAGCTATCGAACAAGACTTAACACAAATCACCTGACAAAGAACAATCAAGTGAGGACATGCTAAGCTGTTTACAGCTATCGAACAAGACTTAAGGTGGCTCGCCTGGATTTTCCAGGGACGCACAATACCCACTTTGAACGGCTGATACTCCACTGTCAGAGCTTGGTCGGGCAAGCCACTTCATCACTTTACTAGAAATAGAATAAACTTTCCAAAAATGTAGGTTTGTTTGACATCGGTGTTACCATAGCAACACAGCGTTGACGTCATGCATTTTACATATCATCAATTTTCTCGAAATCTAGACGCTTGCTATGCTTCGAACGCTCGTGCAAATTTTGTTCTTAGTACAATGACATGCAAATTAGTTAAACCATGAAGCTAGGCAGTGCGGGATGATAATGTTGAATAAGTGTGTTTTTAGTAACCAGATCGGGAAAAAGTGACGTCTAAACCACATTTTCTAAATATTAATTAAAAACGAAATTTTGTATTAGTGATATTAAAAGGTTTTGTAAATAAATATAAGTTATATTATAACAGCGTTACAACTGGCAGCGTGACAATGATAATTGCATGTAATTGTACTAAGAATATAATTTGCACGAGCGGTCCGGCAGTAGCGAAGCGTAGCAAGCGTGTATGGTAAACTTGTTAGTTCAAAAGCACACAAGTATGTAGAATCTAGACAAAAGAGAAATTTCGGAAAGACACAAGCTATCAACAAAATGATACAGCAATGAAGCTTGCGTGGATGAATGTAAAAGTTCCCTGTTTTTGTTTTTATTCGGCGCCCTTAAAATGATTCAATGCTCTTGGAATTTACAGGGCCAGGGTAGTACATGTTGAATTTCAGGTGAAAAGATTTAAAAAACTATTTATCGACTAGTTTTCGAATTACAGCTTCCTTAGCAAATACGTTACTATTTTGAGTAAAATGAGCATATTTATGACATTACTTATGATTCCATAAACCGAAATCGAATAAAGCAAATGGAATGAAATTTTCATGGGAAGTAGTCCTATGCCACAGGTATGAAATATGTTTAAAATATCGCTTGAATCGGTCCGAAAAACACAGTTCTCGACGACTAAACAGGAAGTAAGGCGAATTGTTAATTATTTTAACGAAAATATTCAACCCAATGTTTCTCGAAAACGCTCTCATACAATTATTTTAAACTTTGCAATCTTGAAGGCCTACATCTAAACTACAAGGGATACTAGGTCGTTTTAAAAGTTTAGGTCTAGATTTCGAGAAAATTGATGATATGTAAAATACATGACGTCAACGCTGTGTTGCTATGGTAACACCGATGTCAAACAAACCTACGTTTTTGGAAAGTTTTTTCTATTTCTTGCAAATGAATGAAGTGGCTTGCCCGACCGAACTCTGACAGTGGAGTATCAGCCGTTCAAAATGGGTATGGTGCGTCCCTGGAAAATCCAGGCGAGCCACCTTAACACAAATCACCTGACAAAAAACAATCAAGTGAGGACATGCTAAGCTGTTTACAGCTATCGAACAAGACTTAACACAAATCACCTGACAAAAAACAAGTGAGGATATGCTAAGCTGTTTACAGCTATCGAACAAGACTTAACACAAATCACCTGACAAAGAACAAGTGAGGACATGCTAAGCTGTTTACAGCTATCGAACAAGACTTAACACAAATCACTTGACAAAGAACAAGTGATGGTTTTCGTATGGTTTTCGTAGTGGACACAATACACAACATGCAATATTAGACATTATCAACACAATATGAATGACGGAAAATTTACTTGTGGAATTTTTATTGACTTGAAAAAGGCCTTCGATACGGTTGACCATTCTATTTTATTACATAAACTTCAATTTTATGGAATAAGGGGTATAATAAACGACTGGTTTAGCTCATATTTAACTGAACGTAAACAAACCACTTCTAATTGCGGTATTATTTCCGATATGGAGACTAACTCTATGTGGAGTTCCACAGATCTCTGTCCTGGGTCCTCTTCTCTTTTTATTATATATTAACGATATTACTAGATCCTCTGATAAATTTACGTTTTATTTATTTGCTGATGATACAAGTATAATGTATGCAAATAAGAATATTCACTACCTTGAATATGTAGTAAATTCTGAATTACTTAAGGTGTGTGAATGGCTTCAAGAAATAAGCTAACTCTTAATTTAAAAAAATCAAATCATATAATTTTTCGACCACATCAAAAGAAGTTACTCCATTATCCTGAAATCAAAGTATATGACCCAATTCTAGAAAACACAATTCCTCTTGAGAGAAAGGACTTTGTAAAGTACCTTGGAGTCTTAATTGACTATGAACTTTCGTGGAAATATCACATTGACCTCATGTGTCAAAAAGTTAGTAAAACGATACTTTGCAAAGTCAAGAGATCATGCAGTTCCTCTTTTTATATTTTGAGCGTGTTTCTAATATGATGTGGGATATTTCTAATAATTCTGCTCCTGAAAACCTTACTCGTGCCTTTATTAAAACAACTGATATCCACAAATATAAAACGCGTTCTTCTACACAAGACGATTTCTTCGTTGAACATACCAGACTTGAAAAGATGAGACAAACGTTCTTGAGACTTGGACCACAAATATGGAATTCTTAGACTCCATCTATACGTACCTTACCAAAACGTACTTTTAAAACAGAATTGAAACACAGACTTTTTGAAATTTTATTAAAAGCTGATGACTATCTTGAAGTCTCCCAGATGTAAATGTAAATAATAGTAAGTGTAAATAATATATTTTTCCTTGAAAATATGTCATATAAGTAAATTAAATATCATTTAATAACACTATTTTTACTGGATATGTATATAATATAGTCACGCTCTTTCTCTTTCCTTTTCCTTCTCTACTTATACGTCACAGTCAGATCTGTGCAATAATTGATTAATTAACTCCATTTGTAATATAATCACCTTTTTCTTCCCCCGCCTCGATTAGTTTAACTATTTGCGGAAGGAAGTTTCTTGTAATCTATAATAGCGTCTCCTAATTGGAATAAATTATTGTCTATTGTCTATTGTCATACAGAATATTCTCAGGTCGCACAAGCAGTTTGTTATTCCACAAAAGCCAATTTCACAAGCATCCTTTCGCTCAGTAATCATATAAACCAACTGCATGCAATATCTTACCGGTACACGTGCTCTATCCACCAGACGTATTTCTTGGAATAGTTTTCCTAACAATGGCTTTAACTTCTTAAGAAGCGCTACTTGTTCCTTTTTGTTGAGTTTCTTCAGTGAGCTTGGCGATGGCTTCTTGACATGTCCATTGAGTCTGAAGACGCACACATCAACATCGGAATCCTCACGAAACAAAAAGGTAGCAGTAGAACCGAACAGGGCAAGCTTCAGATCTGCCTGGGATCCTTTTAACTTCATACCAATTTGCTGCATGCCGCTAGCTCTTCGCTTGTACTCAAGTAAAAGCATGTCACTGTCATCTTTCAAACGCGTCATTAGACTCTGGCTAATGTCATTCGCCTTAGGCCACATGTTGCTAGGAGAAGAGTGCTGGCGTGGTAGCTCCCTCGAGGTAGGACCGAGGGAGCGGCTGCTAAGAAGAGACACGTTCCTATGGAACGAGTTACTATGACAGCTGCTTCGGATGGAGGTCATGACATCATCGACAATCCAGGGAAAACTGAGAAACTGAGTCGTTCTTTGTTGCTCGTCGACTGCTGCTCCTCCTCTGTAGGCCACAAAATACCAGGCCGATGCCTTCTGGTGGATTGCATTGGTCTCGAGGTACTGCTTCTTGTGGCGGGAAGCATCAAGTCCAAACTCTTCAAAGAACATCTTTCTGAATTTGACCCTGAGACCGTTGAGGATCTTGCTCACGACATCAGCTACCTCGGTCCTTTCCTTACTGAGTCTCTTGTAAAGCTTACGAAAGCACCCCGACACGAGCTCAGCCTCCGATACAATCCCATAAATACCCATTGTTCTGTCCAGATGTTCACTGTATTCAGCGTACAGATCTCTTGCACCATCCAAGTATTTATCGTAACCTGGAACAATGAATGTGCGGTCAACACTAGATCTGCTAACATCTTTTGGGAGACTCTCTTCGGCAGTTCTCTTGAAGGCACGGCAAGCACGGTAGAGTTTACCTAGCAACTTTTGTGAATGGTAACTAGGCTTGTCTGTCTTCATCATGAAGTCTGGAAATTGTTTTGGTGATAGCCTTGCTTTCATTACAGGCCAACGACCAGTCTTGGGGGCATCTACGGCTAAGGAGTGGGCTTCTGCTAAGTCAAGACACACCTCAGACTCGACGCCCTGCTCCTTCATATCGGCCTGCGCCTTGTGCGCGTTGTCTATCACCCCAAGCTGATCACTGCGAATGTACTTCATAATGAAAGTCGTCATATCTTGAGGCGTGATGGCATCATCTTTGAGTTCTTTAGGTGGAGCTTTGTAATCCATTGGCTCATGCAAAGGCTTGTCAGGGCTTGGCAGAAGAGGCTTGTGCCAGCAAACAAAGTACAGATCCCCATCCAAATCTCCTCCTGTGAGAAAAGTGATTAAAGTTTCAGGCACGACTAACCTTCATCAGAATGTAATATATAAAGTGGTAAGCTGTAGTGCTAAGTGTGCACGCCCTGCGAGTGAAAGAGAAAAAATCTCTGACCCAAGTAGGACTCGAACCCAACGACCTCCAGGTTACATGTCTGGCGCTCTACCAACTGAGCTATCAAGTTAGATGAGAGCAATCGTGGGTATTGGTGCGTTATATGGGGTCACGGCGATTATATATGTATATGTAGTTATGATATTGAATCATGTTTGCCGCGTAGCACTAGTAAGTGTAAAGAATGTAATATATAAAGTGGTAAGCTGTAGTGCTAAGTGTGCACGCCCTACCAGGGAAAGAGAAAAAATCTCTGACCCAAGTGGGACTCGAACCCAACGACCTCCAGGTTACATGTCTGGCGCTCTACCAACTGAGCTATCAAGTCAGATGAGAGCAATCGTGGGTATTGGTGCGTTATATGGGGTCACGGCGATTATATATGTATATGTAGTTATGATATTGAATCATGTTTGCCGCGTAGCACAAGTAAGTGTACAGAATGTAATATATAAAGTGGTAAGCTGTAGTGTTAAGTGTGCACGCCCTACGAGGGAAAGAGAAAAAATCTCTGACCCACGTGGGACTCGAACCCAACGACCTCCAGGTTACATGTCTGGCGCTCTACCAACTGAGCTATCAAGTCAGATGAGAGCAATCGTGGGTATTGGTGCGTTATATGGGGTCACGGCGATTATATATGTATATGTAGTTATGATATTGAATCAGGTTTGCCGCGTAGCACTAGTAAGTGTAAAGAATGTAATATATAAAGTGGTAAGCTGTAGTGCTAAGTGTGCACGCCCTACGAGGGAAAGAGAACAAATCTCTGACCCAAGTGGGACTCGAACCCAACGACCTCCAGGTGACAAGTAGTATAGCCGGGATTAAAATGATACCACTTTTTCTTGCACAACAAAACTCAAAAAGTGAATTCAGAAATTCATTTTTGAGTTTTCTTGTGCAACAAAAAGTAGTATCATTTTAATCCCGGCTATACTACTAGGGGGTAACTAAGGGTCAGCCAAATCGTCACTAGACATTCTTGTACATAAAATCCAACTTGATAATCCTATTAGAGAAATGATTACTATACTGTATATCGATATCTTCCACTATGGATTATATATCACACCTCCCACTCGAAATCCTGACCAAGATAGTAGAACGTGCAGGACCCGAATCGTTTGCGAGTGTAGCGAGAACCTCGAAACATCTGAACGACGCAGCGTCTCTCGCGTGCTATAAGAACGTGAGTGAACGTTTCCACGAACGAACGCTCAAGAAGGGACTCAAGTCTACGCGCGACGACAATGAACGAGATGATCTGACTAGGAAGTTTTCTTCCACGAAGGCGGTTCAAGGAGCACTAGGTTACGCTAGCGGGAGTGGAAATCTTCCTGTTGTCAAATGGCTCGCGAAGAACGTAACGAATGACGAATACGAAGTAGCCTTTGCAATCCTCAATACCGTACAACACAACGATCTCGAGACACAGAAATGGTTACTCGAATACTTCCAAGTAACGAACATAAGTAACGGAGGGATCATTGAGCGCACCATACTAGAGGTAGAAGTATACGATGATCTCGACATCATAAGATGGATAGTTAAGCACTTTAGGCTAGACGAACACAGTGATTACGTTCGATGCATGCTGTGGCACACGTCAGAAGACGAGAACACTGAAGTACACGATTGGCTCGTAGATCACTGCTTCTGAAAACGTTCATGAGAATCGGAGTTCTAGACTTTTTAAAACTATGATGGACGATCAACAAGACGTTTATGCCGTCAATACAAACCTGTGCTGCGGGCGCAAAGATAAAATTCAAACAAGATGTCGTGTAAGTTCGAACCATCACAGAGTTCGCTCGACACTTGGGACCTTATCAATCTCGGGAACGATCTTCGAAAGACTTTCTCAAAGACGAGATATCTCAAATCAATGGGCTAGCTGTGTCCTTCAATTCTTCCAATACTTTCGAGAAGCGATTCTTGATTTTGCGTTTCTCTACACTAAGTAACTAAGGGTCAGCCAAATCGTCACTAGACATTCTTGTACATAAAATCCAACTTCAAACTTGAGTATCTGTTAGAGACATGATTATTATACTGTATATCGATCTTTTCCACTATGGATTATATATCGTGCCTCCCCATGGAAATTCTGACTAAGATCGTAGAGCATGCAGGTCCTACGTCATTCTCAAGCATTGCAAGGACATCGAAACGCCTAAACGGTGCCGCATCTCTTGCGCTCTACGAAAACGTAGATCAAGAGTTCCGCACGCGAGTTCTCACTTTCGGTCTTAGGTCTACTCACGACGACGACGATCGAAACAAAATGGCTAAGACTTTCGGCATTTCCGCAAGCTACATCGACAATGGCTTTCCTCTCATCTACGCCAGTGAACATGGTAATCTTAACGTCATTAAGTGGCTCCTCAAGAACTTACGGTTCGATGGAACGGATGGACAAATTGACCACATCCTATGTGCTGCCTGTAAGAATGGGCGTCTTGATATCGCTAAGTGGCTCACTAAGCACTTCCAGTTCACCAAAGAGGATAAAGCCGTTGCGTTCACTATACTAGATGCCAGTATGAATGGTCATCTTAACGTCATTAAGTGGCTCATTCAACGTTTTAAGATAACCATAGAGTATGAATACGTTCATCATGCTCTACTATGTGCTTGTAGCAATGATCATCTTGATACCGCTAGGTGGCTCGTTAAGTGGCTCATTAAGAATTCCCATCTCCCCCTAGAGGCCGAAAATAACCTACTAAATTACTATGTGAATGCTTATGCTGCCATACAGGAATCCGATTGAATCCAACTGCACCTAAAAATCCAAAACTTGAAGTATATGTTAAAGGAATGATTATTATACTGTATATCGTCACCGAATGGTATTAGTATATATTCTTTATTCCACGATACTAGCTTACGTTGTCATCTTAGTACGCATTAATACCATACAGATCGAACATGTCAAAGAAGAACTCGAATGTAGACGCCGCAATGCCTGAGACGACTTGTGATTGGTTGATGAGAGGGAAGGACTCAAAATGCCCAAAGAGGATTTCGAAGACAACGAAGTTCTGTTCCCAGCACAACTACCAAATCGCAAAAGGCTGTGCCCCATATGTACCATGCTCGAAGTGCGGTAAAGGATGTCGTACTGATTACGAGCTTTGCTCAGGATGCGACCGTCTCACCCTCAAGGTGAAGTGTTCCGGTGTCTATATAAAACGCGCTAAGAAGTCCAGCAAGACGCTAAAGGATCTAAGAAAGGAGGAGCCAAACATGGTGGAACCGGAGATAGCATTGACCACGGAACCAAGAGTGCTGGAACCAGAGGAAGGTCTCGGAGAGTCTCTCAACCATGCGCTCAACGAGGTGTTGGCTGCCTTGAGGAGCGAGAAGGACGATTAGGAATAGCCACGAAAAAAAAAAAAAAAAAGAAGAATGAAGAAGGTCGTTGCGTGGCCCTCTTCATTCTTTTTTTCTTTTCTTTTTTCTATTGAACGTACGACATCTATAGTTGTATCATGGACGAGCTAGTCAGATTGTTTGGTCCTGGAATTCGTAGAAGCCTGAATATCAAACCACAAGTGGAACATATTAACACCAGTGAAACATGTCCTGATTGTCTCTGCCCCTTTGAAATACAAGGAACGGAATTCGTATGTCCCACCTGTGGTCTTGTTTCCGAGGTTGAACCATGTGAAGAAACTAAGATCGACATCATTACTACTCGACTGCGTATAGTAGGTCCGGACGGGTTTCAGTATCAAAGTGATCTAGACCGAGCAAAACCAAAGCAAAGCGATAACACGGAACTGCAACGACGAACGCTCCTACAAGAACTACGAGCATACAACACTATTTACAAACAAAGTTGTGACCTATCGTTCCCTACGAACACTTTAGGAATCGTAGCCGACGCATTTATCCAAGTAATGAAAGTTCATCCCAAGCGTAGCGATGCTAAGAGACATATTCTAGCTTCTCTACTCTACCATGCATGCATACAATGTGGATTCGTCCGATCTAAAGGTGAGGTTGCTAGCTTCATGCAACTAAGCAACAAAGGCATCCATAGAGGAGAGGTCTTTATACGTTCTCTGTGTGACGACAATGAGATCGATGTAGACTTGGATGCCGAGCGCATAGTTCCTCACATTGCAACGACTTTCCTTAAACTCGATCCTCAAGGAGTACTTATAGACGCTCAACAAATAGTCCACGAGGTCGTTACTATGGCAATAGAAAACAATGTAGGCAGATCGGTAATTAAAACGAAAGTTGTTGGAGCAAGTTACGAGGTGCTACATCGTTTAGGCTCGTCTATGTCTCTTAACGAAGTCATTGGGCGATGTGACGTATTTGGAAATTCAGTCAAGCGTTTTGTCAAGAAGTTGTCTTCTTACCATTCCCACTTCGAACCAATCTACACTAAGCATGGGATGGCTAGCAGTAGGACTTAGTGAAGTGGAAGTGAGAGCCATGTTCGTTTCTTTCATAGGAAACGTCGATTCTTACATTCCAAGTTTTTCTCGCATTTCCTTTTGCACTTCTTGCTTGAGTTCGGCTCGAACCCGATCCGCGCTTTTTTCACCTATGGAAGCCTTGCGACGAATTTCAGACCTCATGATCTCATACTTATTCGCTTCGTTCAGGATGAGACTGTATTCGGAGTCGGATATGTTTTCATCACGTAGTGCCTTCGATACTAGATCGCGAATCGTATTGATTTTCGCCTTTGCCAACATAGTTGTCCTTTCATGCTTAGAAACCTTCATTCCTAACTTCTTAGCTCCAAGGGTTGTAGATGCTGAAATTAATCCACATAGTCCACCAATAACTCCAAGTGGTAGACCAATCACTATTCCAACCCCAGTCAACGCTGCGCCCAATCCAGATCCAGATAAGATCACAGATAGACCTCCAGTTACCACTGCGATGCCATGAACTATTCCTTGAGAACGTGCATATTTCTTGCGCACACCTTCGTAGTGCCTTTCTTGAACTTCTATGTCCGAAAGCGTGTCTCGGATCGTTTGCAGTCTGAAGTTCTTTCCAGTGTCACTAGCAATCTGTGGATAGATACTTGGTGCTGAGGGAAACGGTTGAATCGAATCGCCTTCCATTGTACGTTATACATATAACTTACTCAAGCTTCAACACGTATCGTATCGGTTGACCACGGAAGTCTATCACGTTACCTTTCTCATCACGAATCGTAAGGCTAAGACTATTTCGCATTGTCCCTATAGCTTGTAGGACTTGGGGATTCGTTATAGTATAGGTTATCCTTGAAAACCAAAGACCTCGGACCTCTATGCTAGCCAAGACTTTCGATCGTTTTCCCTCTAGAAGTGAGAAACCGGAATCCACCACGTCGCAACGGACATACACTGTGTGGATATCTTTGATCTTAATGCGGTAAGTACCAACTTTTAGCAGGAACTCGTTATTCTCTTCTTCTCCACCTTCGACACCTAATAGTGTGTAGAGACTTTTATTGAAATTGATTGGTTTTTTAACTATTATAGCTTTGTCCTCCCTAAGGGGGGTATCGCTCTTAAATTCCACGATACCAGCACTACTTGCAGGCTTTAAGGCCTTCTTGGCTTTCCTAAAGTTGTAAGACCCTGCAGCAATGTCGTGTGGGAACACAATACTACCGCCATTCCACCAGAAAGAGCCCACCTCCGTTAGGTTCCACCAAGTGTTCTCGAAAGTGACCTCGACTAGTGAAATGTTCCGTATAAGAATAGGATCGTCGAAGTAGACCGTATGGTCGGATGATGTGGTGATGACATTAAGGATCGTCATTATATGTTGAAGGTATAACTATATATACGTATAGCTTCAACATGAGGAGGTCCGGAGGTCTTTTCAGTTACCATTACGGAGGGAAAGACGAAGAGGAAGAGTTCCCAACACCGAATGCTAATATACGGTCAAAGGCTGAGAATCAAGCTAGGAGAGAGAATCAAGCTCGGATAGATAGAGAAGATGTGAAAAGTAGAGAGGTTGCAACATTGAATGCAGATCTATTAGCAAAGTTCAAGAAGAAATACCCACATGCAGATCTTCACAAGTTCTATGTCTCTACGGAAGTGAACGGTCCAGGCAAATATTCGACGAGTATTTGGTTTCGAGATGGAGATTCTAGCTATGTCGTTTACGGCGATGATGTCTCAAAGTTATCTGCAGTCACTCAAAGCCGCATCGACAATGCATTGCAGGGAATGGTTGGTGGTTTCCCATCTACGTTGATACTAGACATGAGTGCGAAATATCCCATTACAGCAGTTCCTTCTACTGAACCGGCACAAGATATTGATCTCACTAATCTATTGCTATATGTCACAGCAAAGCAGAATTTCAAAGCTGGCGTTCCAAATATATTCAAGGAGATCGTTGTAAAGCATACGACAAAAAAGGAGTCCCAGCATTGGTTGGCTGGTCCAGATTTCCACTACTGGCCTCAACAACTTAATTTTGCAACGTGGTGTGCAACTTCCGGATGTGGAGTGTCGTTGTTTGACCCCACTTTCAAAACGTATCCACCAGTCGTTCAAGGGTTCCTACGATTCCACGTATATTTCACGATACGAAGAATTCTACGTGAACTTGGTGGTACTCATGGAGTTCCTTTACCTGGTGAATCTCATTTCAAGCAAAGGGATAACCTCTATAACAAATCAGCTCTTGAGAAATTGTGCATCGAATTCGGTATATCTCGAACACCAGACTTTCGGTGGAATGGCTTAGGAGACGTCTACGTAAACTCTCATGGAAAAATGGTGAACTATACGGAGAAGTATGCACATAATACTTCGTTCTCTGCAAAGTGGCCTGGTGGTGACTTTAAGTTTCCTGAGGAGAGTCGTACGGAGTATCAGTTTTCTTTAGCGTACATTGGCAATAACAACGGTAAACAATACAATTGGTTTACGCCACCAATCGGAAAAGGTTTGACAGATGTTGGATTGGGTAGGTTGAATAGATCTGTCGAGGCTTTTGGATATTGCATACTTGGTGCACAAGCAGATCTGAACGAATCCATCGTAGGTAACCATAACGTCCAAGAAAAGTTTAAGAGCTTAGTCGAGAACGCCATTCTCGTAAACGACTTAAAGAAAAGTTATGATAACTATCTTCTTGCTATAAAGAGGACGCATAAGAGGCTCGATCTAGCAATAGCTGTAGGCGTGCGATTATTGCCAAGCGATCTATCGTACTATCTTGGTAAGAAAGATGGCTATAGGAATCCAATCCCGAAAGCCACGAAAGCTATGAGGCTAGGCATTAACACCATCAATGCAGAAGTCGAAGGACGCCCACTTCTTACTATGGAAGGATCATCAGATAAGAAATCGTTGCCGCATCTCGAGACGCACAAGAAACGAGTTCCTGTACTAAAGGCTGTCACGCACAAGAAACAAGATCGTGCCCCACAACATGAGATTAATCTCGCAGTGACATCCATTGCCGCAGCTGGAATTGCATGGATGTTGTTTCGTTAACGTCGTTTGTATTGCTCTATCGTGATCACCACTATTGCTACTATGAATAACCAAACGTTCTGTGCTAGTACTCCCAGAGCTTTACCAGCCATAGTAAATATGAAACTCGCAATCGATCCAATCATTCCAGGTAGGATCTGTCCAAGTTTCTTTCCCATTTCTTTCAACAACCCCCCAGTCGTTTGCAATCCCTTCTTTACTGCATCTGCTGCTTTATCAATACCAGTCTTTATTGGTTTCGGTACGGATTTCGACAACAGGGAAACTATCGTACTAATGATAGCGCCAATAGAAGTTACTACTGCAAGAACGGTCATTCCATGCTTTCTGAAAATGTATTTGATCCTTTCACGTAGCGACATACGTTTTAGTATGGCTTCTTCTTGACGTTCGAGTAATTCTATTTCGTTATGGATGTGTACTTTCTCTTCCTTAGCCGCTTCCTTCTGGTCCTCAGTTGACGTTGAGTCTAGAAGTATGCTATCTTCTACTTTGAGATGTTCGGTGGCCTTTTCTTGACCTTGGATGACTTGTTCTGCTCTTTCTACATCCGTAGGGCCTAGAACGTATTTGAGATCCTTCCCAATCTTCTTATATATGTCACCATTCACAGTTGTCAAAGGGACAGGTCTCTCATTGCTTCCTAACGCGTGAACATAGATTCTACCTCTTTCCTTGTTAGCATCCCATACGGTTGTTATCTCGAGTTTTCCACGAAACCCAACATCCTCATAGTGTTCACGGACAGCATCTACCAGCATCTTTTTAGCATTTTCCGATAGGCCTGCTTTGAAGATGAATCCTTTATAGTCGACTTCCGAACTTTCGAGTTCGTCCATAATTCCATCGAAATCTTCATCTGTAAATGAGGTTTCCTGATTCTTTGGTCTAGCACCTTCTTTGCCGTAGTCGCGTCTGGTTTTCATTGGGACCATTTCTCCTGACTCTTCTGGAAATATTGCATCCCACTCCTCATCCACATTGATAGTATCATCTTTATCGTAGTCTCCACCTCCTTCAGCTTCATCAGTTCCTTCATCGTACCTACCCTCAGAGGCCATGTTAAACATAATTATATATATAGTTATATTCAACATGATCTCATCAATATTGGATCCCACACAAGTACGAAGAGAGCCTCATGCACTCAAGGCTCCACGAGACTTGTATAGGAAAACTTTCACTCGATCATCTGCCAATCCAGGTGAGACTCTATACGTAGAAGTCCCAAAGCTAGCAGAAGATGTAGTACTAGTACCTGGTAGCTTAGCGCTATTGGGCGACATCGTACTATCTGGTGGACATGCGAATAACAGAGTCGTTTCGAACGTTGGACGCTGCTTGGTCATGCGTAGAATCTGTAGGATGGGAGCTGAAACAGTAGAAGACCTTGTCAGGCCAGACCTCCTACAAACATACTCCGATGTATACCTATCTACGCAGGAGAGAGAGTCTAGAATACAACAAGGCATTCAATCAGAGAACTTGAATAAGCTACGATCGAAAGCTGGTGACGCAAATACTTCATCTGCTGCAGACAACGCGCTCCTAACTGCATGTGGTTCCAAGTATAGGATTCCATTAGATGTTGACATTCTGACACAACATGGAGTTCTATATCCACATGCCTTAGAAAGTATCATTACATTCGAGTTGACTCTAGCGCCTGCCAACGAGGTTGTAATTGGATCGGATACTACGAAGATAGGTACGTACCAACTTACCAACATCCAACTAGAATACGAAGCAATCAGGAACGAAACGCTGGCTAGTAATGCACTTCACAAATATGAAATAGGTACTGCATTCCTATACAACTACGCTGTTCACTTCAAAACAGTAGATATCGCTAAAACATCTGATACTTTGATATCTCAAAACGTCAATGTTCCACGACGATCCTTTGCTGGACTACTTCTACTATTCATAGATCCACCTACCATTGGCACGCGAGATAGTGAAGCATTCTCGAATCCCGATATATCGAAGGTAGAAGTAGATGTCAACGGGATTCCCAACAGACTCTTTCCAAGCGGCATGCTTCCCCTAGATTTCTGGGAGGCTGCAAGAGGTTGGTTTGGTACACCCAATACTTCCATGACTCCAAAGAAGTTCTTTGAAAATAGATTCGCTATCCTAATCGATTGTCGCACAGCAAAGGATTCCACCGTTCATGGTGATGGCTTGGCACAAACCGGCAGTGGAAAGGACATCGACATTCGCATACATAGGACTGCTAAGGGAAGTGGAAATGTGAAAATGCACATCTATGTCCTTGCGGATGCTCAGGTCACGATATTGAACAGATCTCTGCAGAGTATATTATACTGATGGATTCTCTCGTAGAGCACGTACCATTCAACGCACTCATAGTCGGTCCAACGAATTGTGGGAAGACTGCATTTCTCATAGAACAACTTCGTGGATCATTTCGTGGTAAGTTCGATTACATAGTACTGATTTGTCCTACGTATGCCCACAACAAAACTTATCGTGGATTCGCAAATCGAGATCCTCATTTCTTCGTCATATCGCCACCACAAGATGCCATCGATGCTACTTTGAGTATTTGCGCAACATTTTGGTCAGGTACCAATACTCTATTGATTCTCGATGATTGCGCCGCATCGAAGGACGTCAAGAAACGAACTGACAAGCTAGTGGACTTAGCCTTTTCTGCACGACATATAGGGATTTCCGTTTGGGTGCTGTCCCAACAATTAACGAGCATATGTAAGCCCTTCCGTGAGAACGTAGCTATCGTAGTAGCATTCCATACAGCATCGGCCGTAGATGGTAAAAAGATATTTGAGGATTATGGAGGCTCACAAGAATGTAAAGAGTTACGAACGATACTTGGATCCCATAAGTTCGCTCGCATGTGCTTCTGTCTACGCCATCCTTTCGAGGTAGTGTTAGAGCTCCCAGCATCTATAACATATTATGACTGATAAGGAAATACTCGAGATATTCGGTGAGGACGTAACAGGCCCACCACCAACCGATCTAGACATTACGTCAGACAATCGCGAATCACTTTCGATCTTAGCCGCAACAGGCGTAACGAAAGAATACTTAGGTAAAAACCTTTCCCTAGGAGACATCTCTAGACTTCCTGAGAAAGAGGTAGACAAGTTGTATAGGAGGTATCAGGCCGTCCTAGCTCAGCAAGTAACGAAAGGCTTAGTCGACGGTGTGACACGTCTAGCTACCCGCCTAGTTGCCTACCTAGTACCAATAGATTCTCAAGAAGCACTGATCAAGGACCTACAAGAAGACCCTCTAGTCCGCAATGAAATCAGTGCTGCGACTGGCCTACTATCGCTCAAAGCAGGTCGCCTTGTAGCTCTAGCTAGCGTCCTATTCCACATATCTGGTCACGTAGTCATTCCTGGTACAACTGTTGAACCTCCACATATACCTACTATATCGAATCAAGATGGAAGGACAGACGGATCAGATAACTGCGAATCCTCCGACGACTGTACCAACTAAGAAAGGAAAAAATCCAAAGCGTGTTGCAGCAGGAAAATTAGCTTGGGAGAAGGTCACTGCCCGTGCAAAAGAAGCTCAAAAGATGGAGATAGAACGTGAAAATGAACCGTCCAAAGAAACTGACGTAGAGAAAGGTCGGTTCGAAAGCCTGACTATCCTCGCAGTCATTGGTACTGGCGCTACATTGTTTGGCACGTACTTTGCATACAAGAAGTACGTAGATGGCAATAAGCGTGTTGCCGCCGTTAGAACGACACAACCTGCAGCTCTGGCAAAGCCAACGGCACTAGACATGGAGTAACACTTAAAGACTCGAGACCATAGTAGTATATATCTAGATGGAGAAGGAATTGACGAAGACGGCAACCGATGCAGCCATAATCGTTGGACTCGCTTCTAGTATTGGGTGGATCGTAAAAAAGACTACCAAGGAATCTATGCTTAGCGATCCTTCTTCTTCCCTAGTGAATTACGCAAAGTGGACTGCCGTGATAGTTGGTAGCTTATACGCGAAACAATATCTTGAGAAACAACTTGAGAAAGAAAAGACCAAACCGTAATGTGGGTAGCAATTGGAATGGCCATTTTCGGCGCTATTTTGAATGCGACAGCATTTACTGGTGGTGGTATACTAGCTAGAATGATTGGAAAGGGTGATATGGATGCAGAACGAGAGAGACACAATAGGGCCATCGAAAAACTAGCAAGCGAAACGAAAGCCTATAGAATCGAACGTCAAAGACGATACGACCATGCACAAGAGCAGGAAGGTCTTGAACATGACGCATACAACGCTCAAAGAGATACCAACAAAGCCTTAGTGCGATCCGATAAGTTACGTAAAGAGCTAAAACGGCTCAAAGAGATGAAAAAACCCCGCTTATCTGACTACTACCAACCCTCAAACAATCAGAAGACTGGTGAGTTGCTCTACGTTGGTGGTGGAATGCTAGGCGTTGGATACGCTATTAGTAAATGGCTATAGGTACTACTACTACTACTAAGCTACCCCTAAGCTACTACTAAGCTACTACTAAGCTACCCCTAAGCTACTACTAAGCTACTACTAGCTACCCCTAAGCTACTACTAAGCTACCCCTAAGCTACTACTAGCTACCCCTAAGCTACTACTAAGCTACTACTAGGTTACTACTAGGTTACTACTAGGTTACTACTAAAAAAAAAAAAAAGGAAAAAGAAAGGAATGAGGCCTGGTTCTCATTCTTTTTTTTTTTTTTTTTTCATCTGTTGAAGGTTAGAATGTATAGATGTATGATGGATTCTAAACTTGCGAATATCTTCTATGGTCCTATGGGCTATTGGAAAGGTCACTCTGCAATTGGCAAGCTATCGGTAGCAGCGAAAGCATCAGAAGACGTAGCTAGGAGTTGGTTGGAAAAGCAATCTATGTGGCAAATATATCTACCACCACCAAAACACATTCCACGACCACATTGGACTGTATCGAAACCAAATGAAGTCCACCAAGCTGATTTGATATTTCTACCACACGATCGTCCTGGACGTGGACGGAAGCTATACAAGTACGCATTGGTAGTAATCGACGTAGCTTCTCGATACAAAGAAGCCGAACCTTCGGCATCTAAAGATAGTGGTGAAGTTTCTGCGGCATTCGAACGAATCTATAAACGTAGTCCACTCGAATGGCCAAAGACGTTGCAAGTAGATCCTGGTAGAGAATTCATGGGGCGTATGTCTGAAACTCTAGAACTACATGGTACGAAAGTTCAACGAGGTGAGGCTGGTAATCATAGAGCGCAAAGTTTTGTTGAAAGAGCAAATAGGACTCTAGCTGAGAGATTGTTTGGATATCAATATGCACAAGAGATGGTGCTTACTTCGGAAGGATCAGATGAGCGTAGTAGAGAATGGGTAGTTCGTTTACCAATGGTTATCAAAGCTATGAACAGTGAGGTGACTCGGTTGACTGGTAAAGAGCCTTCGAATTCTGTAGTGGCGCAACAAGTAGATCTGAAGACTCCTACGTATTCGCGAACCGTTGGATTGAGAGAAGAGCGTCTACCATTTGACGTTCTAGTTCGATATCTTTACGCACCAGGAGAATTGGAAGGAGGTGAAAAACGTAGAGCTACTGATCCTGTGTGGAGTTTGCAAATATACACCATTTCGCGACGTGTAGTATCTTCGGGACAGCCTGTGCTTTACTACCTTGCGAAGCGAGAAGGGGAGAAGGACGCACCCAAACGTGGATTCGTTCGTGAAGAGCTACAAGTCGTTCCTAGGGATACGGAACTACCACCAAAAGGAATTCTGTTTGTACCTAGACGCTAGACAGCGTACTCTATTGGCTCGGTGTGGATTCCATCGGGAAGAACACGTCTTTTGTCGTAGTAAGCCGATAGACCAAGCTTCCGTTGTTCGTAGGTTGCCATACCTTCTGGCAATAGTCGGAAGCCTCGGTTCTTCGCTATGTCGATACTACCTTGGAGGGCTGCTTCGAATCGATCCCATGAAATGTCGTTGTGTCGTCTAGACATACCTTTAGCGGAATACTTCTTGCTGCCACCCGTATCAACGTAGTAGGCTTTCGAGCATAGGGCAATGGCGCGCTGTCCTTCGAATTCGAGTTTGAAGAGTCCTGGCATACGACTACTCCATTCGTCCCAAGCTAGCCATTCCTTCCTATTGGCTTCGAAATCCTCACGTAGTTCCGGTCGTACAACTTCATCTATGCTGTTTCCAGAGATGGCAATGTAGGCGCTGTCTGTGTCCATCTGTATGTACTCGAAGTCCTTGCGATCGATGTACTTGTCGAGGAAGTCGTAGTAGAACTCAAGCATACGCAGCTTTGCGAGCTGGTACACAGCGATACCTACTTGGAAAGGGCGTTTGATTCGGATCTGGTCCTTCCTACTCTCGAGTTCGTATGCCTCGCCAATCTCTTCCAGGTCTTCGAACCAAACACTTCGCAATGCCTTGTCCACAACCTTCTCATCTTTTGTATAGGTGACCTTCGTTTGGCGTCCCAAGTCTTCGAGCAACTTTCCATAGGCGCTGTTTCCTAGTAGCTTGAACACATCTGCCAGCAAAGCCTCACCTTTGTCTTCATCTCCCATGCGTCGCGCCTCAGTGACTTGGTCCACGAACCATCCGAAGATTTCTTTGGGTTCGTAATCTATCGTGCGGTAGACAGCAGTGATCGCTGCGCCATGATCTACATACCAAAGTAGAAGAGGAGCATAGAGTAGCAACTTCTTTCCAGAGAGACTCCCAACTAGCTTCGTTTCCTCGCTGAGCTTTCTACCTGTCTTCTCAAGGTAGGCTATCATTTCTGGAGGGATTGCTTCTTTGGGGATTTTCTTGTTGTAGAAGAAGGGGGGCATCTCCTCAAATTCCTTCCACAATTTCTTTGGTATCTCGATGTCTACTTCTGCATATCCAAACCACGTTCCACCAAGTAGACATTCAACGAATCCTTCAGTGGCTGGACCTGGATCGTCATAGTGCACAACCTTTTCTTTTCCACAAGGCATTTCGAATTCCATGGTAGAAAGATATAGGGCGTTGGCATCGTATCCAAGAATCTTACGACAAATCTTAGTTCCTCCCTGATGACTACGAATCTTAGTTTTTCCCGCTTCGTGGAGTCTGGTGAACACTATGCTTGGACCTCCCACGACAGCGTCTTTCAGCATGCGGTAGGCTTCCTTACTTGGAGCGTACATCTCAGCTCCCCTTTCTACACTACCTCGAAGCAGGAACTGTAGTGAGACTCCTGGGATGGACACTGCGTCTTTCAGCATGTCTACTCCTTTCTCATGATAGAAATCTCGCATCTTTTCGAGTGCCTCTAGGAATGGAACTACATCTAGGTTGTTGTAGTATCGTAGCCAGTCTGCAAAGGTCTCCATTCCCTTGTCGAGAAAGGTGCGCTCGCAGTCTTCGAACTCTTCCCTAGATAGTAGATGTTCTCTTTTCAACTTCGAACCCCACTCTGGATAGTCTGGTAATCCAACGTGATCCAACTTGTCTGGAGAATCGAACCACTCATATGGGAAGAAACTCTTTTGCAACTCACAGCCATAGGCAGCGACCCAACGTTCATAAGAAGTTCCAGGTCCAAGGTAGTTGATCACATCAAGGAAACGGAAATCTGGGGTCAATAGGAACATAGTGGAATTGGCTTTCTTTGCTACCAGAATCTTTGAACAGGTGTCGGCAATGATTCCTACGAAGTGCTCCCTGATCAGATTAAGATCGTACCTGCCAGAGTTGAATCCCACTACTGGAACTTGGCCGATCCATTCGTCGATCTTAGCTTGTTGTTTCTTTGGTAGGGTGTCGAAGGAGAATTTGGGCTTATCGAGCTGGTACCATCTTGCCATAGCTACTTGGATTGTCTCTGCTCTTTGCTGGAGTTCTTCGACGAAGGCTTCGATGAGTTCTTTTGGATTGCGTCGACAGATGTGGGTTGACTTTCGATTGTATGTGTCGGCAATTGATACTGATATTGGGACATGGACGTTTTCGATGGTCAGGTGGTCTGTTGGTTGTCTTCCTTTCGTTGTATCGAGATAGGCTTCGAAATCGTAAACTATGAAGTGGGGGTAGACAGTTTGTGTTGGTGTGGGGACCGGTTTGTTTTTCTTCTTTGTGGAGCAGCCCCAAGCTTCCACTACTGTATAACCAGCTCCTTGTAGCTTTGCCGTTCTTTCACAGGTCTTGAGATAGAGCCTCCTTTCCCTAGGAAAACATTTCGGGCAGCCATGGAAATAGCATCCATGAAATTGGAAGATGGTTTTCGAAAGAGGTTCATAGCCGTCGACCGGTGCTCCTTCGATCCAATGCTCTCCACCATGCCCACAAGCTGCATGATGAATGTGTTGTCCAATCCTTTCGGTTTCGCGTTCCAACCAGCATAAAGCGACTTTGCTGGCTGTGCTCTCTGGCCAGAAGGCTTTTTCGTATGCCGACTGGGGTACTGTGATTACTTTTCCGGGGCAAACAATCTTCGTTTCTCCACGACTGCAACGATCTGCATGGCGTTGAAGGTGGCAAGCCTGTGTGAACCGTTGCTTACAATCATTGCATACGTAGACACTCCCTAGCTTGTTGATGTTCTTGATGTAGAAAGCATGTCCTTCGTATATCCCAATCGTCATCGTATGCTTGTAGTGAGCTGCATGTCGCGTCAGATGCCAAGCGCCGTCCTCCGTGGGTTCATACACCCGAATACCGATTCTAAAGTGCAACTCGACTTCCTCCAGCTGGTCTAAGGAAGTTCTGGGAACGTCTTGTGTGAGCGCTGTCAGGCGATAGAAGGCCTGGGCAAGTTTTCGAGCTTTGACGCAACACCTATCTAATCTTGCTCCTTCATGCATGGCAAGGCAGCGCCAAAGACATAGGTTGTCGCCATATCGATCAAGGGCAAACATTCCTTTTTTCTGGCGAAGCCATTGGGGCAGTGGACCTGTTCCCAACAAAAGCTGACGATCGATCACAACTTTTACATCTACGTAGATCCAACGCACAAAGGCCCATTGGGTATTTGGTCGATTGATGTTGTCGGGATTCAAACGAGCTGTCTCCTTGCTATTGATCCACTCTTCTGCATCTTCTAGGATGTTCACCCATGGAGAGCCTGGGACAGTCTTGGAGAATAGAATCACGCGTCCGTCATTGACATTGCGAATGCGATAGGTGTAGCTGTAGCGAAGGTAGAAGCTGGTGGTTACCTTTGCAACTAACTTTTCCATGATCCTATGAGTCAAATCTCCTGCCACACCTTGGAAGAAGCGCCATCGGATAGTACGGCGGCCTATCTCCACTCCCTCGAGCATTCCATCTCTCTCCTCTAGAATGGCACCTGCCTCTCGAGCTAGACTACGTGGAAGTGGCTCACTACGTGGTCTCACCATTCTTCCTTCGATATAACTATACGTAAGATAGCTTTAACAGATACTCCAAATTTAGATTTCTAGGTGTAAGGCTGTTGCAGAGCAATCGATGTAGATATAACTATATGTAATCATATCTCTAATAGGATTATCAAGTTGGATTTTATGTACAAGAATGTCTAGTGACGATTTGGCTGACCCTTAGTTACCCCCTAGTAGTATAGCCGGGATTAAAATGATACAACTTTTTGTTGCACAAGAAAACTCAAAAATGAATTTCTGAATTCACTTTTTGAGTTTTGTTGTGCAAGAAAAAGTGGTATCATTTTAATCCCGGCTATACTACTTGACATGTCTGGCGCTCTACCAACTGAGCTATCAAGAAGCAACCTTCATCAGGCCTTCATTGAAGCCTCCTCAAGTCGAGATTAACTTTGGCAAGAATAGAGTACATGTAGGTGAGGCTAACTTTAGAAAGATGAAAATCAAAGAAACGTCACGTCTCTCGGCCAAACTGAAGCTGGACAACTTGTGTTGAAAAAAAATCTGAGGGCATAAAATCAGATAAGCACCCAATAATCAAATAAAACAGACCTATATAATTCACATTTGGAGTAGAATGTGGTTTAAGAAAATCTATTTTGCTATGAATACAAACTACACATACCCGCCATCTCACTCGGGTGGGGTCTGGATCCTAGTTGTGGAAACACCACGCAGTCCACGAGGTGCCTCAGTTGTGGCCTATCCACAGCAATCAATAACCTGATATCTCCCGGATGTAGACAGGGATTTCTTGTGACCACCACAGGTCCCGTCAGGACTTTCTTGTCACTCTTCTTGAATTCATCTTGGCTGTTGGGGTCAGTAGAGGCCGCCGAGTATTGTACAAATACCTGAATAACAATAAAATAAATCAAGCAATTAATGAAACCTTTGGATCAATCGGACAGCCGAGACTTTCTACTCTTCCTCGTGGATTAAAAAAGTCACAGGACATTATTAATTAATCAACCCAACTGCACAACCAACCTGTCCATACTGCAGCACTTCTGTCTCATCCATTACTCCCATCATTAGTCTTGCCTCCCCCAGTGGAAGCCGTATCCTAGCCTTCGTCAGGAGGCCATACAGACGGTCTCTGTATACTGTTGCCACTACAGACCTGAAGAATGGCTCCACTGTCAGGGGGAGACCAGCGTCCGACAAGTCACGGTAAGCAATGCCTGTCTTCGCAGCTGACGCCATCTGTTGAAAGGCGAGACGTTCGTCCAACAATGTTCCTAGGAGAGAAACGATTCGACAGAATGTAATGAAGTACAGTACGACTTTACAGCTTATGAAGGTGTGAATATAAAAACCATCTAATGACGTCACTACTCACCTGCCAAGTTATCCAGTTCATTTCGCATTAGCGTCATGAACACGTCATCAGGAACACCAAGGTTTGACAGAAGCATGATGACCTGGAGATCATCAAATACACAACTACACAAATGATCTTTTATTTTATTTCTAAGCATTATTTTTTCAGGGATGCCCAGTTCAGCGTAGCTGGTTTGAATGGAGCCCTGAAGATTTATAGATTGCACAGTAGTGCACTCGTTGCCTATTCATCGACTAAGTACTGGTATACTGTTTAGTTATAGCACAAATGCATCAGCAGTTGTTGCAACAAACGCACCATTTACAAATAGATTATAGTGTGTAAAGTAACTGAGTCGTCACATTTACATAAGGTACCTAACGTGGCTACCACCATCAGTTGACTTTATCCTACATTTTTTTTCCTTATCCCAGAAGATGTGAAGTTCTAACTGTCCACTTTTTGAGATGGTGCGAGGCAGCACCTACTTATTTATTTTAAGTCCCTGATTGCTGGTCAAGCCGCAAGGACCTTTCGCACCTCGGACCAACATTCCACCGGCCACTGAATTAACCGAACGGCGTGTGCCATGCTCATATTACAATCACAAAAGCATTTGTACATGAACATGAGATAGTCAGGACAAAATAACTGCTATTCCTATTGGATGCTATTTTTCGAGGTCTTCATAAACCGGCGAAAACCTACTTGTGGTGTTGAAACATACACTGATATTTCTACGTGGGCATTATCTGTTCCGGGAAGCGAACAGTTTCCGAGAACGAAGATCGATGAAAACTGTGAGTTTCGAGGAACAGACAATGTCCAAGGGCAAATATCAGTTCATATTTCAACGCCACAAAGTAGCTAGGTTATTGCCTTCAAGTATTTTCTTTTATGCGAGTCCTTGCGCACGCTATGCTCACAGGGGGTGTATTCACTGGTATTCGTCGTTTGGCGGAGGAAATATCGGGTCACGTGACGCCGTATTCCATCAATCACGCGGGAGACTGAATCTGATGGATTATAAAGTATTACCTCTCGGTTATGGAAATTTCATGGTAACTGTATGGCACGTCATGACACGGCTTGGAAATAAAATACTGACCTGGTGGTTAAGAAAAACAGCCTGGGGTCGAGAGGTCTGGAGCACCTCCAATCGTCGATGCGATGAGTCGAATTTGTGCATGCTCTGACGAAAGAACGCCTGCTTCCCCGGGAGTCTGGTGTCGATTGCCAAAACGCCTTTGCAACCAGCAAAACGAATTTGGAAGGCGGAGGGAATGAAGTTCTTGGCTATTTTCTTCACAACCTTAAAATATTTGATATGAACAAGTTGATCAGCCGTAGTTCAACCATGAGGTATTGTAGGAAATTGAAACCGCCATTTAGTACGACATTAAGAATTGCGCACCCCATGCACATAAATAACTGAAAACGTATTTGAAAATATTTGTTACAAAGCCGTTTTATCTTTTTATACCTCTCGCGCAAGCTCTCCAGATATTCCGCCAATACCGTCAGAAAAGGTGTAGCCATGATCTTCAGACTTAATGTCCTCCTTCTCTGACCAAACAACTCCTTCGTCCACAGTGATACCGATTGTGTCCATTGATGTTGAGAAACATTGCCCCATTCGAGACACATAGCTAGCCACACATCTGTAATAACGAGGAAAACATGCCGGAAAAGCAATTTAGTTACTGAGCTGTTGACGTTTTTTTCTGAGCCGATTTCACTTGGTTTATTCTCAGTTTCCTTGCATTTTAATGCGCTCAGCCTCATCTCATTTAGAATAATATTTATTTATTACAAACTTGACTGGAAAATTACATCGTGGGAAACAGACGTAATCTGAAAAACTCAAGTTAACAATTAGGAACAAGAAAACATCTAGCTCTAAATCTAAAGAGAGTTACAAACGTCCAATAATAATATAAATTATCAACATAAAAATTCAACAATAAAAAGTTCAAAACTATCATAATCAAATAAAATAAGCAATCTAGTTGATACTAAAACGATTTATGTATTCAGTACTCATGCTAAATCCGCTGTACATATTCCTTCCACAGAAAACTAGATCGATGTGCTCATTGTATACGTCGAAAAAAAAAAGAACTCTAGGGGAAATATATCTGTTAGTTATACCATGTTAATTAAAGCAAGCATGAGTAACGCTTACTTGATTTCTGTAAAGTCACCCATCCACCTCCGAATCTCGTCTGGGTTGCACGTTGATCTGACAAACCAACAGCTGTGGCTACGAAGTTGACTGTTAGAGCATCCAAGAAAAAGAAAGTGCTGATTGCAGACGTGTATCCCTTCATCCATTATACTCTTCACGTGTGATAACACCGGCACGAGGTTGCTGCTGGAGGATGAGATCCTTGAGAAGTCTTCATCTCGGATATTAACGCACAGAAAGTTTAGCGAATGATAGTTCCTCAGCACCCGATTTTTCTGCATCACCTCAGCAGAACGGAAGATGAGACTTGTGGGCGTGATGATGAGCCGTTTGACGAGCGCGCAATGTTCAGGGACAAGCTGTCCACTGATATGAGAACACCTTAGGTTTGGAAGTGACAGAAGACTCTCTAAGGTTGGCTCCGGTTCACAGAACACATCGTGGTCAAAAATCTTGCTGAGCTTTTCCAATGCAGCCAAGACAGCATTTGGAGGCTTAGTTGTGAGCTCGAGCAGAGTACCAAAACGTTTGGTTACACGGCCAAGCACTGACGGGTGAGTAGTGACAAGACAATGCACAGCATATTTGACGTCATCACTTAAACTTGCCGGAAGGTACACACTGGAGCGTTGGTGCAGAGGTATGTGAACCACTGCTACTGAGGCATAAAACGCTCTTTTACCCCATCGACTAAGACTTCCAAACGCTAACTCCCAGGACGTTATATCAGAGTTTGGGACGTTAAGCATGTAAACATGGCACTGACCGAATGAGTCTTGACTGTCTGCTACTTGAGAAACTCGTGACCAGCCTGTCATGCTATCAAGGGCTTTCAACAAAGGATGAGAGTACTCAAGCTCTGGCTTCTGGTCGCTTTCTTCTTTGTGGTCGATCTCAATTTCATCCTGGCTGTCCCCTTCTTCGTCTACATCATCGTTTACTTCATCATTGTCACTTCTTACACCAAAGTCGATGTCAATTTCATCTTGGCTGTCCACTTCTAGCTCTTCTAGATCTTCTTCATCTGGATTCTCCTCGTTGAGAACTAACTCTTCCCAATCTCTCCCCTCATTCGTGCTATACAACCGTGGTGGGTGTTTCAAAGACAAGAACACATTCGCAAACTGTCTCTTCCGATCAACAAGAATGAAATGTTCCAGTTCACCGTATCTGACCTCGATTTCATAGAGTCTTATTCCGTCCAATTCAGCAACCGTAAAAAAGATCATCAGTGTTTTTAAGTCGTGCTCGAAAAGCAAACGAATATTCCTCAACAGAGTCCCGTTGGGTTCAGGCCAATGACTACAGAAATCAGTTCTGTGGCGAAAATATCCCACAGAAAATGACTCTGCTGCTAAAACGTCGACAGGAATTATTCGCTTCCGTTTTCCATTTGAACGCTCCATCCAAGCTTGTGAGATGCTACCATTACCAGAATTTGCCCGTGAGCACCACTTGTTTAAAACAACATCGGCAAAGTAGGCGTCCGAATGTGCTCCTTCATCCTGAGTGGCATCAAGTTCGAACTGCAAAGTACGCTGGTTTGGCTCCAGTATCATCCTCGCTAGGTTTCCACCCACTGACCAATTGTCTCTCTTGGATTCAACTGGTTCCATTGATTTCACATCAAAGTTGTCGACAAAAAAACTAATGACATCATTTTTTTCAGTGGACGATGCCAGATTATGCACAGCGACCTTCAAGGATGGAACGCTTGTTTTAGGACACAAATCAGGAAGTGTTTTCATATCTTGATCATCAATTCTAGACAGATCTTTCACAGTTTCAACTTCATCTTCTTCAGGTCGAAGACTGAGTTTTCGCATATCACACGCGAAGTGAATAGCCTGGTTCACACGATGAAGCGTGGTGGAATACAGCAGCCTCATTGCCTGGTCCATATTGCCTTCTTTTTGTTTGAGATTTATTGCTTCCTGTTGCTCCTTGGAATCACTGCACAACACAATGAATCTGCTATCAGGTCGGCGAGATGCTCTGCCACGACTCTGCACCAGGGATCTCAACGACATGGGACTGTCAAACCGGATAATCAAGTTACATACAGGAACATCCAGCCCTTCTTCTAGCACGCTGGTAGACACAAGTAACTTGATACAACCTGATCGAAATTTCTTCAGGATTTCTTCCTGCTCCCCGTGCCACTCCATCCCATCACTTCCCCCACCATGTCCTACAAAGGAGCTCGGATTTAGAGACTTGGAGATGGAAGGTATAGCTTGCAGGAGTTCACAGATTTTGTGAGCGGTCTTTCGCATCTTAACAAAGATGATTCCTCTTGATGTTCCATCATCCTGAGTTTGAGCAGAAAAAAATTCTAATTCGCTCACAAGATGTTGAAACTTGTCTTCTTTGCACTGAAACGGACGTACTCTCAAAGGGGAACGGATCTGCGAGACAGCTTTCCTAAATAAATTAAACCAGTATTCATACCAGATCATCAACTTCTTTTCTTTTTCCATCGGTGTTGACGCGTTTTCTATGAGCTGAAGACATTCCTGAAGACACTCAACAGCATGGTCCATCCCCAGAATACTATTCAACTCCAAGACTCCCACAAGATGCGTCACAAGTTCACCAAGAGCATGACCCTTGATGTCCCCTTTCTCGTGACACCTGCCGATAATGTCCCTTAATGCACCTCGGTAGTTAGGTAGTTCCGGTGAGAAGCAGCAGAGGGTTCCCTTGCACCCCGCCTGGCATTCTAGTATTGGCCCGATAACTGACAACACTTTTTCTACTTCTTGTTGCAACTCTTGCTGGCTTGGTGTAAGAGGGATTACCCGGTATTCGCTGACAGGTCGATTAGCGAACAGCTCTAGGTCTCCTGAGTTGACAGGCATACAGGCTGACGCATACAGTCTGGACAACAAGTCAATCAAACGACTCCATGTTTTCTCAAAGCTACAATCGCCAGCAGGGGATGCGGTAAGCGCCAGTACCAAAGGTTTGTACTTGTCAGCTGTTGGTCCGTAAAAGTCTTTCATGATCTTGTTGTAGGGGTGATTACCAGAACAGTGATGCGCTTCATCGATAACTAATATACACATGTCTGACATGCGCAGTAGACCGTCAGTATCTGCTAGGTGGTTGAGAAGGATTTGGTGCGTTAGAACCAACACGTCCACTTGTTTTCTAGCAAGTTTTTCTAACGTTGCCTTCATCAGCGACACGTTTCCAGGATCCTGTCCCATATCCCCTGCTAAGAGCCTAACGTTTAGTTTCGGGAGTTGTTTCTTCATGTATTCACTTTGTTGATAAACCAAGGGAATGCGGTCAACAACAAAAACCGCCAATTTGTTGGGGTTTATTGTTTTCATACATCTCACTGCCATGGCCGCAACCAGAGTTTTACCAGAACCCGTCGGCAGGTACACAAGAGCATTACTGCGCATGGCAGACAGGAACAACTCGCGCTGATAATCACGTGGTGCATCATGGGTAAGTTGTCCAATGTCGTTGTTTGTTAGCTGTGACGTATCACAGTATACTAAAGGTAACTGTTGTCTCCTCCTGACGAGGAGTTCTGTGTTTAAAAGTTCTTGCGTGCGGTGAAGGTTAAACTCACAAATTCCAACACATTTCAGCTTTGGAATTATTTGCTTCAGCTTCTTTCCTTGTATACGTTCATGACCATAACCACACCAGAAAAAAATCCCTTCGACTTTAAAACAACATACAGGTCTCCCCTCTATCAGACCAACTGATCCCACTGGCGAGTCACAGTTGCTGCAAAGTAGTTTGAACGGACACATTGCTGTTTTCTTAACATTTGCCTCCAAGTTTTCAATTTTCCTTACATTATTGTAAACTTTTTCTTCCCTCCCAGGCCTCACCGCTAGATGGGACTGGGATGGAGGGACGGTGCCGATAATTAGATCATCCTTGGCAGCAAGTAACGCCTCGCACTTTTTGCATTTCAAAACCATGTCGTAATGTGGAGAACAACTGGCCATTCTGACGGCCTTTAACAATCACGTCACAACCCTGACACCGCACACCAACACGGCTCTAAAATGACACAAAGAAATGTTGTCAGTCAAAGATACTAGTACCCTAAGCAAACATATCAAGAAACCATTACATACATACGCCCGGGGGAGTTCTTCAAGGTAAAAAGGGTAGGAGTGACCGTCAGAAAACCTCGAAAAATCACCCTGAAAAATGGATGTCGCTTGGACAACCCCTAAAAAATACTAAATCGCCGATTTCAAACCCTTAAAAATGCGACGATCACTCCTACAAGCCGAATATAGGAAGAACCCCCCCCCCCCCCTCGGGTACATTTGTAAGGTTAAAAATGAAGTTATTTAAATTAATTGATTGCCTCACATCCTCACTGAGGCAGTTCATTCAATAACTTTGCCCCACTAAAGCGAAAAAGCCTTTTTACCAAAATTGGTACGTGGCCGTAGGAGGGTTAGTTTTGTTGATGAGCCCCTCAGATTGTAATTTTTGGTATACATTTTGAGGATAAATATTCAGGAGACAGCTAGGTTATTTAAAGCCTTATATTAAATTCATTATTGCTTTTTGTTTGATTCGTCGAATATATAGTCTTTAAGTATCAAAGGGTAAACCGGTTATTATTCTGGCAGCTCGGTTCTGCAACTTTAATTTGTAGATTCTCTGCAAGTTCTTTGTTTAGGTTTCCCATACAACACTGCAGTAATAAAAATGAAGGAGTATATAATATGAGAGTATCATATGAAAGGCTTTATACGTCTGAGCACACCTAGATCTGAAGAAATTTTCTTCATGAGTTAATGTTAATGTGGGTTTTCCAAGACAAGTTTTCATCTAGATGTACACCAAGATATTTTGTTGAGGTAACTCTTTCTAATTATGACTTTAATTTACCATCAATAGTAAAAGATAAATCTTTCGAAAATTTTGTCAATTTCTGGTGCCCATACACTAGTAACAACTCAGTTTTGGTTGCATTTAGGGTGACTGAGTTTATTTGCGCAAAGCCAATTTCTAATATTTTGGGGGTCGAGTCGCAAGGATTCTTCTATCTCTCTCGGACTCTCCGATCCCCGGTTACTGTTAAGTTTGTATCATCAGCGTACATTGTACATCCGAAGAAAAGATTTTAGTAGGCAGTTGGGTAGATCGTTATAAGTAATAATTCAGCAATTCAGCTAAGAACTATTGCAGAATCCATTGTTCTGCAGCAATGAGCCTCCCTCGCATAGGGTTAGGCCCTAGGATCATTCCTTCGGGTACGTGTTAATTGCACCCTCAAGTGTAATAATTACCCTCAAGTGTAATAAAGTAATAAAACCCTCAAGTGTAATAAGGATTTACCCTCAAGTGTAATAAAAAAAACAAGTGTAATAAAGAAGGGTTTACCCTCAAGTGCAATAAGCGTTATTATTTTCACCAAAAAAAAGTTACATTGTTACAGTTGACACTGTTATATTGAAAATTAATCTGATTAAAAAATTAACCCCACCATAAGAAATATCACATCAAAATTAGTATCTTTACCCGCAAGTTTGAAGAGAATAGGTTTGATATTATACATGTGATGCGATTTCAAAAATCGCTAAAATAAGAGAATATCTGGTTACAAGGGACGCTTGTCCCCCTTCCATACATTTCTTATTTTAGCAACTTATTAAAACTTACCATTCAGTTCATATTCACCCAAACATCCTAAAGTGTGATAAAGTTACTAATTTTGATGTGATCTTTCTTGTTTTGGGGTTCATTTTTGTTATCAGATTAATTTTCCACATTCGGCCCCAGTCCCCTACTCATTTCCAAAGTGGCCTATTAGTGGCACAGAATGCACACAAAAACATGAAATAAAGTGGGTGTGTTCTTATTAACACACTTTGGACTTTGGTGCAATTCCACAGTGAATTACAGTGAAACTATAGCTGTTAAATTAGCTGTTAAATTTCCCCACGAGCCAAGGGAGGATTTGTAGCTGAAAGCCTGCACTAATTTCCCTCAAAGTATGGCATCACATATATATAGGTGTAGGTACTACATTTGGAAGAACGTTCAAATTGATCACCTGGCTGGCTCATACGTACTGTGTATCAATTACAAATAATCGTTACAAACACAATAAATGTCAAATTCGTCACATGATAAATTGCCACGCTCATTTATGCCAATATTGTCAATGTAACAATGTAATAACTTTTTTTGATGAAACCCTTATTCAAATGTGGCCAAACCGTTATTATACTTGAGGGTAAATCCTTATTACACTAGGGTAAATCCTTATTACACTTGAGGGTAAATCCTTATTACACTTGAGGGTAAACCCTTAAATACACTTGAGGGTTTTATTACACTTGAGGGTAAATCCTTATTACACTTGAGGGTTTTATTACACTTGAGGGTATTTATAAATCCTTATTACACTTTAGGGTAATTATTACACTTGAGGGTTTTATTGCACTTGAGGTTAAATCCTTATTACACTTGAGGATTTTATTACACTTGAGGATTTTATTACACTCGAGGGTTTTATTACTTTATTACACTTGAGGGTAATTATTACACTTGAGGGTGCAACAGTTATTGCCTGATTCTCGTTTTTGCGTGAAGTAGCTGTAATTTATAGTAATTTAGAGGTCCCACAGCAGAAACATGCAAAATGTCAGCAGGAGTAAACAGCACCCATTAACTGCTAGGTCATACCATTCATAGAGAACAAATGAACTTATTGTGCAGTATGTACATGTATACCAATTAACTTTAATGTAAAAACCTTTAAAATACTGCAAGTGGATGTAGTACTATAGCAGAATAAGACAAAATCTGTTTTGGTAGTATCTCTAAATGAGCGTAAAAATAACTACTTACAGTAGTTGCATAACTTATACATGTAGACATCCAGAAATTAAAAAAATATTTATACTTTAGTATCTAGCTGTTGGCAAACCTCCATGTGTTTAAATATATGGAAGAAAAAAAAGGGGATCATCATTTTCATTTCAGAGATATTTGGCAAAATATTGCATCCAGAAATAAATTAAAAATTATTTATACTTTGGTATCTGTTGGCCAACCTCCATGTGTTTAAATATATGGAAGAAAAAAAGGGGATCACCATTTTCATGTCAGAGATATTTGGCAAAATATCGCAAATTTAGCTCCAAAACATACTTTTTCGACCAAACAGAGGGCGAACTATCTATTAAATACAAGGTCCCGTGCTAAATTAAATTTATTCTTTTCACAGAGAAAATAATAAATTTAATTTAGCACGGAGCCTCGCATTGAAACTTTGTGCGTGCAAAGTAAAGCATATCGCGGAAGTGGGATACAATAAAAAATTCTCCAAAAAAAAAATATTGCTTTTTCTTTTTTTCCAAGAAATTGGTCCTAACGAGCCTCCGTAGAAGGTACCATTTGTATGAAAAAGAAAACTAACTTTATGCGAATATTTTGATTTCTAAAACATTGAATCCCACCGACCAGATTCCATGCCATTCCACTTTTTTTCGCGGATGATATGTGGTCCCCAATGGGGATCATTTGTGAGCCGGGATCACTTGCGGTCCATTTTTGGGATCATTTGCGAACCTGTACAGATCCACTATCCTGTGGCAAAACTCCATGCCATTCCATATTTTTTCACGGGATCATTTGCAGTCCCCATTGGGGAGCATTTGTGGAGTGGGATCATATGCGGTCCATTTTGGGGATCATTTGCGGGCCTGGGATCATTTGCGGGCCGGGATCATTTGCGGACCTGTACAGATCACCATTTTTATTTCAGAGATATTTGGCAAAATATTGCATCCAGAAATTAAAAATTATTTATACTTTGGTATCTGTTGGCCAACCTCCATGTGTTTAAATATATGGAAGAAAAAAAGGGGATCACCATTTTCATGTCAGAGATATTTGGCAAAATATCGCAAATTTAGCTCCAAAACATACTTTTTTCCATGAAAGGACTGGGGCGAGTTTCGTAAAAATCTTCTTAAATCGCCCAAATGAACTTATTTTGCATTGCGAATGTTAAATAATTGTTTAGATATGTAAGATTCAGGAATACACCCAAATACAGATATTTGTACCTATCATTTTATATTTCTCTAACCTGCGCAGTAGATATATGCGCAATACAAAACAATAACAACTTTAACCACTACCACTATTAAAAATGCACCTATCAATGTTAAGCTCGAGGGGGGGGGGGGAAGACAAGGGGTGGGGATTTGACAGGCAGGGCTACCCGCCCGAGGGTGGGGATTTTGATATACGCTGCCTGCCCACAGTGGAGCTATTTATAGGAAACATAAGGAAGATAGGGCAGATATTTAATATTTTGACCAAACGTGTTGTCCTGATGCAGTGATGGTGGGGAATGTGACATTCTTTTGGGAGAAAATGTCAAATCCCCACTGGCTTTCAACTGGTAATAAATGAAAATAATTCTGTCATTAAAAACTGCACATTTCATAGCCTTTGTGACAGTTTATGTTAACTTACGAGTTACGTACGTCTCCTAGCTAGTCTCGTTTCTCGTTCAAACTCAAAGCAAAGAAAAACACGGTATGGTCATTGTACGTATTAATTATTAATTGTCGGAGTCGTTCCATATGCCTCTATAAACTACTACTCAACTCTCAACTCAAGCTAAAGAATGCAAACATTAGCTGCTACTCACCTATTTCAGCCGAATTAATGGCGAAATAAGTCCACAAATAAAATTGAAAATAGTTGTTGTCTGACGACGGCTTAAACCTCCAGGAATTGAGGAATCGCCAAGACGTTTTCTTGGAAATATTAGCATAGACACAGGGAGCCCAATTCAAAAATACTTAGAATGCTCTTCCGCTTGACTATCCTGGCAAATACGGTATTAGTTAAATCTATCTACGTTTTGCGTCATCGCATGGTCAAAATTGTTGTGGATTTCACGAGGCGCTAGCGATGACGCAAAACGTGGTAAATAAGAGGACATAATATGCGTACAACAACAAACGACAAATAGTCAAGCGGAAGAGCCTTGAAAATGGTGGAAATTGTGAGAGAAAAGCTAAATGTCCGCGCTGGCGCGAGCAATGACACAAGCCGTGATATGTCCTCCTATTTTCAATGGCAATAAGCCAATCAGAAAACGAGAGCCGATTTAGATCGTTTACACGATTGGCTCAAATCAAATGGACTCAGCCTTAAGGTGGCTCGCCTGGATTTTCCTGGGTAGCACCATACCGGCCACTTTTTCAAACCAAACGCAGCCAGACAGATGACATTGTGCTCCAGGATAATGACAATAACTTAACTTCTGATAAGGCTAGAATTGCTCAACTCCTTAATGTTACTTCACCAATGTTGCTGCTTCAATTTTTGAACCAGATACTCAGCATTATGGAACTGGCTACAGAGATCATCCCAGCATTCTTCTTATCAAGAATTATATCTGTACTGATAACTCCCATATCTTTAACTTCTCACCTGTTCACCCTGGCTTTGTCAGCGACATCATCCTAGCGCTTTCCGCTACGATAACATACCGATTCATCTGGTTAAAGATGGCCTCAGTGCTATTGCTCTACCATTGACTAACCTGTTTAACTTCTACTTAACCTTGAATCATTTCCCAACTTGTTGGAAATATGGCCAAGTAACTCCTATTTTTAAGAAAGGACTAGAACTTTCAAGAACAAATTATATCGAGCTATTACTGTACTACTGAACTATTCTTAGTAATGTTTTTGAGCGTGTTATGGCTTATCAGTTATATGATTCCTTCTCTGATAAGCTATCAGACTTTCTATCAGCTTATCGTAAATTTTACAGTTGTCAGTCTACCTTACTACCCGGGGGGGGGGGGGGGGGGGGATACTCCTGTTTGTGACGTATTATGTATGTACTGGGCAATGCAAATTAAAGCTATATTATTTCAGAATGGCTTTGGCTATTGCTGGGAATCCCAACAAGATGCCGTTATTGATGAAAACGAGATCAAGCGGTTTTATAAATATACCAAACAAAGACTAGAGGATATTGAAACTCAAGACTGGAGATCAAGCATCTTCGATGATGAATCCAGATCAGTGGGAGGAAACAAATTAAGAACATTTCGTGAGTTCAAAACAGAATATAAACTCGAAGATTATTTATTGGAAGTTAAAAACATAGATCATCGCAGAGCACTAACTAAGTTAAGAATAAGCGACCATATTTTACAAATTGAAAGAGGCCGTTATAACAGAGTTTATGTGAGTCCTGAATTGAGAATATGCCCACATTGTCAAATTATGGAAAATGAAGAACATTTTTTATCTAAATGTCAATTATATTCTGATCTGAGAAACTCTCTTTTTCAAGATATAAACAAAAAAATAACAAACTATAAAGATTTAATCGCACCAAAAAAACATAAGCCAGAAATAGCAAAATACATCTATGAATGTTTTAAAGTTAGGCAAACCATCCTTGTATAGAATATTGGAGAAGCATGCCTATGTACAGTCTGTTGCTTGGCACTCTAATAAAATATGTCTTGTCTTGTCTTGTCTTGTCTATGTGCCGCCCGGGTGGGTCAGGGTTTTGAGCTCAATTTGGGCAGGTAGGGTCAGGGTTTTAAACTGATTTGGGCAGATCAGGGTCAGGATTTGAGTATAATTTGGGTGCAGTCAGGGTCGGGGTTCAGTATTTTTTAGGCAGTTCATTTTTTTTAGCTACTATGTCAAAAAAAAGACCTTCTGTTGCCACATTTTTATCGCCTGCCCACATGCAAGCACTGAGGTTCCCATACATCGTGACGCCGCTAATTTTATCTATGTACTTCATCTGCTGATTTGTTTACCCAATGTCACGTCCCGACTTGAAATGTTCCATATTTTGCATGAAATGCCGGTACGCGGTATACCGGCCAGGATATGTATCCGACCGTGTTTTGAAAACAATTTAAAGAAGGGGCAATCAGGTTTTTTTTCCCAAAAAGGGGGCAATCAGGGTTTTGGAGCTCGGATTGGGTCAAACAGGGTCAGGGTTTGAGCCTCTTGGCCTCACATACATACCCATTTTTCATGTAAACCCCCCCCCCCCCCCCCCCCCCCCCGGGCCTTACTACGTATTCTAGAGGAATTTAGATCTTCGCTAGACAGTAAGCAGTTAGCTGCTATTGTTGGTTTGGATTTATCAAAAGCTTTCGATTCCCTGCCACATGGCCTTCTTTTGGCTAAACTTAAGGCTTACAACCTATCTCATAAGAGCCTAGCTCTACTTAATAGTTATCTTAGTAATCGTTTTCAGAGAGTCAAGATAGGTGATACTACATCAGATTGGTCCATCATTACTAGAGGTATTCCCCAGAGGTCAGTTTTGGGACCATTACTTTTCAATATATTTATCAATGACTTACTGTCAGAAGTCCATAACCAGAAGTGTCCATCTGGTATTGGGGTAGCGGCCCATCAGTTTACAGAGTAGTCTATTTTTAGAAATGCTAATCTCAAATTTCGCGGGGAAAAAAACAATGGCTGACATATATGACTTCAGTGTGACAATCCTCCGTCAACAGCCAATCAGCGCGCGGTCCTCAAATACTGGAGAAGAAACACGTGACCAGAACACGATTATCAACTAGTAGGGAGAATTTACGTCTTAATGATAAAACCAAATGATGAGCGTTTTTCCGTGACAGACCACGTGACATGTTTTACTACACACAAACCACTGAAGGTAGTAAAGAATGGCGAACCTATTATCGTGAGAAACCTGGCGTACTTACCATACTCGGCTGTGCTGAAATAAGGAAAACAGTTTTTACCCGAAATTGACCCCTGAATCAGGCCTTAACACGTTTGGGGTGAAACACTCGATGTTTCGTGTTTATCAACATTACGATTGTTATGCTAATGTCCATGATTTCAAAAGGCCGCTTTAGTTTCAGGAACCAATGGATCTCTGGTTGGTATATTAATGACAATGGATGACGTGCAGTGAACATCGCTATAGTTACTGCGTGGTTACGAAGTTACTGCGTTACTTTCCTGTCACTTTTTATAGCAGTTAATGTAGTACATCCATGATATTTCCCAACCAGTTTATACTTGATTAAAAAAAAGAAGTGGCTTCAAAAATGGAAGTACTCAAGGATGATAAACATGTTTATTTTTTTACTAGACAAAGTGCAAATTAATTGAAGTACGCGGACTCGCTCGTTCGCGATATGATACGAAAACCTCGTGAATAAAATCAGGCTCTTAACATGTCATAATTTGTTTATTATACATTTAAAGTGAATACAAATAACACAAAATTAAGCATAACAAAATTTATTTCTAAAAGCAATAGTACAGTGAAGTGATATCGTATCAGTTCACTGATATGATTTTTATTCACGGCTTTATCACACGGATATCAACCCCAAATGTGTAATAAATGTTCTTTTTCGACCTTTCACTATACATTATATTATTCATGAGACACATTTTCACAAAATTTTCTCAAAACCAAAGTTTTTCCTAGGATTTTGACTAAGTTTAGGCTAGCTTTGACTTCTCTGTATTTCGGGCAAATATTTTACAATGAAAGCCTAAGAAAAATGGGAACTTATGCAGAGAATTACCTGTGATTTGAGTGAAAAGTTTTCAATTTTAGTTCACGCGCGCTGCTGACGCAATCTGACCACGCCATTTTCGAACAACGAACGCGCGCTCAAAGCTGCTTTTGTACGAGCGCGCTACTGAATAAACCAAAGTATTACTTATTTGTCCACTTTATTTTTTCAGGTAATCGTAATTGTAAAATGATTAACAAAGAATCATTTTTTTTGTGTAATTAAGAATAAACACCGCTCCCGACTGTTCGCGAAATGCTTCACGAACCTGGAGCCCTTTGGAGCCCTTTGCATAAATTAGACACTTTATTTATTTATGTAACTGCTCATGCTGATTTCAAGGTAAGGTTAGTTGTCGAAAAGGTTTGTAGTTAACTTCTTTCAGGGTAAGATTTACGACTTGAGTTCGCGGGAAATGTTTCCCAAACAACCTCTCGAGAAGTGTCCGATAAATATGCTCCGACTGTATTAAAAGTTCAAAATTGAACCTGTTTAAAGAGTAGTAAAGTTAGAAAGTATACTTCTGACTTTGTTGAATCCATCTCTAGTTTCTAGAGTTAAAAAACTTCAAGGAGAAATTAAGGTTGGAAATGACAAAACTCGCGGAAACTTCACGTTTCTTGCCTTCTTGACAAATTTTCAAGCGCAAGTGTTCATGGGAAGGCCTTCCAATCCTCATTGGTTTCAAGCGTCTGAGATAATCATTCCACATAATGATTCACCACAATCATTCCCTGGAAATTACCACCACTTCTGAACAGCACTGCAGTCTGTTGAGTACTGAGAAAGAGCCAGATAAACCAATGAGCCTGGTTACAAAGCCTGTCAAATGTTGTGTCAAATGAGTACGTGGAATGATTGCCCTCTGCACTGAAATCATATTTTATGTACTTTCCATGCATGAGAAAATATCCCCACTGTATTTCCATAAAACACTAATTCTTGGGTTGCAAGGGCATACAATCACAAAAGCATAGCGGCCATCTTGGTTGGTAGGAACAAAAGAAGCAAATGTGTTTTCTTTTGTTCCCACCAACCAACATGGCCGCCAGTACAACCCACCAATAGTGGTACATTACCACATAAATCTCTGAAGTTGAGTTGGGTCATGAGGCCAGACAAATGTTTTTTCCAGGAACAAGTACACAGTAGCTACATTGATAATAAAGTACACACTAAACTCCAGTGCAAGGCGAACATATGATACAAGGGGACAGTGAACTCTAAACAAGATATATGGTAGAATGTAATAGCGAAATTCCAACAATTTCTGTGGTACTGTTACTAACATTACACATATCCAGAACACTAGCAACCAGGTATTGCTTTGCTTTTTTGACAACAATAACACCATTCCCCAAGCTGAGTAAAAATAAACTGGGATAGCAAGATATCTTGCTAACCAGTGCCTTGCATAAAATTTATGCCATACATAGAATGGGTAATGACGGTTGTCAGCTAAAAGATATTCATGGACATATGTAAATTTGTAAACTAGACCAATCATTAATAACAATGATAAAACCATTATCAGTAACTTCAGTGGTTTACTACATATCACCTTCAAAGTTTTCAAGAATTCTATTAAGTCATCTGGAAGCAAAAAGAGTGGGGCACTGAAGAGTAAGATAAAACCCAGAAAATAGAAAACTTGTGGGAAATTCATGCAGGCTTCATGGCTACTCTTATCTCCTACAACTATCCCCCCATTCATTATCACAAATACCAAAAACGCAGCTACAAGAAAACCATAGGCCCACAGGACACGAACCATTTCTACAAAATGCTCAATGAATGACATGATGTATTGAAGGAGTTCTTGCAAAAAGCCAGAGGACTGGCCAGACTTTTCAGTCACTGAAGGTTGTAAATGTCGTAGAGCAGTTGTTCCAGCTGTGAAAATTACCCATATTGCATTGGTCTGCCTGAACATGATAGCTGCAAATCCACAAGCGGAGGCAAGTATGTGATGATCACTGAGACTTAAGGAGTACATTAGAAGTACAAAGAAGGTTGACCCTGCATCAGTGTAGTACAGAAAAGTGAAAAAATACAGAACAGGAAATATACTAAGTGTCAGGGCTGTTATCATACACCGGATCCTGAGAACTTCCTCTTTTGTCCTGGCCATCTTGTCTTGACTCTGATCCTGTGGGAGGAAATAATTCGTGATTAGATTAATTTAATGAGAATCTTATCAAAAGGGCTATTCATAGGTACATGTATACATGTAACTAAAGCAGCTACTACTTCCCTGCTAGCAGAGGAGACAATTTTTTTTATTGAATTGATTAGAACTGCTATGGCAGCATATGTTAAACAAAATTCACAAGGTGAAATTCTTCTAAAAAGCTATCATTGAAAGTTTTATACATACAAATATATCTTTAATCTAAGAAGAAAAAGTAAAACGCCAAAAGACAGAACTTGTCTAATATATTAATGTGTAATCTTGGAAATAAATAGTTTTTGTGCTTGGAAATGGAACTTTCTTACAGATGTTTAAGAATAATTATTCTCACACTTTGTTGGAGTTGAATGGTTTTGCCTACCAAAAATAAAGAATTGGAATTATTTCCAAAAAATGACAATGTTTTCACACCACAAACTAGTTTTTTTAGGTTGTTACTTATATTTTCAGAAAAATCCTTTTGAGCCTCCTTAACTAGACTACCCCACTCCCCAAGGAATTAACATATGCACACATGAAATTGCCCACTCATCTGATGTCTGCTCTGCTTATTTAAGGTTACCAGGTACCTTCAGGGTGCATTTCCGGTGTAAAATATTATAGCACCTTGAGGAAACACCATAGATACCATTTGAAAGCAAGAATATATAAGAGCTCTGATCTTCAGGAGCTCCAACTCTGAAAATATATTAAAGTTTTAAAATCTGTTTGCTTCAAATGTTGCATTTCAAAGGAATCCTAGTATTACAAAACCTGTGTCAGGGATTATCAGATTTCAATTTAGTTCAACAGTTATGATGCAACAACAACAACAATTTTTATTAGCATTCCCATGTACATAAATGGTATTGCCACTACATTACATATGTATTTATATATATATAATAAATTTATTCATAAACTAATTACAATAATAATATAATAAATGATTGAACAAGAGTAATTATTTCAGTTTATTATTAAACTGTTTTTGGTGTAATTAACCGATTCCGTAACTGAAAGGCTTCAAAAATGAAATGTCGTTTTTTTACAAATAAGAGGGTCAATATTGTTGAATAAAAATAGGGTCTTTTCTTTGATATCTAAGTTTCTAAAGTGTTTATATTTCTCACATATGTCTTCAAAGAATTGGTTTCTAATTCTATTATATAGGTCACAGTGAAATATGAAGTGCATTTCATTCTCAATATAGTTTGATTGACATTGTTGGCATGTTCTTAGCTCGAGGGGGATTCTAGGGTTGGAGTGTCTACCGGTTTCTATTCTGAGGTTGTGATTACCACATCTTAATTTCGTAAGCATTCTTCTATGCTCCGTATTCTTAATTTGGTTAAAATATATAGAGCTGCTGGTATCATGCTTGAATAGTGAGTAAAATTCGAGTTTTCTGTTTATTTCGATGAGTTTTAATTGATGTAATTTTTATTCATGAATAATGTTTTGCGTTACTTTAGGTATACATTTTGTTGTATATTGTTCTATGTTATGTTCTTGTCCATTATCAAGTGCGTCGAATAAGTTTAAAATTTTATTTATTGATAACATAAAACTTGTTTTATTGGAGGATGCTAAATCATTTGAGATAAGATTCAAGACACTGTTTAGCGATGCTATTATCAGGAAGTTGTTTGAGATGTAACCAAAAATGTAACATATTGCGATAAATTGTAGATTTCAAAGACAGTCTACCTACCTCATTACGAGATGCTACATTGGGCGCTCTTTTATTTAATCCTAGATAATATTTAAAGAATTGAGTGTGGAGTCGTTCGATTGGGTCTGATTCCCATTTATGAAAATTCATACTATCATAAGCACCCCAAATTTCAGAGTTATATAATAAGATAGGTGCAAATAAGCTATCAAAAAGCTTATTGCATATATTTATAGGTATTTTTGTAAAATGCTTTCATTTTTGTAAAATGCTTTCCGTGAAAAAGTGAAAACATAGTCTGAGTAGATATGCGGGAAATGCCGTCAAGAGCTGTCTGGTTTTAGAATATTACAATTCCCAGACACGGGTTTTGTAGTGGAGATATCAATTGACATTGGGGGACAAATCGAATTAATTCGTCTTGACTTAGAGCTTTTTTTAAACTATATTTTGGACGAAAATCGGAAGTGCAGAAAAGAACACTTGGAAATTCTAGCTTCCCAGCATGCCCTGCCTCTCCAACACATTAGCAATCTCTTGGCCAATCATTTCCCATCATAGTTTGACAATGTGTACTCTTGAACATATCCATGTCAACATTTCCCACCATGTAGTTGCATCCCAAAATTATATATAAAATTTTAAACTTATATTTGCCCGGTTGTTCATAGTTTTCTTCTTGTGTTAACAGCTACTGCTGAAAAATGGGAAAGACTTAATGGTCTGGAAAGTGAAGGGAGGGATGGACCATTTGAAAATTAATTTGGGGGGAGGGGGGTTTACCACAAATCCCCCCCAAAAACGAGCAAGCAGAATTTGCACACAAAAAATCGAGCAAGGGTGAAACTTTGTTTATTAACTGAATACTGAATGCCTTTTAAAAAATTGTGCATGGTCTGATGCAAGATTAAAAAATTATTGCAGCAATAGGAGTCCTAAAAAAAATTAAAGCAATATTAAAGCAATGTTAAAGCAATTAAAGCAATATTTAATAATGTACAATTTATATTCTTGGTAAAAAAATATGTGGTTGTTGTTGTAACAAATAGCTAGTTAAGAGGTTTATAAGTCCCAAGATATGTCAAATTACAACTGGATAACTGTTTTGGGAGGGGCTGACCCTTGACAACATAGACCTCTAAATTTGATTAATCTTTTCCAATGTTTGTTTTACAGCATATCTAGTACATATGCGATACTGAATGAACTCAAAACAAAGCTACAAGTTCAATTAATTTGGGTAAAATTTGGTCCAAAAATATTTTATCCAGTCAAATCATCCCAAGGTCACAGGGTGCCCTTCTGGTGAAACATCTCCTTCAATCCAGACACGTATGTAGTACGTAGGTATGTTCATAGCTATTGTATCATGTTACTGGAATAATGGCCCATGCACTACGACTACAACGCTCTCGATATCAGGGTGTGTTCATATTCCTCAATAACTATCAAGGTAAGGTTAGTATAATTATTATTTAAACCTCTAAGTCATACTGCCTTCCAATAATAATTTGTGTCTTTCTAGTATAAATACTGGTTAACGGTACAATCAAACTAAAATAAAAAATCAACTTCCTTTACCTACATGGTTATGTTGTGGTACGCTGTAATTGCATTACTATTAACCAAGAGCACGTCGCTGTATATAGAGTATAATATAGGTATCTAGTACACATTAATCGCTGTAATATTTGTCAACTTACCTCGGAATGTGGCTGCACTCTCTTTCCTTTTTCACGAAAGTGGATTTTCATAAGTACTTTCCGTAGAAGCCAAGCATTCCCAATAGCGAACAGAATATTAGTGCACCGTAGCCAGAACACAGAGCAAGCTACAGTCAGCCGTATTCTGGAGGTGAATGCGACTGTTTGAAGGAGGATGAAAGAAACTACGTACATTCCTGGTAAGGTCGTAATTTTGGGATCCCATTCCTCGAACTTGTAATCACAGTATTTCTTAGCTTGGGGGATATGAAATATTTCGTCTAGATAAGGGTCTGGCTGTTTGTAATCAATCAGAAGCAGGGTTCCGACAGAAACAGCAAGTAAAACCGCGAGCGAAGTACTGAAAGTCACGTCCACCATCTTGAATTGCAATTTAAGTTTGTACCCAGGCCTTCGTATCAATAGAGTTAAGGTGGCTCATGCTACCGAAATGTGAATTACGTCCCTATGTCCACTCGTGCCGAACGCAATTGAAACAAAAGATAATAAGTGGGCGGCTTTGTTTATATAATTAGGTTCTGAGATATCAAATCTAATTTGCACGTGGATGGAGTTCATTGTAGAATTATGGGTCACCGTATAGAATGGACTAATAGAAGTTTGCGTCAAAAAATTAGAATTTGTATTGCGTCCGTGCTCATGAAGCTGTTCGCAGGCTATCGGTGCTCCCTACTGATTCCTTATCACGTGAAATTCAAATCAAACAGATAAATGTTAAACTTATTAATTTAGAGTAAGCGCTACAGAGTTCATAAACAGTCATAAAATATCGCCAAGCTCTTTAATAAACAACTATCTGCCCTATTTGCATTTTATGGCCTGTTTCAGAATTTCGCACTTTAAGAGAGGAGGCTCGTTCGCCCAGTTCTTTTCTGTTCTGTAATTTGAATTTCGAATTCACCATGCGTGAAAGGAGGGTACCCTCTTATACTGGAACACGTTCTTGTTTAAAGGGATACCCGAGTGAAAAACACATTGGGGCTCAAAAGAATCTTCAACATGTTCTTTGTTCAGAAAATGTATTAAAATTTGATCAAACGTTTTTAGTATTAAGAACGAGCACCTCAAAGTTAGCCCCGCGAAGACATGGGCGCCGCCATCTTTGTTTGCATTTACGGAAGTGACGTCACTTCGTCCCACCAGCGTATCGCGGCTACTTGTCTTTGTATGATTTTCACACGCTCGGAATTAAAGTGGATATATTTTCATCGAGATTGCAGAGGAATTCTTACAGAAACCGGAATTATGATGAAGACGACATTATGAGAAAAGTTCAGAAGACTGGGAGGAGGAAGAAAAGCATTGGGAAGGCGAGAAATTATCAGACGAACAACAAGGTCTCGTAACTGCCATTTAATAACAGCAAAACAACATGGCTTAAAAGACTCGAGTGACTTCTGAATAAGTATAAGAACTACAATGTATGTGAGGTACAGTTAAGGCGTTTATCATCCTAAAAACACCTAATAAGTGAGAGAGTGAGAACGCTGGTGGGACGAAGTGACGTCACTTCCGTAAATGCAAACAAAGATGGCGGCGCCCATGTCTTCGTGGGGCCAACTTTGAGGTGCTCGTTCTTAATACTAAAAACCTTTGATCAAATTTTAATACATTTTCTGAACAAAGAACATGTTGAAGATTCTTTTGAGCCCCAATGTGTTTTTCACTCGGGTATCCCTTTAACTTTAATTAATAAAATGATGCTAAAAATAGACGTCGAAGCCGTTTTCACTGTTTATGTAAGATTCATCAATGGCGACATTAACTAATTAGCTCTGGTGAACTGACTGAATATGACCTAGTCAAAACAAGACAAGAATGTGCACATAAACACAATGGCGTTGCTGGCGAATTTTCTGAACATTTTATATTCGTTAAAATCTAATGCAACTGATAAAGAGCATGTAGAAAAAGTACAGTGAATTCAACAATTGAACATTACACGGACAAGAATGGAAGACAGTAGAGTCGCTCAGTGATTAAAACCCGTTTTATAAGCTATCATGAGTGATTCCCAGCTAACATTTTCTCAGGTACAATGTTTTTTTTGCATGATAATGTGGTTGTTTTTCATTCAGAGTGCACCTGCTGAGGACTTATGCCGAATTTCTGATAATTTAATCTTAAAAACTCGTTAAAAGTCTTTTTGGAATACTTTTTTGTTAACATAGTTAATAAGTGGTGGTAAATCCCAGTCTATCGTACTGCATTTTACGGCAAAACCAAGAAATGTCAACAACCGGCGCGCTATTAGCTCTGAAGGCCTCCCTGCCGAGTCAGTTGAACTCCACCACTGATAAATACATCTACTGCTGTGTACTGGTTTATAGAGTGCTATTAGTTACTCTTAGTTCTTTGAATTCATCAGTACTTTCCAAAGGTCTCTGGATCAAGAGTTGTTTCATTGAAGGTGAGTTCCTCATGTTAAGACAGATGTTCTCACTGAAGAAAATTAACGGCAGTAAAGAAGTTAGCATAGTACTTTGCAAAGCTCAAAAATGTATTAGCATCATTGGAAGTATAAACAAATCTTCTTATTTAGTCCGGATATGTTCAATATTCTTTATATTGTGCAGCGGCAGTATTGAAAAGGGCCTTGGGATGTCTTGTACTCTGACGAAAAGCATGAAAATGTTAGGATAGCATTTGCCGTAGTATCTTTGAATTATTGGTAGAATCTGATCGCAACTCGGTTTCTCTTTCAAATAGATACGTACATTAGCATCTTGACATTGAAGGCAGTTCTTTCATAAACAGAAAGTTTTCGAGCTACCAGTTTAGTTCAGTTTGTCCCGCAGCGAAAACCCCGGTGACATTTATCCTTTAATATGTTATTTTGGTGTGTTGTTCAGTGGATCACCAGGGCATCAAATGGGTTTCACGTTACGTTTAGCACATTAACAACAACTAGTTAAACAGATGCCCTAGTCCCAGCAAACTGTTCTCCGTCTTCGAGCTTTACACACAACTTACAAGCAACACATTTGTAGGTTCACTTGTTATTCATCTTTCACGCTTCACTGGCTGTCACTTATTTATTGGACAAAAAATATAGTACTGTGAATTAAACACATACAAAATCGACTAAAAAATGTATTTCGAGTTATCAATTGAAATATTGAAGAGTGATCCTGAGCGCTTGGTTGCCACTTCAGTCGTGATTTACAAGTTCTTTGTCCAGGACATCGATCAGGTCGCAACGTACTAGCGTTAACAAGGAATAGATGGCTAAGGTATCATAATAACGAACTTATTAGTCAGCAAAGTAGATAACCACGTATACTGACAACAAGATAATCTCGATACGGCCGTAGTAATTAAAGTAAACTGGTATTCGTTTAAGGAGAAGTTAAGATAAATACTCTACCAATTAACTCGTCTTATGTTACTGAACGGTGAACCAGTCACACTTTTCGGGTCAGGTTACGATAAACTTGTAAATTTAATTATATAGTTTTTATATTTGGAACTGAATATCTGCCTGGTAGTAGTAGTAGTAATTTATTTACCCACGTTTCACAGAGTGAGTCAGAGGCTCGTTTAAATATCTACGTGCCTTTTATCATTGTTTGTCCTGTTAGCATTGTTTGTCCCATTTTAAACTAGTTTGTGCCCTTCATTATTGAAGCTAAGCCATTCTCGGTGGGTAATCCCTGCCTATTACTATATTTTGTTTGTTTTTCTTTTCCGATTTTTTTTGTTCGTGTGATTGTAGGCAAAGATACCAAATGAGTGGCCGTGCTTTATTGGATTTATAAACTCGAGCTCAATCGAAAGCCGAGTCGTATCGCCAAAATAACTAAAAACACGACTCTCTACATCTAGCCGTTTGATAAGTAAGATACAGAATTCGTGTCCGTGCTTTATCGGATTTACAAACTTTCAGAACGAGTTTGTAAATCTGGTAACACGGACTACTCATTCTTATCTATTACATATAAATTTTACAAGGGGTCAGTCTCAGCTTCTGGAAGGCAACGCTGGTGAGTTTTGGCCGTTCGATTAGTTTTTTACCTTTATACTCTCTCTGCATCGCGCAGTCAAGTTTTCTATCAAGGAAATATTGTGCTCACATATACTGCTCCCGGGAGAGTAGCACATGATAAATAGGTATGTGTGGGTACAGAACCGGACCTCAGAGAAAAAATGGCTCCAAAACCTGGATTTCCAAGTTATTGTATAAAAACGAACCCGTATTCAGTCTCCCTGTTTGACTACACTGTATCTTCTAAAAACCAAGCGTGTTGCATGGCAACACACGTCACGACGTAGCTAGCGTCTAGCACGCATGCTCGCATCTTATTACGTCATCAGCATGGCATAGCCCCAAAAACCGGCCATCAGCCTCACTAAAGATCATCAGAATCTGGTAAGTCCAAGGCAAGCTTGTAGCTGCTTTAAACTCCAGCCACCACGCTAACACGTGTGGGAGCTGGAGATGTGAGCAAAGCGCTTTGCGATGTGGATCTCTCAGAAGAGGATCTGGTAGTGCAATATCGAAATGGAATAACCCGGAATTCGACATATTTTTACGAAAAACTCCGAAAACGGAATTAGGTTGGAAACCGGACCCGGTAGGCTTGCGATATATGCTTCACTTGTCACAGTCCCTTACCCTCCCCCACCCCCCGAATACTACTGTGTGCATGAAAAGTCAGCTGCCGGCACCAGTTCTCATATTCCCCTACTCTCCCCCTAGTCGTCTTCTTCGATTAGGGCGGGGCTATGTAAACAATTCGAACGATGGAACTTGGAAAACCTAAGACTCTAGATAAGTCTCATAACATGATCGCATGCAAAGTCTCGAATAAGACAAGGGGATGTAGGGTGTGAATGCCGTTTTGTGAAGAGTGAATGTTAATGTACGTTTCCTTACAACACACGTGTATTGCACTTTTAAGGTAACCGGAGGTGACGTTTCGACCTTTATAACCCTTCGATATAGCTGTGACGCTTCCGACGGAGGTTAACACCCAACCCAACCCTAATTAAAACACCTACACCTTTAATAGGATTAGTTACTTTATTGGTACATATAGAAAACGATAACCATGACTACCCAGCAGTTAGTTGTATCGTAAAAACAACTCGCCGTGTTTTTCAACAATCTATGTTATTTTAGTTCTCACGGATGCGTAGTTCAAAGCCCACACACGGCAGCAGATTGGCAATCTTGAGAAGCGTCCTCGTGACTACAGCGAAGTGAACTTTTAATATGAATGACAGACAGTATGACCTGCCGTTAATTAGCGGTCATGTTTAACCTTTGAATTAACAAACCCCAGCATTCTACATGTTGTACCAATATCTGTTTAAAATATGCGTAAAATATGATTTAGTGTTTGTTTTCTTTCATGTGCAGCCGTGCTCATGAGCTTTAAAGAGGTTTTAAATTGATAAAATATCTATGTATGTGAACATGAGACACTAAGGGAACAGGAGCGTGAGGTACCAAGTCTGTCTTCAGTTTAATCGCCGCGTTACCTTAAAAATCCTCACGCAAATCAGCTATCATTAACAGGTATTTTTTGCTGGGTTTTGTTGCTTGGTAAGTTCCTTAGCTAGAACATGGAACTCTGATCTTAGTTGCTAACTAACCTATAACCGGTATTAACAGTAAGTATAAAGTCTATCATAATGATGGTCCATTCCTACTCGAGATATAATCAGTCTCTAATAAAGTTCAACCCAGGGAATCCAACTGATAGCCGTCTCTGCCCGCACCATCGCGTGTGCATTCGTAGGTGATTATTTCTATTAAAAGGAACTTAAACTTCTACTTCAGTCGTGATGTCGCAGCTAATGACCAGCTTACTGCATGCGCCATGCGTACTGGACTCTCGACCAATAAACTGCTGTCATGCATGACCATTACGTGCCGTGTGTATCATATTTAGCATGAATCTCTATGTGCAGATGGGGCTGGGCTGTTATATTAGCCTGAACATTAACGAACTGACCACTATATATTAGTGATCAGTAGCCGGCACTGGTGCGATACAACTTAAGTGGTAAGTCATTCACCTCCTAAGAATTGATTAATATTAATTGATATCATACTAGTGGGTATTAGAGTAATTCTAGCATTACCATGATTAGTAATCATGCACAGCTGGGCTCATCGATATAGAATGGTTGATATATCTACTGCTGGTTTTCTAGACGGTTCTTGACGAACTAGTAGGTCTAGTATTATTTTACAGTATTATAGTTATGTAGTTTTCTTTGTGTTTTTAGCCAGCTGGAAAAATTACAGACATTTTTACCGGCGATGATTTATACTTCCCTTTGATTTTGCTTTGGCATAATTACCGAAAAGAATTCAGTGAAATGCTTTTTCAAACTGCTTACCAGTGTGATACTATTGCTTATTGAAATAATGTTGTCAAAGCAGAACTCGTAAAATAGTTCAAACTTTTAAGTGTTAAACACGCGGCTCAATCTTGAGAGTACGCCTGGTAGTCGTAAAGTGCGTCATGTCAACCGTGCCGTCAGGATCTGAGATATTGATCTCTGTGATAAGCCAAAGGAATGAACGCGTTGAAACAAGTTAAACGTTCATAGCTTAGGGCCCTAGCTATTTTTAGAGTACGTTGAAACAAGTGAAAAGTCCCTAGGGCCCTCTTTTCAGCACAGAAGACAGATAACGCAGTCCATATACAGACAGACAGATAGACAGACAGATACACAGATAAACAAGACAGAGAACGCAGTCCACATACAGAATACAGACATATAGACAGCCAGATACACAGATAAACAAGACAGAGAACGCAGTCCACATACAGAATACACACATAGACAGCCAGATACACAGATAAACAAGACAGAGAACGCAGTCCACATACAGAATACAGACAGCCAGATACACAGATAAACAAGACAGAGAACGCAGTCCACATACAGAATACAGGCAGACAGACAGATAGACAGACAGATAGACAAATAAACAGACAGACATATAGAGATAGACAGAAAAAGAGCCGATCTGGACAGAAAGACAGAGAGGGAAAGTAGGGTAACCACACACAAGACATCCATAGGTTCTCTAACGTAGCAACGTTGATAGGTGTCCATAATCGTTCTTGAAAAATAGATACATATATGTATATATCTACATATCCCGTTACACTGCGTCGGCGTGTAGATGATTCTCTATCTCGATCTCTCCGTGAGGAGAATGCTTAATACCAGCTTTTTTGAATGTGGCCCAAATTTTCCTCGTTGTGGCTCTGCAGCTAGGTCGATGTTTTTGGATTTTGCCTCTCTTTCGTTTTCCTCAGTGGACTGGATATGCACCGAAAACACAAAATTCTGCTCCCAAGACTTATTCAAAATTAACATCAATTGAAACAAACTCTTCTCTTGTTATATTGATCCGCCATAGTTTTTTTTCATAGAATATCGAAACATCTTAACTTGGCGGCATAGTCTGTAGTCTGTTGTTTTAGTTACATCATATATTTGTTGTTTGTTTTTGTGTTGTCCCACTTCCATTTTCTTTTTCTTCCTCCACTCTTGTTACGACAGCATACATCATGATACATATTTATCATGACACTGTTTGATGCTACCCAGCTCAGATTAGCTTTTATAGTTGTTCTGGGTAGCATTTACCAACAATTTTGTTAAATTGAATATTTATTCCTCTCACAAACTGTAAAATTGACAAATAAATGACGTCATCAAAACTATTGCGCAATGCACTTTCAAAAATATTGCTACACGCTTGCATTACAAAAGAAATTGTTTTTATTGCCATTTCAGTTTTCAAGACAGTGCATACAATGTATATCATTTGAGACCATAAGTGTTTTGTACTCGAGCCGGATGTACAGAGTCATGTTTTTCAGTTATTTTGGCGATACGACCTATTTCGGCCGAGAAAATCGAACTGAGCTAAATGTACGTGTCAAATTTTTGTCACGTGTCGTAAAAACGAAAGTGAGCTTAAATGAATATTTTTCTTCATTGTTCTATGATTCATAATAAGGGCTGAAAAAATCCGCCTTTTAATCATGTCCAGCGATTCATAAAGAAAAAGGTTAGTTAATGTTAAAATATATTATAATATAAATTATACATACCACCTTAGAAGGTGGAATTACAATGCAATTGTCATTTTAAGAGTTTTCAATATTGTCTTGAGCAAATCTACAAAGAACGTCCGCCATCTTTATTTCATCGACGTCATCACTTGCCAGCCAATCACAAGCATTCTTTCTAGATTTGTTACGCAACATGTTGCAGCAGCGCCAGTGGTAATATGAGCAACAAAAGCAACATTTGTTACAAAAAGTAGAAGTCACTTCTACTTCTGCAACACGTTGCTGCAAACTTGCAACATGGAAATGTGTTGCGTGGCAAGTTGTTCGAGTGGGTGGTATTACCTATACTAATACGTGCAACATCGCGCTGCAACTTGCAACGCAACATTGTTGCGAGATAAGTTGCAATAAATTTTTGCCCGTATTACTTCACCTTTACTTTGAGATGTTCTTGGCAACGGAAATAGTTCGAAAGTAAACAGTTGCTCTTACTATGGCGCAGCATGCATGTCTCTTTTCAATTTCCGAAACACTTTTTTTTCAAAAAAGGAAAGACCTTAAATATTAGAGACATTTGACAAAATGTTGCGAATATGTTTGCATTCTCGACATCAAGACTATTGTTCTAACACAGGGAGCCCAAGCTCGATATTTGTGCATGTTTTTGAGCAGAATATGTACTGTTGACAGTGTAATTAATTATAACCGAAGAAATCTTGGAAATCAAGTCTAAATTTCTTCCATGGACTAATGCTCACTACTGTAGATCGCTTTTTGTCATTGGGACGAAGTTTCAGCGTCATTGAATTTCTAACAATCAACACTAGTCCATGTTTCTTTCCAAGATTTCTTTGGTTTTTATTAATTACACTCAACAGTACAGATTCTGCTTAAAATCGAGCTTGGGCTGCCTGTGGTTCTAATGGCCAACACTCGTACATATGATGCTACATATGATGCTACATATGGTGGTACATATGGTGGTACATATGGTGGTACATATGGTGGTACATATGGTGGTACATATGGTGGTACATATGGTGGTACATATGGTGGTACATATGGTGGTACATATGGTGGTACATATGGTGGTACATATGGTCGTACATATGGTCGTACATATGGTGGTACATATGGTGGTACATATGGTGGTACATATGGTGGTACTTTGGCCCGCGCGGGAGCTTCGCTAGGAATTGTAGTGAATGTATAGGATTTTTCGTAATAAAGAAATAACATATAATCGATCTTGGAACATCACTCACTTGTTCTTTGTGTTCTTTGTCACTTCGCCTGAGTTGATGTTTTAATTTCCACCAGTTCAAAAGAAATGGCTTCAAATTTTCTTCAGAGATATTAAAGAACAAACTACTGAAGAACAAGTGAGTGCAGTTTCAAGATTGATTATATGTTTTGTATTTATTACGAAAAATCCTATACATTCACTACAATTTCTAAACCACTGACATGTAGTAAGCTTGGGATACCTGTATTTATATACATGTTTTTATTATTTTTACTTTAGGCGTTCCAGCTACGCTTGTTTTATAAACCAATAATGGATGCTGACCTCATAATCGGGCATCTGCCCGAGTCCCACTGGCAGAGAGTGAAAGACTGCCCCAACGAAAATGGTAAGAATTGAATTTTGAAATGGGATAATTTTAAAATATTAATTGGGGTGATTATAGATGGTTGAAGAAAAGTTAAAACTCTCTCTCGTTTGACCGCAAACTCTCATGTGCTCTCCTCGAATTTGAACCTGTTCTAATGTTCATGAGTTGATGAGAGTTTCAAAATTCTGAGTTAACTCTCAAACGCCATGCCTCAACTGACATGCGCTCTCATGCTCGTTTGACCGGGCTGCATGGTAGTTAATGAGAGTTGAAGAAAACTCTCATTCAACTCTCATGCCTCCACTCTCATGCGCTTTCATGCTCGTTTGACCGAAGTTTAACAATCTTTCTGCCCTCCCATTAAGATTTCAAGCACTATCGACTTGCTAGATGTATGGATAAAGGTAGTGGGGCATTCCTCTACCTGGCACAGTTAGTTGACGATGACGAGGACGAGGACGACGAAATTTACCAGCTTCTAATATCCAACACTGTTTACGGTGACCCACTGAAGGGTATACAGATGGTACAATTGGCCGTGAAGGACAACAAGGCCATTATTGGAATATACTGCTCTGGGAATGAGTGCATTATTAGGAAGGACTAAACTGACTGACAAAAATACCAGATTGATAGCTACAAAACACAACGGTGAACATAATCCAACAGTAAACAGTTAGACCTTCACGTCTTCTCGGCGGATAAGGACGTAAAATCGTAGGACTAGTGTCCCAATTAGCTGCAAAGCTAAATACATTGACACTAACTTAAATAAAGTCTTACTCATTTTAACTTCAACTTTATTCAATATATTACATTTACACGTTATTATTCGACCCGCATTTAGCAAACGCTAATCGATGCGGGTGGTTAAGTAAGTTTAAGCTAACTGAGTAATAACAGAACAATAATTTACATATAGGACTGTCTATAAGTGGGGACTATCCTGGGTTTCAGAGGATCGAAGAGATATCTAAAGGCGAAGAGGCGAGACGGAAGAAAACTGACGATGAGGAGACAGAAGCAAAAGTTGCTGGTGTTATATCCGTTGACAATCTCACTTTCAAATCAAGAAAACACGTCAAACCGGTTTTGCTGGGCCATTGGCGAGCCAATGAAAATTACCGTTACATCCAGCACTCACGGTTGCGCCTGGTAATGATAGATAGATAAATAGATAGATAGATAGATAGATGGATATAGATGGATATAGATGGATATAGATGGATATAGATGGATAGATGGATAGATGGATATAGATGGATATAGATGGATAGATGGATAGATGGATAGATGGATAGACAGACAGATAGATAGATAGACAGATAGACAGACAGACAGACAGACAGACAGACAGATAGATAGATAGACAGACAGACAGATTGCTTTATTTACCCTCGGTATTGACTGAGGCTGATTAAGTCTCTAGCAAAATACATACTAATGAGCCGAGAACAAAATAATTAAATAGATAATGACCATAATAATGACAATTACAGTTAATAATATTCAAAAAAAAGATAAAATGCAATATATAAACACAGAATTTCTTTCCTAAATTGAAAACCTATTAGCATACACAGACTAATCTGAGACTATTGCAAAGCTAGGGACCACTACAAGGAAACGGAAACAGAACGCACTGCCCTCTTAAATGTTCTCCAGCTGTGCAACGATCTCCAATCATCTGGAAGGGAGTTCCATGCCTGAGATGCAGTGTGCGCAATAGATATTAACCCAAACCATGTTGATCTTACTTTCGGGAGAACTAACTGTTTGTGCCTCCTGAGGTTCTTGATGTTATCCCTCAGGTTAAATAATGATTTCACATAAGATGGAAGTCTGTTAGTCAGACGGAGCATGTCCTGAAAGCGCCTATCAACTAATGTGTAACCTATTCTGCCTGCCAGGGTATTATAATTGGAAGAATAATCGTTATAAACATATCTCAGAGCTCTGTAGTTCAGCTTCTCCAACTTATCACAGTCACACATTTTAGACAGTTATTCCATACAGAGGAACAATAAGTAAATTACGCCATAACAAAGGACTGATAAACATTCATTTTCGATGAAAATGAAAGAACATCTAACTGTTTACTTACTTTCTCGATATTTTAGATATGTGTAAGTTAAAATGCAAGTTGTTATAACACCTAATAGTTCGAGATGGTCAGTAGGAGGTACAGTAACGCCACCAATGCTGCAGCGAATACCTGAACCTTTCTTCTCTGGTAGAACGAGAACTTTACACTTGTCTAGGTTCAATACGAGATCACAGTCACTAAACCACTTGCATGCAATGTTCAGTTCTTTGACCAACACTGATTGGACAACAGCAGGGTCTTCGTGGCTGAAGAATAAGTGATTATCATCTGCATAATTGGATATGCGGTTGGCCTCCTTTATAAAGTAGGACAGATCATTGAGGAATATATTGAAAAATAGCGGACAGATTGCTTCTGCAATCTTGACATACTGCTTTCTACCTTGGAGATAGCTCTCAATTAAGTTAAGACTGTGTGTAGATATACCAATAGAGTAGATTATCCAATCAGGGACGAGGTTCAAATTCTGAACCTTACATGTTCGCATGGAAGAGAGATTCTCAACGGATAACACCAGAGGTTGTTCTCTCTCCTCTTTGCCTTTTCTTTATTCGAGTCTCTTGCACCCAGTTTAACGAGGGACAGACCAAGACATTGGTCAATTACTTCTACGGATTGAAAGTAAACTAAGCTGATCAGTTTGACCGTATGACTGGCACCTCGACATGGAATGCGTCACACTCTCAAGCAGATGTACCGTCTCTTTGTAGCGGTACTATAACACTAGCGAGGCAGGTCCTGCGTGCTTATATATCACTTCAATAACCAACTGAATCGCGCTCGTAATCCCATGGAAAAAGCTTTACTGGATGGCAAACAAACTTCTAAACGCTGTTTTAGAAAGATTGACATTCGATTGGATTTACAAACAGGCTACAATCCTGGTCAAATGTCTTTGGGACACACTACTTCTAATGTAGTGATGACCAATTGCCTACAATATTCGAGTAGTATGTTGTCAAAATATCCCCCACCCCTCCCCCAGACAATGTTGGGATATTGGGTCATTGAACAGGCGACTTTACTTTTTATAGATCAACATTGCATTGGGGGGATAAAAACTCTGAAAAGTCGCAAATTCTCTCAAAAAATGCTAAGTGTCCCAACACTTTTGACCACGATTGTCTGAGAAACTTCATTGATAAAATCGACTGTAGGATATAAAAAAATTGGAGAATGCTAGCTAAACTTGGCACGCTCTTTTATTGTTGGAATCTACATCTCGTGTATTCTGCTTGAAGTCCATCGCTGCTTAACGACGTCACAATTACGTCATGAAGACAATAACATTTACAGCATTGAATGAAAATGAAAGTCAAGTACTTAAATGTTTCGATAAAAGTCGAATAGAATAATAACCTTTGAAGCATTGAATGAAAATGAAGTAAAGTACTTGTCTAACGTATTTTGTGAAAATTACGTAAAAAGGCGATTTCTGCAGTATTGGGCTTGTTATACGGTTCACCTTATTTGTAACGTTAGGGTTGGGTCACTGGAAAGAGCAGCCAAAACAGATTCAGAATGTCATAACGTACCATGTGTTTTTGTAAAAGCGTAACAACGATTCACTCCATTTTAACCACTATTAAAAACATACTTCATATTCTTTTAAACTGGTCGAAGCATGACTTTTCAACCTACTTTGGCTGCTCTTTCCAATGAGGTTATTGGTTTGGCACGCAGAGTAAGTTATGACGTCATTCTGACGTCAAAATTGGGGTGAACCGTGTGGTGAACCGTTGGTTAGCCGTTATAACAAGCCCCAATACTGCAGAAATTGTTGTAACTTTTGAGCTTTGTACTTTCTCCTCTGATAAGGCATGACACTTTGAATCTACTTGGGCTGCTCTTTCCAATGATGTTACTTTTTGCGCAATTAGAGCAAGCTATTACCTCATTCTGACGTCACAAATAGTGATGAACCTTGTGGCGAACCGTTGTAAATGGTAAAAAAAAATCCAATACTGCAGAAATGTTCTTTGCACGTCATCTTTTAAAATATATTTAAGTAGTTTACTTCGTTTTCATTCAATGATCCAAAGGTAATTATTGGTTTACGACTTTTTCAAACATTTAAGTACTTTACCGTCATTTTTATTCAATGCTGGGAATGTCATTATCTTCATGACGCCATTGTGACGTCATTCAACAGCGACGGACTTCAAATAAAATGATACACGAGATGAAGATTCAGACATTAAAGGAGCTTGCCAAGTGTGGCTAGAATTCCCTTAATTCTCGAGATTCTACAGCCGATTTTACCTCAAAGTAGACAGTAGTTATAAATCGGATGCCTCTCCTTAACCTTGCAGCATGAATACAGCTTCAATCGGCATCACTAGTGCCCGTTACTATGGGAACGCGCACTGATAACGACCGTATAGTCAGTCTACACTCTTATAACTTAAAGAGAAATAACCAAGTATAAAGGGCTAACCAAATATGATAAAGAGTATAACCAACTATACTGATAACGAATATAATAAACAAGTGCAGTTTATATTTCACCGACTTGTATATAGGCAGTAATTAAAAGGGTCAACCCCAACATGATGAACGAAAGACAAAAATAACTGCTCAGATTTGCAGAGTATATATGCTTACCAGGTATACTCGACAAAATTTGAGACATTTTGAATAAAGGATAGCAATGTTTCGAGTGGATGAAAAATACTGCTTTTAGTAGCCTGTGTACAGCCGTTGCATGCTCAGAAACTGAGACGTCCGAGCCTGTAAATAGGAGACGCATTAGTCCGTTACTAGAAAAAATAATATTATAGACATGCTGGAAAGACGATGTTGCGATATTATGCGAAGGAATGTATGGCTTCAAAGACAGAGCTATAACAAGGATCGCTCGACTCTTTCACTATGGATAAAAGCTCATTTGTTTTGGCGATTGTTTCGTTTCTTCGATTTTCACGAATTTCGAGGAGCTGAAAAACCTTCCCATTCGCACTTGAAATCAAGAGCAAATACAAAATAACCACTCAGTCGTTACAGTACCTTGTTTAATCTTTCCAACCAGCAGGTTTGTTTTCACAAAACATACCAAGCGACGATTAACCACGCCGATGTTTGCACTGCATTTCACTCGCCCACATTTTCCTGCTCCCAACTCCAATTGCATGCTGGGTAATGGACAAAAAAATCACAAGGGGTTCCCCCCCCTCTGGGACTCCGGTAGGGGAGCCCTACAACCAAGAGCGGTGATTTGGACTCAAGCCGTTGCTTTAAAGTGACAAAAACACATCCTAATAGGTTGAGCAGGGGTAACAGACTGCCAACTGCAGGATTTCAAGGATTTCATTGAATAATTTTTTCCTGTGTCTGAAAGCACAAACACAACGGAAAAACCCTGTGAAATCCCCTCACAAGGCCTACTAAAAGCAAACCAAGTACTTTTCAGCCGTCCTCAGACTTAATGATGTCTTCAAGCTCTCTGACAGTGGCTTTTTTCTCCAAAATTAGAGCACATTTCATTGGAAACCCTACAGAAGTTGCAATACCTACCGTCGACCAGTTAGTAGAATTCACCCGAATGGCATTGTGGAGAAAGTTTGAGCCCTCGGCTTAAAACGTCAGCAGTATTTAACTACCCCGGGCTAGCCAAACTTGAACTGAGGGGGAGGGTTGAGTTAGCACTCAGGATTTCACCGATTGAGCTCACACACGATCGGACGACAAAGAGTTAAGAGCTCATACTCTTAATCTGTTTTGAAATATTAGTCTTTCTTTGGCTCTCATATTAGTAATAACTAGTATACCTAATAGGTAGTGGATGCGGCCGGTCAGTCAAGGAAGTGTTACTGGGTGATAAAAATGCCAAGGTGTTAATAGATGAATATATTTTGTAGTTTTTGGGCTATCGTGCGACTGAAGCCTGTTTGAGCTGTGGTGTGATTTCTCAAAAGTTTTCCCGATTTATTTTCATTTTGTTCCGACACATCAACGATTCCTCAGGTAAATTCCCTGAGCTTACCAATTCCCGACATTTTCTTAAGATTCCCAGCCCGGTGAAGATTAAACACCGGAAATCAACTGTAATGAGAATATATTTGTAAATTCTAATTGGTGTTTTGGATTATCGAAGACCATGCCCAATAGAACGGAAAATTATTTGCTGCTCACCATCTTGATAACAGGAGAGATAACTGATAGCCATTATCTCCGCCCCAAGCTATCAAACTATATATACTCACACAGAGTTCGATCGCCTACATGACCCAGTGACTCATGCATGAGTCGTAAACTCAGCATGCATGCTCATCAAGTTACAAAACATTTTGTGGGTTGGACTCGCTGTTTTAGCACTGAAGGAACTTTAGTAAAAATACAAACGAAGACGATCAGAATTAGCCTGAAGTAAAGCGTACGACAAAGCACTCGTGGATTTGCGTAAATCGCTGCACGGAATGCGAAGAACATAAACCCGTCAAAGGTTGCTCCTCTCCTCCCCAGTATATTCCCTGAATTAAGAAGGAAGCTGAAATGTTGGAGAATACAAACAAGCAAGCATATAACATACACAGTAATTATGGTCTATCAATAAGGCGTGGATCACATCAAACTTGACTGCGAAAAGATAACTGAAGGCCTTGGCTGGATACCTCATCCCCGTTCAGCTATCAGGAACCATTTCTACAACAGGATATACGAGTCATTCTATCTTGAAAACATTAGTTATTTTTGGGGATCCAAATAGAAATTTGCCAAAGCATTTCATGCCGAGGCCCGTAGGCAATATAATATTCAACAGTCGTTACTAACTTACAAACAAGGTTGAACCGCCTTAAGTCGAGTAAAGATCCTTCGGCAGCTGGTTATTTGTTACATGAACGTGTCAGGCCCCATGATTCAAACACTATCAAATACAACATAGAACGGGTTGACGACATGTTAAAATCAGTAGACCAGAGTGAAGCAGAGATAAAAGATGACTTGAAATCTACAATACACTCAAGCGGCAGAATAAAACTGGGCGAAAAACTGCTCATGACTTTGAGGAAAAAATTCTGACAGACCTGGGACAATTAATGACAGAACTACAAGACATCCGCGTCAAGCTCAATGAATTAAACGATAAGGTTGGATCCTTTTTAAAGTAAAATTTTCCTCTAAGAGAAAATCAAGATCAAAGACGCAAAATATAGGCATCATGCCGAAAGTAGGAAGAAGCCAGGAGAAATACTCAGCGTACCACTGAAATATTGGAGAAAATTGCTCTTAGATATGAACAGGGAACTCTTCAGTAATGTTGTCGACCTAGAGTGAAAGAAAATGGGCAAATCTTCTTTGTGACAGTGACTGCAGTCTGTTAAGCAGTTGTGCAAAATCGCATCTTGAAGGTTTACTAGGTAGTTTTGAAAAAGAGGAAATAAGTTCAGATGATGGGGATGATGATCCGAAAGATCCGTCAGACATTCACCAAACTAGATCTAAGCCATGCATATGAACAAATGCTTTTGGGAGTTTGTGACAATCAATACCCACAAAGGGTTATACAGGTATAACCGGCTTCTTTACGGTGTCAGCTCCAGGCATCTTCCAGAGAACTATGGAGGGATTACTACAAGGAATCCCCTGCGTAGCAGTCTTCCTCGATACCATTCTCATTACTGGACACACTGACGAAGAGCACTTAGATCACATCGAGCAAGTCCTGAAACGTCTCTCAGATGCAGGTTTACGACTCAAGACAAATTAACGGATTTGTTAATGAATCACTCATCCACAAGCTTGAGAGTTGTTATTGTTTATCGTCCGCCCCTGTCAAAATCAAACAACACCTCTCTTGGACTATTTTTCGAATAATACTGGTGTAATATATATCAATCATCTCCCATGATTGAGTCTAACTACGATTACTTGTAGAGCAGAGTACGTAAAACTATGAACAGCGCTCGATAGTACATTAAACCTATATTCTATACTATTCTCAACTCATACTGGCGTCCCTAGTATTTGACATGGTGTCAGAAGTCTGAACATGGCGACAAATCTACAATGGGCAGCACCCAGTAGTCTGAGGTTTGAAGGAAACCTCAAAGAGAACTTCAGGAGATTTGAGGAACATTGGCTCTTCTTTGAGAAAACAGAGCTAAAGGCCGAAATCACACGAAGAGGCTTGCGCCTATTTTCTCTTGTGCATAGGAGAAAGGGGTCGAGAGATACACAAAATACTATCTCTCCCTCCAGAAACGTGCGAAGTGGACGGAGCAACAACATGGACCACAGCGCAACTGAGAGAAGCATTCAAGAAGTATTGTGACCCGAGAAAGAACATTACGTATGAACGAAACAAGTTCTTCGTAAGAAACCAACTCGAGGGAGAAAGTATCGACAAGTATGCCACCGACCTACGCACATTAGCCGCGTCTTGTGAGTTTAAGGATCTCGAAGATGAGCTGATTCGGGACCGAATCGTGTGTGGAATCAAGAGCCAATCATTACGAGAGCGTTTACTACGCGACGCGGACCTCACTCTACAAAAGGCAATAGATACTTGCAGAGCCGCAGATCACTCAAGAGAGCAAGCAAAATCGTTCGCAAGCAGCGCTCAACAAGAAACAGACACACTACAAGCAGCAAACGCTGAGCGCCCAAAACAAAGCCGCACCCAATCAAAACAAGTCGAAGGATCGGGCGCAAGGAAAATGTGGTAATTTCGGTAGATCACACCCACCGAAACAGTGCTTCGCTTAAGGGAAAACATGTAATAGCTGTGAGAAGCTCGGGAACTTTGGTAACTTTTGCCGCTCAGCACAGAAACCAATATACAAGTCAGTCAGGGACATGCAAACATTAAAGTCAACGGGGTGTTAATCAGAATGAAGCTAGATACTGGGGCTGAAGTGAACACTCTGACTCTACAGGATTTCAACCGGGTTATTCCTAAACGACAGAGGCAACATAAGCTGAAAACGAGCAAGGATAAGCTTACTGCGTTTGGAGGACACAATATTCCAACAATCGGGAAATGTTATCCTCAATGTAAACATGGGAATTCCAATGAAGTTATCGAATTCCACATTGTGAAGGATGGAAAAAACCTTCTAGGGTGCAAGAGCTGCAAGAGCATGAAGCTCATTAGTTTTCACAATGTTGATGGGCTGAGCCGGCCCAACAACGAGAGGAACCTTGTGGGCTCGCAAACCTAACGTCGGAGGAGATATTCGACAAATATTCTCCGTGCTTCCAAGGATTGGGGCGGATTTCAGAGCCTTACGATATCAAATTCTTCCCCAGGCCCCTCTTAACTCTCTTTGGAGCCTCTGGAACCCAGGGTAACCAGTGATCAACCCACCTAGGAAAATACCAACAGCGCTGAGGGATCGGGTGAAAGCTGAGCTCGAAAACATGGAGGAAAAGGGAGTGATACGCAAAGTTAACGAGCCAACCGAGTGGGTTAGCTCAATAGTTGTAAACGAGAAACGTAATGGAAAGCTGAGGATCTGCATCGACCCGCGAAATCTAAACAAGGCAATAATGCGTGAGCTTTGTCAACTCCCAACAAAACAGGAAATCACGAGCCGACTGACTGACGCACGCTATTTTAGTAAATGGGATGCAACATCTGTATAAGCGATGACAGCTCCTATCTGACCACATTTAACACACCATTTGGTCGTTATCGATTCACAGTCGTCCCATTTGGTGTAGTTTTCGCACAAGAAGTGTTTCACCGCACTGTTCACGACTTGTTTGTCAATATCCCCGGTTGTGAAACTGATATTGATGGCATTCTTGTATGGGGTAAAACAGTCGAGGAACATGACAAGAACTTGGAGCGTGTGCTCGAGAGGGTCAAAGAGATTAACATGACTCTGAACAAAGATAAATGTGAATTCCGCACAACAGAAATCACCTACTTTGGAGAAACACTCACAGCAGAGGGCGTGAAACCTGTGAACAAGATTAGAGCCATTTTGGATTATCTAAAACCGGAAAACCGACAGGATGTACTTCGATTACACGGGATGGTGAATTTGATCGCGAAGTTTGCGCCTAATGTATCTGACATAACAACGCCACTTCGTGAACTCACAAAGAAATACGTCGAGTTTCGCTGGGACGATCAACATGATACTGAGCGTTCTCCGAGCTCAAACAAAAACTCACGCAACCCGGAACGTTGCGTTACTACGACGTCAGTAAGAGTGTGACATTACAAGTCGATGCGTCACAGAAGGGCCTTGGAGCTGCGCTACTTCAGGACCAGGGTCCAGTAGCGTATGTCTCCAGCAACAATACGCACAAATAGAGAAGGAGTTGCTGGCCGTAGTGTTTGGTTGCAAGCGCTTCCACCAATATATCTACGGGAAATCAATCGTTGTGGAGTCAGATCACAAACCTTTGGAGGCGATACTCCAAAAGCCATTGTCGCAAGCGCCGTCACGTCTCCAGAAGATGTTGCTGCAACTCCAGGAGTACGACATATCTCTAGTGTACAAAAAGGGTAAAGAAGATGCGCTATCGCAGATGCGCTATCGCGTGCATTTCCGCCGGAAATCACGCAAGAGCAATTTGAGGTTGAGATTCAGTCGGAGAAATATGTCCACTTAATGTCAAAAACAGCTTACGTGACAGATAGAAAGCTCGAGCAAATAAGGAGAGAGTTGGCCGCAGATGCATCCATGCAAATGTTAATCGCCTATATATCCACGAGGGATGGCCGGAAACAAAACACGAAGTCCCCATCGAGATACGGGAATATTACAAGTTTCGACAAGAACTTGCTGAGCAGGACGGGATGGTCTACAAAGCGAACAACATCCTTATTCCACCGAAACTGCACGCGGACACTCTGAAGAAGCTGCATGTCTCACATCAAGGGATGGAGAAGACCAAACGTCTGGCCAGAAAATGCGTATTCTGGCCAGGTATGAATGCACAAATTGAAGAAGCAGTATCCAGCTGTGCAGCTTGTTTGCGACACAGGAATGCAAACCAGAAAGAGCCGCTAAAGTCGCACGAGGTACCCAGTCGCCCGTGGCAACGTGTCAGCACTGACCTATTTAACTGGAAGGGCAGACCTCATCTTGTGGTAGTCGACTACTACAGTCGATACCCAGAGGTTGCAGAGGTACGAGACACGCGGGCCAGCACGATCATCAGGAAGACCAAGTCATTCTTCAGTCGCCACGGAATACCGGAGGAGGTCATCTCAGATAACGGACCTCGATACTCATCACATGAGTATAAGGCATTTGCTGAGGAGTATACGGATTCATGCATACGACCATCAGCCCACGATATCCACAGGCTGGTGGCCTTCACGAGAAGGCTGTACAGACCGTCAAGAATCTGCTGCAAAAATGTAGTGAGAACAGTGATGATGCTTATACTGCATTGCTTGACTATCGTAATACGTCGATTGATGGTGTAAGTCCTGCCCAGGCACTCATGAGCCGCAGACTTCGGGTCACATTACCGATTGGTCAAGGCAAACTGAAGCCCAGTGTCATTGATCGTCACGACTTTGAAGCTCAAAGGACCAAAACACAAGCCAATCAGAGCAAGCATTACGACAGGAATGCAAAGTCGTTACCAACACTCTCGCCTGGTGACAGTGTTCGGATGAAAAAGGAACCGGGAGACACATGGAAACCTGTGGTTGTCATGGGAACACATCATACGCCAAGAAGTTATGTGGTGCAAACGGAGGACGGTACTGCGTGCAGGCGAAACCGAAGATACATCATGAAAACCAACGAGAAAGCTCACAATATTCCAGATTCTGAAACACACGATGATGAGCTAACGATAGCAGATAACACACATGCTGAAGATGCAACAGACACTAGCAAGGCCAAGTGTCATCTCCAACCCCTGCTAATGTTCAGCACAATAACGATGAGCAAGTGAGAATTAGTCGCTATGGACGGATTATCAAGCCAAACCCCAAATACAAAGACTGACCAATTTATAAAAAACTTATTTGCACTATATCTTATCTACATTTTATCATCCTTATAAGGCCCAAGGAACTGAGAGCAATAATCAACATAGTTTCGTTAGTACGCAATATTAATAATTATTTGTTTGTTACAGGACTATTGATTATATGTTTGATTATGATTTATTGATTTGCTAGATTTCTATCTCTGGACTGAAGGAGGATGTAATATATATCAATCATCTCCCATGATTGAGTCTAATTATAGATCACGCTATATAGGAGATCACGATTACTTGTAGAGCAGAGTACGTATGAGCAGCGCTCAATAGCACATTAAACCTATATCCTATACTCAACTCATACTAGCGTCCCTAGTATTTGACAACTGGCTACTGGAACTAGTCACAGCTTCTGGCTCTTTGCTCTCGACTGGATATTTTAATTTCCATATGGACGACAGAAATGATTCTGCTGCTCTCCAGTTTGTTCAACTGCTGGAGTCATTCAACTTAAAACAGCATTTCAAAAACTCATGAATAATTAATGAGCATTTTGTCCAATCAGATGAAGCAAATCAGTCACGTGCATGCTCCTTTATACCTGATAAAATCTCATCATTCTAAAAGGCCCGCGGAGGGATTTGAATTCTGTCCCAGAGGGAAACGGGGTTAATGATTGAGACAATGGAATTTCTATTGATGTTTCAGCTTTCTCACTGAATTGCTAATTAGGATGAACGTTTTATATAAAGAATATTAATGAACATGAAATTTTATATAAAGTTTCATCCTAATTAAGAATTCACTGATAAAGACCCAAAGATAGCAAAAAGTACACGGAACATAAGGTACCTAGATAATAAATTTTGCACTAAATTTACTAATATCAGCAGACTACCGAGATACACAGATAATATTTTTAAAATGAAGTTATCCAACTACCATTACTTGTTTACCGAGCCACTATTTAGTTCCAATTATTAAACCAAACTCAAAGCCGTAAAATTATAAAAACGTGCATTAAACTTACATATTTTCTGCCGGAGTCAAAAATTTAGAGTCTGCCGTCATGTCAGTCACATCGCTTTCCAAGTCTTGAACTTTATCGAGGTAAACCACGACACCAAATCCTTCAAGTGCAAGTACTAGCTTGTACTCTGCCACACAATGCTTTCAGCATTGCGAAACGTCCGCTTGAAGCCATCCAAACATACAACATAGTATGGTAATTTCTTCATGTCATTCCCTTGAGATGTTCGTAATTGCAGGCGGTGATTACTCGAATATTTTGCATGGCGTTGTGAATACAAAGGTTCAATGGTTCATTAAGTAACCATTCCCTTGAGATGTGCGTCTTTCTTTCATTGCATTCTTGAAGCGTTTTTGAAGCCGTTTAAAACACTCACAGCACGTGTTTTATCAAGTCTAAAAATTCTCGGGCTTCGCCCTCGATTTTTTAAACTTGATAAAACACTGCTGTTCGTGTTTTAAACAGTACATAACTGGACATACTCACAGAAATAGTCACACTGTGGATCTTATCATTACCAGAGCAGATGAGATCAATCGCCGAAGATTTCTCCACGTCTGATCCAGTTATTTCAGATCACTATGCGGTTTCATGCACTTTATCTCTCAAGAACCCCCGTATGAGAGAAAAAAACATTTGCTATCGCAAATTAAAGTCCATCGACTTATCAAGGCTGCGTGAAGATATTCACCAATTCACCATTAACATCATTGGATGACGCAGATGCTGCATCATGTCTTGTAGATCAGTATAATCACGTGTTGTCATCGCTACTTGAGAAATATGCGCCCCTAAAGAAGCGTGTAATAAATGTCCGCCCCGCTGCACCATGGTGAAAGTTAAGCAGTGGACAGCCCGCGAACCAGTACTCTCACAGGTTGGTAGGTATGGGATGGCCAGTATACGTAGAAGGCGAGGCAATGAAACCGTATTTCAAACGTAGAGACGAGTTGAGTGTACATGCGAGGTGCCTGTTGTGGGGGTCACAGGTGGTAGTGCCGCACACTACACGAAACACACCAAGGAGGAAGAGCCTAGCGCGAAGCTACGTGTGGTGGCCGAAGATGAACCCCGTTCTAGAGGATAAAGTGAACAGTTTGGTATGTCAAGCACACCATCGATGCACATTCCAAATGGCTGGATGTTCGCCCAGATAATAAAGGACACAAGAAAGACAGAAACAACATGATGAGCACAGCCAAGCAAGAAAGCTAGAAGTAGGCGATACTGTTCAGGTACGCAACTACTCAGGAGGTTCCAAATGGCTATCGGGTACGATAGTCGAGAAGACAGGACTGCCAAGATCTAGTTAGAAGATGGTCTGATTGTGAGAAGACACCATGACCAGATACTTCCCAGACAAGTGCAGAGTTAGATAGATCCTGTTCTGCTACAAGAGACACGTGAGGAGGCACCACCTGAAGTTTCGTTGCAACAGAGCGTTGCGGCAGAGAGAAGTGTAAAGTCACCGGCTCCTGCTGTGACCAGTCCATACGAAGAAGTGTCTTTTCCACGTACGGGCGATGATCCTGTTACGACACCGCCTAGGCATTACCCACCAAGAGAGCGTAAACCACCAAAACGTTTTCAGTGAGAACTTACAAGTGACACTGTGATAACTGCCGTTACATTTGAGATATCGTCTTATCCCAGTTTAGAGACTAGAGGGAGGAATGTAGTGGCCTGGACAGTAGTAGTATTAGCTCGTGTAGGACTGGGTCCGAACCTAGTCATGTGACATTGTTATGTTTTGTTATCGTCGTGGTTGAGAATAAAACATGGTCGGAACCATCACAGGGAACCTCTGCTGAAAAACAATGTTTGTTCTCAAGTGTTTGTCTACTGTTGTGTTTGTCTCCAGTAAATTGTACACTAGATGTCATTTATGCATCGATTTTCCTGTCGATAAAACTCATTTGAATTTCCTGCGCGCCGCCATCTTGGATCTCAGACGTCACAGTGTTGTCCCTATTGTTGCACAACAAGAGCTATTATTTTCTGACAGTAGGGACAACCCCTTGACGTCATAACATCCAATATGGCGGCGCGCAGGAAATTCAAATGAGTTTTATCGACAGGAAATTGGTGAATAAATGACATCTAGTGTACAATTTACTGGAGACAAACACAGAAACAGACTTAGGCATTCATAACGAACACTTGAGAGCAAACATTGTTTTTCGGCCGAGATTCCCTTTAACAAAGTATTATACCAGGACTTAGTTTATGTTACGCTGCGGCTAAAGAAAGCACGCTCCAAGCCAGTGTTTGTCACTATTAGGAGTTTTAAACATTACAAGCCTGATGCATTCTACAACGACATATCTGAAGCACCGTGGTCTGTAGTAGATTCTTTCTGCGATGTCGAGGATAAATTGTATGCATTTAATTATCTATTACATACTTGATCAACACGCAGCTGTTAAAACTTTCAAAGTTCGCGGGAGACCAAATCCATGCGCAACCGACAGTATTCGCGGAGTAATAAAAACTAGGGATCATTGGAGAAAGGTGGCTAAGATAACTAACGATCCTATGGCGTGGTCTGCTTACAAGAACTTTAAGCGCGAGGTGAAACGGGAAATCAGAATTGCAGAGCGAGAATTTGTTAACGATCAGATCAAGTGAAATGACACCAACAGCATTTGGAAGGCAATTTGCCTTTGCATCCCTAACAAGTCGACTTCTCAGAAAACTTTTATCAAAGACGACAAAACTGTTGCGGAGGAATTTAATCAATTCTTCGTCTCTGTTGGTCAAAATACTGTCGATAAGATTAAATCCCTGGCTAGTAAATGTAACTTTGAACTTAACGAAACTCCTTTCACCCCAAGATGCTACCCAATGGATGAGCAATTTACCTTCAGTGTCGTACAAAGTAAACTCATCAAAGACAAAATAACATCAATGTCTTCAAACAAAGCCCCTGGGATTGACAAAATTCCAATCCGTGTTATTAAAGACTACCTCCTTCCCATTCTTCCTACAATTACGTCTACTGTCAACGCCTGCCTTGTCTCTTCCATCTTCCCTACTGTCTGGAAAATAGCGGAAGTTACACCTATCCCTAAAGACGGCGACCATGAACAAGCAAACAACAACAGACCTATCTCGTTACTACCGGTTCTATCGAAAGTTTGTTAAAGGTTCGCCCATAAGCAATTCACGTCGTATCTACTCGCAAAGGGAAGGCTAACAAAGAACCAAAGCGGAAATAAGAAATGGCATTCGACCGAGACATCTGTGATCCAAACAACTGACGCGATCCTTAACGCCACTGATCAAAAGAAATTAACTGCTGTCGTGCTTCTAGATATGAGCAAGGCCTTCGATAGCAGCAATCACGAGATACTCATATCGACATTGCAAGATGTCGGCGTCTCTGGCTCTAGCCTCCAGTGGTTCCTCAGTTACCTCTCTGACAGACAACAAGTGATACGGATCCACTCAGCAGTGTCTGAGCCCCTTCCTGTGGTCAGCGGTGTGCCTCAGGGAAGCATCCTTGGTCCGCTTCTCTTCAGTATATATGTTAACGATCTTCCTTCAGTACCACAGAAATGCAGTTCTCAGTGTTATTTAGATGATACAAAGCTCCACGTTTCGTTCCACTTACAAAACAAGCTAACTACTATTGCTGACATGAATCAGGACCTACTTAATATACGTAACTGGTGTTTCAACAATTTCCTGCTTCTTAACTCAGACAAGACAAAGCTTATGGTGTTTGGTAGCAGACAGATGGTGACTAAACTACAAGACTTCAGTTTAGAGCTAATGAACACATAATTAAAACCGTATCTTCGTGCATGTCTCGTCTGGGACAAATAAATCGTGCTAAACATGCATTCGACAGACAAACGTTGCTAACAGTCATTAATGCCTTAGTTTTTAGCAAATTATTTTATTGCTCAAATGTGTGGGGAAATGCCACTAACTCTAATATCAATAAACTACAGGCTGTACAGAACTTTGCATGCCGTATCGTTAGCGGTGCACGGAAGGTCGACCACGTAACACCAATTTTAAAGGAACTACACTGGCTGCCAGTTTCAAGCCAGCTCCATTATCGTAGTGCGATAACGGCTTTTAAGTGCATGACTGGCTGTGTCCCTAATTACCTTTCTTCTCAATTTATTATTAATGTGAGAAATTTCCATCCAAAGTCCTAGAAAAATTCAACATCTTGCCATTTCCATCGAAGAAACCTTCGGTTTCAGCAAAACTTTGCTCGCGTTTTGGCCACTGTACTCGTGTGGTGTTCGTCGTGTCAAATAAATCTCGGGGTAAAAAACGACCTTCGGCTCTGACAAGGGCGCCAGTTGAAATATCCAGAGCTTGTTGGAAGGCTTTCCCACGAATGATGTTAAATAAAACATCAAGCTGTTTCCATTTGAGAGATGGGACTCCGCGACGGACTTTATCTCCTCTTATCTCTCCCGGGTCTCCACCATCTTGTTTTCACTGTGTTAAGTTATGTAAATAAATTAAGTGACCCGTAGTGTCCCGAGCGATATCGAATCTGATTGGTTGGCCCTGTCATGTGTTGAGCCAACTCGCGACGACAAAGAATAAAAATAATAAACACGCGATTTCTGACTCGTCCCGGCCAAAGGACTGGCCCGAGTAATCCCGATAGACATCCTTGTCTTGCTCTACCCTCTAGCTGGAAGACGTTTGATGCAAAACCGTTATTTATTGTACGCTGGATCCTGAAATTCAGACAGGGCTTAGTTCGTTTATCATTCTAGCGACGACAGGAGTTTTGTGGCATTTCAATGACGAAAAGTGAGGATTGTAAGTGATTGTGGCAGAAGTCTTCGGAAGATTCCAGCCTTCTCTTATTCTTAGGTGGTGAGCCGAGGTGTATGAAAAACTCCTAAAAACACCCTAAAATGGGTCCAAGAGAAGAAAACCCACAAAGGAAACAACATGGAAGCGAAAAAGTATGTTTATTTATACATTATACACAGTTTGAAAGGATTTATAAAACCCCATACATATCTTGTCACAGTCATATTTTCACAAACCCATAGATTGGGCTGCCTGTGTCTTAATATTCCAATGTTCACAGGGCCAGGAAGTCTTATAGTCATCAGTGCCTCTAATAAAAGTTTTAAGGTCTACATGTTCTGATACAAGATGGATGCCCGTATTTTTTTCAACAACAAACTGATCACGTCAGGAAAATACGAGGTTGGCGAGTAAACAGTGACATGTTCGTTTAGCCAATCAAAGAGCGAGAAATCAGACAGACTTTTTTTATTTAGACACGGTAAAAACATCAGTACAGTTACATACACTAATTAAAATATACATAACTTGGCGAAAATAAATGGAGTAACGTGTTTGCCGAGTGGTCCGGTAATGAAAACAGCTTTTCGACGCCCCTCTTAAAATGCGCGAGATACCTTGACTCTCTTAGTTCTTTCGGGAGCCCGTTCCACAGAAAAGCCCCAGAATAGCTAAAACTGCGTTTTAGGTATGGGTAGTTGTAGTTTGTTCTCAGAATCTCTTAAATCGTAATTAGAATTCCGAGAGGATAGGATAGATTCCGAGTGTCATAGTTAGAATTTGTTACTGTCCCAGCCGCACGATTTTTAGTGGAGTTTTTGGAGCCTGTCACTTAGACTAAGTCCGTTCGCGATCGTATCACTGTGCATGGTCTAGGACAGTGTCACATCTATATTTAGTCAAAGGGATTTGGTGTAATCAACTTTGTTTATTTCTTTTCCCACAATACGTATGTCGATATCGCAAGCGAACCGATGACCATAAACTCAGTTAGCTACATTTAGACTGAGCTTATTGGCCCTTATCCAGATGTTAACGTTTGCTAATTCTTTATTGACCATTTTTTGGAGATCATAGTTGGTAGAGGCAGCAAGTGCGATACCTAATGAATTATGATATACCAACCAATCATATTCGTTTCCCAGATTTCTGGGAAGAACCACGTGACCTGGAACACGATTAACGAACGTAACTCACAGACGCTCTCCCGAGGGTGAGCAGCCACTGTATACAGGTAGCCTGCAATTCGCTTCCTTCCCCCTCCCCCCTTCTCTCGCATTTTTGTACTCGCCCCATTCTTAATCGTGCTCTTCCCAGTGGTTCTCGAGCAAGCGAGCTACAAGCTCTATTCAGTTTGCGAGCGAAGCGAACCAAAAAGCAACAGCTAGAAACGCCTGCATTGCAGACACAGGCTATGATTTTAGGAGAAATTTAGAGCAACTTGAAACTGATCCGTTCACTGTAACCGAAATCAAGTTTATAAAAAAAATAGCTTTCGTAATCCACTTTAATCTTTGCCACCTCCATTGAAAATGTTTGAAAAACATATCAGGACATTCACATGGTATTTCTCTTCTATCTCAGGGCGTTATTTATGGTTTTATTTTAAAGAAAATTGAAGGTTCAATTCGATTTGCAGTGTCTTTTAACCAGATTGTTAAGTCCAGCATGTCCGCTGACACCTATCAATCACGGTCAGCATGTCCGCTGACACCTATCGATCATATCTAGGGAGAGTGGATGATCTATAATAGGACACTGTCAGTTATCAGTCTTTGTTGCCTGTTAATTAAAGTACGTTAGATTTTCTTGATACAATATTCCCATTTTTGTACTGACCCACAAATCAGCCTCTGTTAATATTATGGGTGACTAGTTCTTGTAAAAAACTAGTGTTGATCTGCGTCGGCGGAGAAAATAATGGTATGATGAGCTACAACATGTTCAAAATTCCGCTGCGCGGCTCCTTACTTATAGTCGCAAATATGGCAGCTGAAAACACGGCAGATGAGCTCACTTCTGAAGTGTGTCAACTAATCCATGAACCATCAGACTCACAATGCTTTACAGCTACAAAGTCATGTAACACTCCTGCAATCGGAGCATGATCAGGAAGAAGTTACTTTGAATCCGCATGAGCCTGTATCTGCACATACTAAAATGCTAAATGCTGGTCTAGTCCAAGACTCGTCACTACTTAATCCCTTCACTCAAATGGAAGACCCAGAGCCTAACTTCATTCAGAATCCATCATCATCGCAGTACCATCTGAAATTACGAGATGAGCCGAGGCTAGACACTGACCAATACAAGCATGTCGGTACAACAACCCTTGTGCATTTCGATGCCCTACTAAAGGAATACCCACATGCATTTCTCCTACCAGGATCGCCACCCCGTCGCATGCAAGGTATTGAGCATCGAATCGAAACTGGTAGTGATCCACCCACGTATAAGCCACCCTACAGGTTGTCGCCAGCAGAATTCAAAGGCGTCCGCCTACAAATTAACGATATGCTACATCAGCAGATCATACAACCGTCATAGTCTCCTTGGGGTGCCCCAGCCATACTAGTTCGACGTAAGGATGAACACGGCAAACCCCAACCACCTCGCTTTGTCGTTGACTACCGGGCACTCAATGCACTCACAAAAAGCGATGGATGTCCCCTCCCCCAGGTAATCGACATCTTGGACTGGTTGGGCGGTTGGTAAGCTGTTTGCAAAACTTGGTCTTGCCAGTGGATATTGGAAGGTCCCAGTACGACAACGTGATAGAGAAAAAACTGCAGTTGTAACCCACTGTTGGTCTCTTTGAGTTCCTATCCATGCCCTTTGGTTTAAAGACATTAGGTGCAACCTTTCAACGCTTAATGCAAGCAACATTTGCCGACTACATGATGGGCGATGTAACTGGAAGCAGTGACAATCAAGAAGGTTTTTGCATGCCTTACGTAGATTACCTGTGCGTCAGAAGCTCGTCAAAAGACTGTCAAACATCGAAGCACTGGACCATTGGCCCCGTATAAGAAGATAATCGAAAGAGCCACCAGTGTTGGTATGCAGTTTAAACCCTCAAAGTGTTCCTTCTTCTCAACGTCCTTGAAAGTCTTAGGACACGTTGTAACTCAGTCTGGTCGACTGCCAGACCCAAAGAAGGTCGAAGCCATTAGTCAATTTCCTATGATTAACTCAAAAACAGCCATACAGAAATTCCTTGGGATCATGCATTGGATTCTACAGGCATCATATCCCAAACCTAAATCAGCGAACATCTCATCTCATCTCATCTTCGATGGAGACCTTATCTGTTGGGACGTAATTAGTTTATTATTGAGACTGACCATGCCAATCTCAAATGGTTGTGTTCAGTGGCCCCACAGAATGCCAAGCTCGTCAGATGGGCTACATGCACTCTTAGCTGAATATGACTTTGAATTACGCCATCGATCAGGCCTTACCAATGTAGTACCGGACGCACTTTCTCGATGTCCGTTATCGTCCCCTGGTGATAGAAAGGACTGTGATTCAATCATAGCTGAAACAAACATGCTATTGCCGATGCTATGCTATTGCCGATCTTCATTCAATTATGAATGAGTCATTTCTATCTGGATATTTTCCAGACAGATTAAAAACACAAAAAATTATTCCCCTCTTCAAAGGTGGTTCAAGACTCTCTGTGATTAACTACAGACCAATTTCTCTTTTACCTATTTTTTCAAAACTTTTTGAACAAGTCATGCTTTCTAGACTTAAATCCTTTTTAGAAACTAAGCAAATTATATTTAAACATCAATATGGTTTTCAAAAAAAGAAATCAACAGTACTAGCAGTTTTAGATTTATTAAATAACATTATTGAATCATTTGAAAAGAACTCATTTTCCACAGCTATCTTTCTTGATACTGTAAATCATGACATTTTACTTGACAAATTAGAACACTATGGCTTAAGAGGAGTTCCTAAAAATTGGTTTTATTCTTATTTAACAAATAGACAGCAAGTAGTATCCATAAATGGCAACTTATCGAGCAAACTTACCGTTGAATGTGGTGTACCTCAAGATCAGTACTAGGGCCAATTATATTCCTTTTATACATCAATGATATCCCAAATTCTTTTAAATCTCAATCAAAATGTTTTCTTTTTGCAGATGACACTAGTTTATTTCACTCTTCTAAAAACTTAGATGAACTTGAAACCTCCATAAATCAAGATTTAAGTGACATTCAAGAGTGGTTATTATGTAACAAATTGTCTCTTAATGCAACAAAATCAAACTATGTTATTTTTCGTGCCAAGAACAAAAAGTTACCGAGACCACTCACTTTAAAAATAAATAATTAAATCATTGAAGAAAGAAGTCGAACAAAATATTTGGGTGTCATTATTGACAAAAATTTGACATGGAAGGACCACATAGCCTCCGTAAAAACAAAACTTGCCAAAGTTGTTGGGATCATATTTAAAGCAAGACATTACGCTCCTCTTCCAGTATTGAAACAAATTTATTCCTCTCTTTTCTACCCACACTTAAATTATGCGAATTTATTATGGGGTAATGCTCTTATTTCAACTTTGAAACCTATTGAAAGTCTTCAGAAAAAAGTTGTTCGAGCCATTCTACATGAAAATTGGAATAGCCACACTACTCCACTTTTCTATAAATTAAATCTTCTAAAATTAAAAGACATCCATAAACTTCATTCTAGCCTTTTCATGCATGATGTAATCCATAAAACTATCCCTGATACATTCTTAGCCATGTTTACTCCCTTAAATGAAATTCACCATTACGAAACAAGACAGAAAAACAAACAAATATTTTTTCTGGAGTCCATTAGAACTGACTACAAAGAAAGGTTTATAAATTTTAATGGCATTAAAATTTGCAAAGAAATTCCTGACTCTATTAAATCAGATAAGCGTCACTTATTTAAACAAAATTACACATCATACTTAATAAATCAATATGCTGGGCCATGATTAGTTAATTAATCTATTACATATAATATACAGACTTACTCAAGCAAAATAATTTATAAAATTCACCTCTTCCCCTTTTTCAACTCTTTGCAAATTGCAAATTAGTCTCTTTGTCTTTTGTGGTGTGAAAAGGGGGTCCCGGCTAGATAGCTTTCGTGGTTTTTTTCGGGTCCTCCTACTCAGTCTATTATTTATTTATTATTTACTACTTGTAACTTTAAGAGTGAACAAATAAATGTTGTTGTTGTTGTTGTTGTTGTTGTTGTTGAAGCTTTGCTTACCTCACCACTGCAATGGGATTCGACATCTATCCCACAGTAACAGGTAGAGACCAAGTACCTTAATTTCTTACTGTACGTAAACTTGGCTACAACAGTGACAGATTCAGTGACAGATCTGATTCAAGCAACACAACTATTGATCAACTGCCAGATGACAGTAATCCACTCACCATACTGGATATGCCAAGAGGAGATTTTGTAAAACTCCAACACATCGATGAAACTCTGAAGATAGTGTATGATTACTTGTCTGCAAAATGTTGTCCATCTGTCATTTCCCAACTTCCTTCCAGGAGCAGGATTCGGATTTAAAATATGACCCGACACTGCATCAGTTTAGAAGATGTTCTGATGTACTCAGATGGGTTTCATGATGATCGAAACCGCTCCTTGTAGTCGCGATGCATCGAGGTCGGGATGCCACATACAGTGCCGCCCTGGCAAGAGAGAGGAATGGGAAAGGCAGTTCAACGTTGAGTGTCTACAACATAAATCTCTTGACCAATCTCTTGGAGGCGAAACCGGAAGCCGGATCGTTGCCTGCGGAGGAGGCTAAATGATATATAGATATATCGAGTATTTTCAGTAAAATTCGCATTCTCGGGTATCAGTATAGTGGCATCGCGGAAACATTTGCCTGCTCAATGAAATGAGAAATACTACTGTAAAGTAACGTTAACGTATAACGAGGGTCGTTACTTCGGTTTTAGCAGCCTTTTACTGTTGTTACTTTCGGGAGGCCGACCTATAATATTTATCATTTGGGATTTTTTATAAACTGAATTAGTGAACTTCCATTTATAAACTGAATTACCGATAAAAACAGCCGAACAACTTCAAGAGAGAATTACGGATACCCATATTTGTATGCAACATTTAAAAGTTGTGAAGTGACTTCTGTTTTTACCAAACTCAGTCCACCAGATTTTTGAAGCCAGTTATGGTTTTTCTCAGTCCAAAGAGTCAGTTTTCTCATGCATATTTTTGTTCTCGAGATGCTTTGATGCCCTAAAAAAGTTTCGACAGAATACGATTTCAGAAATATTATTATTGGTATTATTATTTTATTTAAAAAAGTTTTATTTTTGTATTTAAATCATTTTTTGTTGGGGGGGGGGGGGGAGTGGGGGGATACTAGGGATTCTAACTCGGGATCCTAACTCGATAACAAGAGCCCATCTGGGCTTTCACTCGGGCCACATGAGATTGAAGATGAAATACACTTTCATTTGAAATCCTCTTAGTAATAACCAAAGGGAAGAATTATTAGCAGTCTTTAGGAGTGGCCGGTAGCGCGGTGACTTTCATTCTCTGCTCCCCTAGTATATATATACATGTATGTAATTTAATATTTTTGTTTTCTCGTATGTAAATTAAAGTAGTTGATCTTTTATTGAAAACACTACTTATTCATGTGTGTATGTATGTTCAGACTACTATCGTGCAGCTAGCTAGAGTCTTGAGATATCTGTCAGCAACTCGCAGCTAGTTAATAAATTAGTACTGTTCAGACCTAGTAACTTGGTAGGTTTTACTTTTTGTTTTTCCGTTCCAGTCGTAAACAGTCCGAGTTTGACCAAAGTGAAATGATCGAGCTGCTCGCGTCCGTAGATATATATTTCTTCGTTTGCACTTTTGACATGATATAATTCTTCAAATGGCACCATTGTTTTATTTCTTATGTTTAATAATACAGTTCTCAGCTGTAAATAAAATAGAACATTCTATGGAAGATTTCTTGTCCTAAAGTTTGGAAACGTAACACATGCATTTGACGCTAGAAAGTTCAGTACTCGCAAGGTCAATTTACTAGTGGCAGTTTACTAGTTTGCACTATCGGCTGTTATGGAATGGAAACATACTTTCACAGCTTAATATGTATGTCGATTGGTCAGAAGGATATCTTGTTTAAATGCTACGGTCCTTTCGGCATCAGGAAATTTGTAAACGGGAGTTTTCGTACAGTATTTCAAGCTATGCTGTAGTGCGAGTTCAGTTACGCCACAAATGTCGGTGAAACTAATACCGTGTTCATTATTATCGGTTTTCTCTATGGGTTCTCATGTATTCAATAATTACTTCTGGAGCTCCATATTTATGTCGATTGGTCACAATGATTTCCTCTTTCAGTTTTTCCCTTTAGTTTGGACATTAGGGATATATCCTTGGAGATTTCGTACAGTTTAGCGACCGTTGTGTCGAAAGTAGAAACGTTCGTTTGTCATGAAAGTGCGTAAACAAACTGTCACAAGCGGTTTCATAGCAGCTCGATGTTTGACTCCCATATAGTCGATGATAACGTATATAGCTTCATATGTACGTCGATTTCTCACAAGGATTTCCTCTTTCAGTTTTCCTCTCTCTTTGCTGGCAGTTCATGCTTCTTGTTCGGGTAGTTTCCCCACTGAGCCGTAACCACAAAACGAGCACAGCATTTCAGTTGGCATACACTGCGTACATCTGCTTAACTGATTAGATTTGTAAAAATCTTAGCGGATCATGTAAATATTCCGCTTGGCTCAAATATGAGGGTTTCTGCCGTCAAAGTTCATTTTTTGTTTCAGTTTTCCCCATATTAGCAGACTTGTATAATGTCTCGAGCTCTCCGAATCCAGTAGAAAGACTCTGGTTATTCTGTCGTAAAACATGGACCTGACCCAAATTTAGGTTGTATTGCATCATTGCCCACGATGGAATAGATTTCTGACAATGACTATTTGAAATTGATATCTCCTTGTCTCGCCTAGTAGTCTGAGCTTTGAATTTTCTTATCTGAGCGCGCCTGAGGAAATCTAACCTTTGTTTGCGTGACCAGCACAGTGCAATCTGATTGGTTGGAATTTGACCTTTAACGCATGCGCAGAAGCCGTCTGACATGAAATAAAAAATAAAAAAATAATAACCACTTGCATTTTCAGACTCGGCGCTGCCACAGGCAGCCCGAGTAAATAGCGAGACTCTGCGTGCCCAGTCTATTGCGTGATCTATCCCGGTCACCATCACGCCATCACTAGACTGAAATGTGTTTTGTTTGCAAGCCATTGGGGGCATTACTCAGCCAATAGGAGTGTACACAATCGACCCTCTTGACTGCAAAGGTTTTGCTTGTGTACGTCTATAAGGCGGTGTCTACAGACAACTAGTTACCCAACTCTGCTTCTACTTGTGCCTACCGAAACCACGCTCTGTTTAGGAAACCACAGTTTCTAGCCACAAGGTAAGACATGTTTTTTTATTGTTTTTAAAGATTCACACCGGCTCACTCAACTCCAGGTGGTGAGTATGCCTTCCATTGTCAGGCGCCTTCTAACCGAATGTCTGATACAGAAAACGTAACTGTTTGCTTCCTTTCAATTCAATAGAAATCTTTCGTGAATAGAATAATTGAAAGTTGCTCCCCGAAAGAGGAGGTCCTGCATTCAACTCTTTGTTTTCGCTAGCTTTTCTGTGAGGTATTGGCGATGTACAAATGTAGTTTAACGTGAATACATCGTTTACGTACTTCCTTTGTGAATCTGCAGCTCTGATAAAATTGGTTGTTTGTTGATGAGTGTTATTCACTTTCTATTTTAATTACTCATGACTCTCTCCTGTTTAACTAACCGCACAAGGCACCATCAACAGAGTTATTAAATACACGAGTATAAAACGCATAAAGCATCGCTCCGTGTACGCACCAATACAACTCCGTTTATACAATAAGGGTTCTCGAGCGATGACTTTTTCCATGAGCCAAGTTTTAGAATGTTTGGTCGTTCATTTAACGCCACGTGTCTACTCGCCACCAAAACAACTAATGACACCAAGCGAATCCTTCAATCTGTCAGGATATATGAAACTCGGTTCGGTAACAGTGGAGTTGTCAGTATCATGCTTATCTGCACGATATATCCACAATTAGTCAAACTTGAAGGAAGATACGATTCATTAAGAAAAAACGCAAGTCGTAGAGCAGTCGGGAGCTGCTTTTGCAATCATTGGAAAAACCTCAATTAATTTATCATCCGTTATCAGACAGCAATATTGCCTACTATATACCGAGTAGCTGCTTTAGTTTGTTAATGAAAACTAGTATTCCTGCATACCTTAGAGGCCGTCAAATACGAACATCACAAGGCGTCTCTAGCGCTTTGAGGTCACTGCTACGAGCCGAGGCAAAGCTAAATGTATCAAATCTTCTGCTAGAGAACAGCTCAAAACTCCAAACATCCGAAGCATGTCTGTGTGAAACATATCATTGGGACATCATTTTCGTCTTCCTCGTAGAAACAGATTACTTAGTTCTTCTGATTTAAAGAAATGCTAGATTCTAGAGAAAGCTAGCGAGACACAATCAATAAGAATTCAGTTTACTGAAGCGTCATCTAAATATAGTGATTGAGAGGCGATGTAATGTGATCACGACTCCATGCAGTCGCCATCTCAACCGCAAGTCAAATGTACGACAACTGGGTAACACACCTCCGCAGCCAATCGCTTTATTTACAATTCAGTTGAGTATTTCGAATTGCTAAACTTGCCTTTTTGTCAGGAATCTAAGGAAACACAGCTTTCAATTTCACTTCTGTGCAGCCAGTCACTCAAGCTAAATTGTTGTTCCCTCGCGTGATGAACCCAACATTTCATTGGATGTGTAGCTGTCGACAACTAGATTAGTTCACTGCTCATTCTGTACACTGAGTTTCTAGTGATTACTCAAACACTTACCTTAAATGTTAATGTTGCTAGCTTAATTGATTGATTGACTCAAGGTCAATTATATGTTATGAGCAAATAACCATTATACAAACTATGGTCTTATCACACGTTTACCGCTTCAAGTTCATTACACGGTCGGCGTGTTATTATAAGAATATTTAGTAAGTATTCAAGGCAATAGTGATTTTTTTTACATGAACTTGAAATCAATTACAACACAATATTCAGGAATATATAACACAACGCCTTTTTAGGTAACCGAACTTCATACCTTCTCTTCCGCATATCTTGTCACAAGACCGAGCGGTATTTGATGTGCATTATCTATAGAATACAGGCGAAAGCGGCAGTATTTGTTTTATTCAGTGTACAAAAGCAGCGCAGTTTGAATTGCTACATAGAACACATTACATTTTGTCTGGGTCTGTTTCATGATCAAGGGCTGTACAGTTTTTAATAGCATGTTCGTCGGTTGTTGATATACACGACACATTATAACCCGATGCACTTTGCCACAAAATCACAGTAAGTATTTTTTAATGCTCTTGAAATACGACAAACATTTGAGTTATTACAATGTGCTTCAAATTCCTGAGTCTGGGTTCCCGAGTAGAACACGCTGAACACAGCTTAATCTGTTATTACTTTATGCAGAATTTCTACAGACCATATTATTTACTCACGCACAGAATGGCATTTCTAATCGACAATTTATCGAGTGCGTGGAAGGCAGTCACTCCTCACGCGGACCCTGAGAAAGACGGTAAGAGCGCCACACCGGTGTACTGTGTACTGCCGGGTGTACTGTGTGTACTGCCGGTGTACTGTGTGTACTGCCGGTGTACTGTGTGTACTGCGGTGTACTATGTGTACTGCCGGTGTACTGTGTGTTCTGCGGTGTACTGTGTGTACTGCCGGTGTACCGGGTGTACTTCCGGTATACTGGCGGTGTACTGTGTACTGCCGGTGTACTGTGTGTACTGCCGGTGTACTGTGTGTTCTGCGGTGTACTGTGTGTACTGCCGGTGTACTGTGTGTTCTGCGGTGTACTGTGTGTACTGCCGGTGTACTGTGTGTACTGTGTGTACTGCCGGTGTACTGTGTGTTCTGCGGTGTACTGTGTGTACTGCCGGTGTACCGGGTGTACCGGGTGTACTTCCGGTATACTGGCGGTGTACCGGGTGTACTGCCGGTGTACTGTGTGTACTGCCGGTGTACTGTGTGTACTGCGGTGTACTGTGTGTACTGGCGGTGTACCGGGTGTACTGCCGGTGTACTGTGTGTACTGCGGCGTACTATGTGTATTGCCTGTGTACTGCGGTGTACTATGTGTACTGCCGGCGTACTGCGTACTGCCGGTGTACTGTGTGTTCTGCGGTGTACTGTGCGTACTGCCGGCGTACTGCCGGCGTACTGTGTGTACTGCCGGCGTACCGGGCGTACTTCCGGTATGCTGGCGGTGTACCGGGCGTACTGCCGGCGTACTGTGTGTACTGCGGTGTACTATGTGTACTGCTGGTGTACTGTGTGTTCTGCGGTGTACTGCCGGTGTACTGTGTGTACTGCCGGTGTACTGTGTGTACTGCCGGTGTACTGTGTGTACTGTCGGTGTACTGCGGTGTACTGTACAAACATAGCTGTTTACCTTAAGGGGCACTGTCAAGCCCCAAATGATACACTTTCTCGTAGATGAAATTGCTTTCCAGGTATACTAGTTGATGAAATATGGCAAAGATTCGAGTGGATCAAAAATACCGCTTTTAAGGGAAATTTTGAGCCATTTGGAATCGGTTCACTGTAACCAAAATCAAGTTTCTAGTATGAGCTTTAGTAATCCACTTCAATCTTTGCCATCCTCTCTCGAAAACGTCTGAACATCATATCAGGACATCCACGTGGTATTTCTCTTCTATTCCAGGTGTTATTTGTGTAGTTTTGTATCGCTATGATCGCCGGCTGCGATCGACGGAAAAAAGTACTCGGTGATCGCGATCATAGGATCGTAGCGAATTTGGTCGTACTATAGACCGGTTTCCAGCGTTGCGAGCGAGTACTTTTTTTTAGTGATCCTATGGATTGTAGCGAATTTAATAAGGTTCTACTATAGACCGGTTTCCAGATGATCGTTGCGATCGCTACGATCGTCGTCCTTTTTTCTCGTAGCGGATCACTATTGGTTGATTTCAGCTGACGTCATTGTTTACATTTTGCCTCATTAGCATAAATCAGACATCAAGCTACAGACAATGTGTGTTGGTAATCATATATATTTTTGTTATTTTATTTTATTTATTAGCTTCGCCATATTCAAAGTCAAAAAGAACGTACAAGGAAAGAATAGAAAATAACCTAATAAAACATAGTACCAGAAAACAAACTCAAGAAAATATGGCAGGGGATCCGCAACAGCAGTGAGACAATTACTGCGGGCCCACCTGGGACTTAAAAATAGTAAAAATAAGTGGAAACAGACTAATTATAGAAAAACCTTACAATCACAATAAAAATAGTAATAACAACAGGAAACAGGACGCGTAAGGCTGCGGGAACAGTTACATTTCGGGCAGTAGTTTTAAAGGTTTGAGGATTCTCACAGTCATAGCAGGTTTCCAGAGATGTAAAATGATATTGCGACATAACGGATTTAAACGAGTTAAGGCTGTCCATGGCGAGGTTCAGTAAATCGGCAACAGTGTTCCACATTGTAGAGGATCTGACAAAGAAGGATCTCTGATAAGTAGTTATTTTAAAATTAACGGATAAAGTATTTTACAACATTACCGGATGATCTTGTAATACGGATAAGAGGAAGGAGGACTTTAACTGACTAAACCATGTGTTATTTTAAAGAAAAAAAACATCCAAATCTTCGTGCCAGTAACAAATTAGAAGAGATTGTAACCTAGCATTATAGTTAATAGAACAAGAAAACGGTAAGTTAAGTATGTATTTCGTGGCACGCCTCTGAGTTCTTTCTAACCTAGTAATTAAATCAATGGACTGCGGCGCCCAGATTTGCGTGGCGTACCCGAAGTGAGGGCGTACTAGTGCACTGGTTAGCTCACTGGTTAGCTCACTGGTTAGCTCACTGGTTAGCTCACTGGTTAGCTCACTGGTTAGCTCACTGGTTAGCTCACTGGTTAGCTCACTGGTTAGCTCACTGGTTAGCTCACTGGTTAGCTCAGTTGGTAGAGCACGGTCTAGAGTGCGGGAGGTCGGGGGTTCGAATCCCGGCCGCGTCCTTGGGCAGGGACGTTTATTAGCCGTTGACCTGGTCTCCTTCTACTCGTCGATCGATCGAGCGAGTCCTGTGGCGAAAACCGCTGAACGTTGAGACAGCAGATTACGTGCAAACCCCGTGGGTATGCCCCCGGGGTATTTTGACGAAAACGTAAAAGCGCTCTAATGCTTCGCGTGTGGGGCATGTTTTTGCTACAAATCTCCTGCTAAGCCCCTGGGTTGCCCGTGGGTTGCCCGGGTGCTCTAAACCACTGTACCATAGAGCCTACTTATACGTAGGCATGTTCAAAATAAGGTATATACGTACGTTCTGAGCCCGTGAACTTGTGGCAGCTAGCCGTTGTCAAGCGTTGCCAACTTTTCCCAGTCACGAATCCCAACGGGCAAATTTGTTTGAAATTAGGTTCGATTTAGGCTCGAGAAATGAGGATTATTACTCGGGCCAGGCCTTTGGCTGGCATGAGTCAGAAATCGCAAGTGTTTATCTTAATTTTTCCTTTTTCCCCTTTTTTGTGTGTGATTTTTAAATGTTTTATTTGTGTCGAGATTTTGCGCCGTCAACCAATCAGATAGCACCTTCTTTGGAAGTTGGCATTTATTTCTGATTGGGTTAATGAGATCCCTGTGATTTGTACTGGTTTGTGACGTCACGACTCCTCAAGTCTTGGCAACCGTGAGCTGTAACGTCACAAACCAGTACAAACCACAGGGATCCCATTAACCCAATCAGAAAAAATACCAACCAGAACGCGTTGGGGAAAGGCTGGGTAAGCCCCTTTTCACGCATGGCGAACTCGAAATTTGAAATTCAAATTCACAGAGCATCGAAGAACGTAGGCGAGTACAGCAGCCTCTGAGAAATGTCGAAGGTTTAACCCTCTCAGCCCCAAACACGACATTTGTTGTGTTTTACTGGTTACTTGCTTTGAGGATTTCAGTCTGGCTAAGTTGAAGGAGCAAGGCCCTGATATTGACACACAACATAATGTATAGACAAATGATCCTACTGAACTGCATTTAGGCATATTAAAATTGAATCATTTCATCTAAATCCTCCTTTCTTTGCAGAAGTTAACTACAGTTTACATTATTTCATTTCAGAAAAGTAGCTAAAATGGCACTTAGAAAAAATAATATTTCTCCTCAGATTCTAAAATTTCTCACAAAACTGCATATTTCACATAAAATTTTAGAGTTTCATGTTTGCACTAACCTCACTTTCTGTCTCCCAACACCTAAACTTGCCCAGCACCAAGCCATTCTGTCCACAAGCACTTCACAGCAAACTAAATTCATCCATAATGACCGCAAAGCATGCCGGGAAATCCTACCAAACAGTGACATGGCCCTTCCCCCATCTTCATTCTTCAAAATATAGAAGAAGTCTAAAGCCATTTCGACCTAATACCTTCATATTGGAATCAATGGCAAGTAAATCTTGTCCAATATTCCAAAAAAGCTATCATGATAGGTGGCTCCAGACCTCCATTTATAAAGCCCACGCTAAAGTGACAGAAGACGTCCTGGCCCATTCACGAGTGGAAAATGAGGCTCTTTCTCTATCACAATAGCAGGCACAGACTCGGTTCTTCGAGAAAGTGCTGATTCAAGCTCTCATCAGACTTAATGATGTCCTCCAGCACTCTAAAAATGGAAAAAATATGCATTAAAAAGCCTTAAATTCTGTGTTCCCCCAAACAAACTTCCCTCCTGCTCCGTAGCAATGCGACGTCAATGTATCCAAAATGGCCGACAAAAAACTTTGAGCCCCCAGTATTATTGGTCAGATGAAAATTCCATGGTAACAATGACTACAGTTTACTTAGCGGGGGGGGGGGGGTTCTGTTTGGTCTAGAAATAGCTAAAATCACTTCCAAAGACTCAGGGGTTAAAATCAAACAAGCCATCAAAAGTAAATAGAGGGAAGATAGTTATTTATCAACAGATTACTGGCGGTATTTTAGGATGTTTACGAGCTCTGTAGCCCTTATCTGTTTGATTTGAATTTTGTGAAATAAACAATCAGCAGGGAGCACTCAAGCGAAGCATCACAGAGATGTTCACTCGACAAAGGCCTCTAACACCTTCAGTTGGCAGTCAGCCTGGCCATGGCCATTTTATACCGGAATTAGGCCATCCCTTCATGTAGGACGACACGAATTGCTACCAAATTGTATTCTATTCTATTCTATTGTGTTGCGTTCTATTGTTGTTTTGAATTGTATTGTGTTGTATTCTATTGTATTTTTGGTAAACATTCGTGTCGTCCTACATAAAGGGATTGCCCGGAATTAAACTGGAACTATCTTTTCAGAATTTCGTCCTAAAGTATACTATTAAAACTTCCAACAATGTCGATGCATAGGTGCTCTTTGGGATGAGAGTGTTTATTTTCATGTTAGAGATCGAAAATCAGCATGTGTGAAAATGTGTGTTTACCGTTTTCCCCAAAAAGATATTCAAATGAGTTTACTCTCAAATTGTCGGTGATTACCAAGTCTTTTGATTTGTGGACTCCGTTTGTTTGTTGCTTGAAATATGATTTATGCTAATGAGACAAAAATGTAAACAATGACGTCATCTGAAATACACCTATCAATATGGACAAGCCGCACCAGTAGTTGATACCTGATGTTCTTTAGTTCATAATGACTTAATAGTGAGCTGAAGCACCACACGTTTTTGACAGTACGGACGTCACAAGACCAAGAGAAGACTGGAAGAAAAGTTGTTTAAATCTTACCAACCTCAGGTCTTGTTTTGGCGTTTGTGATGTTACGGACGTGATGTCATCACAACGCGCCAAAAAAAAAGGGAAATTGGACTTCCGGACGCCGTCCGTAACTCACCAATAGTAACTCACCAACACGATCTCGAAGTTAAAGTAATGATTGTCATTACTCTTAAAACCATACCCGTAGTGGTCATGAGGTAGACCCGTAGTGGACATGAGGTAGACCCGTAGTGGACACGAGGTAGACCCGTAGTGGACACGAGGTAGACCCGTAGTGGACATGAGGTAGACCCGTAGTGGTCATGAGGTAGACCCGTAGTGGTGGTCATGAGGTAGACCCGTAGTGGACACGAGGTAGACCCGTAGTGGACACGAGGTAGACCCGTAGTGGACATGAGGTAGACCCGTAGTGGACATGAGGTAGACCCGTAGTGGTCATGAGGTAGACCCGTAGTGGTCATGAGGTAGACCCGTAGTGGTCATGAGGTAGACCCGTAGTGGACACGAGGTAGACCCGTAGTGGACACGAGGTAGACCCGTAGTGGACATGAGGTAGACCCGTAGTGGTCATGAGGTAGACCCGTAGTGGTGGTCATGAGGTAGACCCGTAGTGGTCATGAGGTAGACCCGTAGTGGACACGAGGTAGACCCGTAGTGGACACGAGGTAGACCCGTAGTGGACATGAGGTAGACCCGTAGTGGTCATGACGTCTGCGCTGCATGAAAACGGTTACGAGTTAGAGCCCGAGTAGGATCGCTCGGATCGCTCGGATCGCTCGGATCGCTCGGATCGCTCGGCTCTCGGGGCAATTTAATTCACTAATACCCCTCATGCCATGGTATAACTTATAATTATAACGGGGATTTCGTAAACCGGAATCTGATCCATACAATTCAAACTGTATTTTTGCCGGACTGAAAAAACATGTTCGTTATATTGTTGACTTCGTTATAACCAGGTTCGTTATATCGTGATTTTGTTATAACCAGGTTCGTTATAATGGGGTTTCACTGTACTGTATTGACTTTTATTTACTTTCTATTGTTTGTTAAAAAGTACTCATTAAGGTTGACCAGTATACTGATACTAATTTCGTGTAGATATTACGTCAACTAACACTACTACAAAAAGCTAAATGAAAGGTTTATCTGTGCTTTTATCTACTTCAGGCTACAAAGAGTATCTAGTCTGCCACCGAGCTCCACTAACGAAGGAGAAAGTCGACTTCAAATACTCTGCCAGCGAAGAGAATGATGATTCTAAGCCTGTGGAATTGTTCCTACACGGCGCTAAAGGGCGCGACCCCTTACAAGGAATACAGCGACCCATGTTAAAGGTTGAAGGCAACGAGGTGATGGGAATGGAAGTGTGCGGAGAGTGCTGCGAGTACAAAACATTGAACGGGGATGGGGTGGGGAAGACTGGAGAAGGGGGTTCTATTCAAACAAAGAAATTATAGACGCAACTGGTTTTCTATTTCTCTTTGTCAGTTTCAGCCTTTAGCGAAAGAGCAGCAAAGACGTCATCTGTCTCCCCTTTCTAAGGGAGGTATTGATATTAGAATTTACGGTAGCGATGATGAGATGTGAAGATGGTTATTTTAGTACCTCTGGTTTGTACAAGAAGGCATAGCTGAACTATGGGCCCTTTGTAGGAAACAATCACGTGGATGGAAGAAAACGTCTGACTTCATTTATTTAAATGCACTTGTACGAGATCGGTAGTGTTACTAGCAAAACCTGTTTGTAAAGCTATTTTACACCTCTAATCGATTGTCGATCTTTCCAAAACTGCGTTTTTGAAGATTGTTTGCTATCCAGTAAAGCCTTCCCCATGGGACCACGAGCGCGATTCATTCGTTATTGATGTGATATATCAGCACGTGACTGTTTCCTGCAAAAGGCCTACTCCTTTATTAAAGCTAGTCCTGATGTATAACATGTGCAGTTAAACCAACCGTAACAACCAGTCTTGTTTGTTTGTTGTTTTCTGTTCTTAGAATAGGCCTTGTGCGATAAAGTCACGTGACCACCACCAAGCCTCGCTTGTGTGTTGAGAGAAAATGTTGTGTCAAAGTGAGGCTTGGTGGTGATCACGTGACGTCATCACGCATAAGGCCCGTTCGTTAGAACTGGTATAGACCCATCAGTTTAGCTGTGATTAATAGCAACCAAACACTAAAACACAACGATAAATATTCCACAATTTGGCATTCTTTTACCAACATATAAAACTACCGGCCCCGATTGTTCAAAAGATGATAACGCTATCTACTGGATAAATTCCTATCCAGCAGATAAGTATTAACCAAACTAGCTTATTTTATCAAATGGATAATGATTTATCGGGTGGATAAAGTTATCCACCCTTTGAACAACCGGACCCAGCCTATGATATAAACTTATGAAATTAACAAGATGAAAAGATTTCCAAGGAAAATGATCACCGGGCCAAAAACGAATGAGCGACACCGATTTTAGTTGTGTCGGATGTGCCAATAATTGTAAACCATGGCTTTGATGCTTTTCCAAACGATCACTTTGTCCTGAGTACTGTAGGGACGTCCACCTTGCTGTTGCTCGTCACAGCTGAGTGAGATGATAGCAAAAATGAGCTTCTTTAGCTCCTCTCGGATGCGACCCAACTTGAACAATGGCAACGAAAGCAAAGGCGGCAACGAAAGCATAGGTGACGATGAGCGATTACTGGCTCTGCACGACAGGTGACGATGAGCGATTACTGGATCAAATTCAAGTTTATTCTGCACTCTGTACTATTTACAATGACTACAGTTGCAGTTACAATTACATTAACAATACATTTCAATGAAAATAAAGAAATGTACATATTCTATATTGAGATCGTGCGCAGTGAACAAAGTAGCGTAGCTTCTGAGTTGGACACTGCCTACGATTAAAGATACTAGATTCATTTAGGCACAGCTGAATATTCATATATTCATATTATAATATTTGTTTTTTTTTAAAGAGTAGTTGTATATTTGTTTTTAAATGCACTAACAGAGCAAGCACATTTCGGCAATCCCTTTATGTAGGACGACACGAATTTTTACCAAAAATACAATAGAATACAACACAATACAATTCAATACAACGCAACACAATACAATACAATAGAATACAATTTGGTAGTAATTCGTGTCGTCCTACATGAAGGGATGGCCCGCATTTCAATTCAAAGTCGATTTTTCCCCATATTTTCGATGAGATGTACTTAAATGTATGCATTCCGTAGTTTGTTCGTGTTTTTGGTCTACTAAAATTTAGATTGGCGGCAAGTCTTGTATTATAGGAGTGATTTTTTTTGGCAAGTGTAATGTAATTGGAAAAGACGGATGGCATTTGTGTTTTCTCATTGATAATTTTGTTAAGTGAATACTGCAATTCTTAATTTGAAGATATTATCAAGTTTTAGAAGTCTAAGGATATTAAAATATGGCGTTGCATTTTCTCTGCTATGCGTATTTTTGATTTGGTTGTATATGTGTTACCCCAGCTCATGAGGCCATAGTTTAAATATGGGTATACGAGTGTATAGTAGAGTTGCTTCAATGTATTTAGATCAAGGTAAACCCGGAGTTTATTTATAATTCCAGTATTTTTAGCGATTTTACTATTTACATGTTTGATTTGTTGCTCCCAGTTAATGTGTTCATCTATATAAATTCCTAAGTATTATATATAGCTTTTTTGTTCAATATTGGTGATGTTAATTTTAGTGTTTTTTTGTTGAGGCTATAATCATGAAGTTAGTTTTTTTCATATTAACAGAGTTTATTTATTTCACAATAACGGAGAATTAATTTGAACTCTTGATTCATTACAGTTTCTAGGTCGTTTATATTATTACTTGAATAGAATACATTGGTGTCATCAGCAAATATACGAAAGGAAAGTTTGTTAGAGCAATTTGGCATATCATTTATATATAGTAACAAAAGTAGTGGCCCAAGTGTTGAGCCGTAAGGTACTCCACAAGTCATTTGTAACATACTGTATTTAACGTCATCAATGTTTACATACTGCTGTCGATTATTTAAATAATTGCTAAACCATGACAAGGGTAAGCTCCGAATTCCATATTTCTTTAGTTTAGAAAGCAGAATTTGATGATTAACTGTATCAAACGCTTTAGAGAAGTCTAAAAATAATCCACATGTTAATTGTTTATTGTCAATAACAGTTTTTAACTGATCCGTTAATTCAAGTATTGCTTGTTATGTGGAGTGCCCTTTTCTAAAACCAAACTGATGATCAAATAGGATACATTTTTTTTTCAAAAATGATATTAACTGATCGTACACAAGTCTCTCTAATATTTTTGCAAAAGGTGATGATGTTGATATCGGTCTATAGTTATTAGGATCAGTAACTATATCACTTTTATAAATTGGAGTAACTGCAGATAATTTCAGTATATCAGGCACAACACCTGTTTTAATAGATTCATTGTAGATATAGGTAAAATGCAGTGAAATAATTATATCTATTATTTTAATGAATTTATTAGGAATACCTATATAGAGGCCTTATTATCCTTTAAGCCTAGAAAACGTTTACAGACTTGTTGTTCAGTAACGGGAGACATAACAAAAAAACTTGAAGTTGGTGAATTATGAATATAGTCAGTCGGATTCTCATTTGAGGGCTTAATTAGGTTAGTCAGACTGGGGCCAACATTAACAAAATGCTGGTTGAATTGATTCGCTGTCTAATTTATTAGTATATATCTTGTTATTTCTTATAAGTCTAGTTGGGTATAGTTGACCTTTCGTTTTTCTTTTAATTAGTGTTCCAATCAATTTCCAGGTGGTTTTTAAGTTATTTTTGCATATCTCAAAATGTTTATAGTAGTACTGTGTTTTACTCTGTGTTTTTATTCGATTCAGTTTGTTGGAGAATTTCTTATATTTATTTACCTTTTCCATATCATAAGAAAGAAAATGTGTGCGATAGGATCCGCATGACAGTTATTTGGACTTTGTGAAGCAGAGTTCATGTCATTACACTAACACGAGGTTTTTACGTCAGTTCATAGTGATACTAATCCACACTGTGATTGGTTAAACGCACGCAGTATCTCAGCTTTTTGGCTGGAGCTGTGATGAATGTTTGCTCCACGAGTAAGGGAGTCATGTGGTATCCACACAAAACATATTTACAGTGTGTGGCTACCACAAGACTACACGTTACCCCGTGGCCTCGTAGCGCAGTGAATATATAGGACGAATGATTCATGGCGAAGTGACTCCGCCAAAGTCCATACCATTTCACGTGAGAAACGTCAACAATGCAAATAAATTTTAATTATCCGATACACGAGATAGCTGGCACGCATGCGCATTGGACACTTTTCTTAAAAAAAGGAAATATGCCCAGGCCATGGACTTGTGCAGTTGTCACTCAGCCTTTGTCGAGTGAACTGCGATGCTCCACGTCGAGTGCTCCACACTGATTGCTTATCGCGCAAATATATATTTAAAAAAAATATTAAACAGAGTTCGAGTCATAAAACACCACTGGCAGTCAAGTTACTTTATTTCACACTATTTAAAGCCCCACAGTCACCCTAGACGCTTTGCGGGCGCACACCCGTTCAGTCGCCATTTTGTTGCAGTCGAAAATTGGTACACGTGGAGCAAGACTTAATAACCAACCAATCAGAGCATATATCAAACAATAGCGCAATTTTCAAAACAAAACAAAACAAACGGCCGCAATGCGTCTAAGGTGATTGTGGGCAGGTTTACATAAAAGAAAAGTTGGATACATTTTAAAAGCAAAGTTGGATACATTTTAAAAGAGAAGTAACAAGGGAAGAAGAAAACAGCTTTGTGAGAGTTGTGTAGCGGTCAAAGGAGCAGAATCTTTCAGGTTGACTAGATGTGTCAATGACATGAATGAACAAGTATCTACCCTCTGTTCATTTTTGTGTTTAATTCTAAACCTTGAAAACTAGCATTCTAAAAGGAGAGGAGTTCGAGTTCCAAAGGTGTGAAAAAAGGAACTTCTTGTTTAATAATCAAACAGCGATCTGTCTGCATGAGTTCTATTTTACAATTCACTCTTCTGTAACACTACGTTTACACTAAAGTAAAACGCTTCCGGATTCATATTGTTCTGTATTCCCAGGAGAACCTATTTTCCTTTCATAGTGTAAACATGTCTCGTACCTGTATACAAATGGTAATTTACATATGAAGGAAAGCCAGCCACCATAGTCGCCGAGCGACCGATATGGAGTCAAAACAGCCTGTGAACTGGGACTTCTCTTTCTTCCCCTTCACCTACCATTGAGACTGCTCACAAAATAATTTGTGGCTACACACAAACAAAACTCGTTTCTGAAGGCGATCTCTTCTGTTCAGTTTGTAAATCAATTAACAACTTCTCCACAATCGATACTTTATCATGAGAACACTGTGTAACCCTAATGCCATGGCCATCTATATTTTAATCTGTGGATGCCAAGTCTTCACAGCTCTTATTAGTTCTGAATGAGAACCAACACAGTCCCTGTCAGTCGAGCGGCATCGCGGTCAGTTGTTATATATCTGTTAGCATCTTGTGCTGATATATCTTATCCCAGATTGTAACTGCTATAACGAATCTTTAGTTGCCATTCTGAAAACCACTGCATCACCTAAAGAGCCGAAGGCCAATTCACTCTCTTCTACTTTGTACACCTGTCGACGAAACAGAACCACCGCACACAGACGGCAACTGTGGTCAGGATGCGATCCAAACTACGCTTTAGGAAGTTACCTGAATTTACATAAACTTCTTACTAAGACAGTATCAGAATAAATGACGATCTTAAGGCACGTTTGTTTTTCACTGCAGGCCCCATCCAGCGCAATTCGCCTTTAGAACAAACTTGAACCGACGCTCAAAAGTACGCCTTCACATAAACATTTTAACAAGTCTCTACTAGATAAACATTAAAACAGAACGCTACTTTAAGTCATTTTAATGTTTGCCGCACATAATTATTAGATGGTATATATACACTGTATATATATATATATATTTGTATGTCGTGTGCGGTATGTCTGTTTATTACCTGTTTTTTCTTCATATTATATCTAATCTTAACAACGTTTTATGTTAGTTTAGGAGGGCCATTATGTAAACTACTGGGCTACCAGTAATAATGCATTTCCCTAGGTAAATAAAGGCGTATTATTATGACCAGGCATCAGGTTCCACTGCAAATGACTGCATTTAATTTACTTTGGCTATTGGTTGAGTCAGTTTATAGTGCTAACCAACCGAGGGTAGATCACTTTATATAATTAAGACCTGTTACGTACCTTCTTTATGCCATCCTCGTCAGTAAGAGATACAAGGCTGTCCATAGGAACTTGTTTTCCCTTAATCAGGTCACTTAATGTTTTCACCTGCAAAATAATTATAAAGCAAGTAAACATAAAACAAACATACATACAAACAAACACATAATTAGAATAATTAGACATTGATGCCGCAGAATCTAGCGGCATACGGGAACCATCCCTGCTAGCAGAGGGTTCTGTTTTGGTAAAATGGAAGGTGAGAGCCGAGTCGATGACTTCATGAAGGCGCCTTGCAAAATCTAGATTGGTCGATCAGAACACGGATCGATCGGCTCAAAAATTATTGCTCAAGTGACTTATTTTTTCAAGGACCTATGTTTTATTATAACCTGCGGAGTGATTGCAGAATACCCTCCACACCGATGTAGCCATGAAAGAGTTATTTTTTTCTCAGTGACAGATGACTAGATGTATTCTTTTGTGTTTGTGTGGTTTTCCATTTTTACTTTTAACTTAAATTATTTATATATACATTGTATATATAATATATTCTATTTCATTTCTAATTATTTAAACAGTTTTTCCTTAGTTTTTCCTCTGCGTAGTACCCACAAGGTGTTGCAGAGTACCGATGTTGATGTCTGACACGATTAGATGTACTACTTTCAGATTGCCAGTAACAGACATTTATATTTTAACTATGTCATGTACTTTATTGGCAAGTGTACGTATATGCATGTGTGGTTACAAAAATAAAGTTGTAGATGTAGAATTCATGACTCGGGCTGCCTGTGGGCAGAACCAAAGAACAACAACTTTACCACTCATAGAGAAAGGCCCTTCTGCATTTTACGGTTAGAAATAATATTTTTATTCATAATTCAGTCTGATAAAATACAAATATCCTAATATCTCGCTCTGTAGTTTAGCTCAGCCTTTGACTTCAGTGACAACATCCACATTACTAGGGCTTACTATACCAGCCCGAGTTCAGGCTGTGCACAGCCTCGTTATTATTAATCTGCACAGAATATACCACTGACCATATTAAACTCTTAGCTATTAGTAAAGATAATTTTATTGTCTATCAGGGTAGCAGTAGAAGAAGTAATTCTAACTTAGGTTTAGAGATTAAAGGGTAGAGACTATCAGAAGTCATTAAAGATGAATGAAATCATTGATAGGCTGATGAGAATCAGTGTTAAGGATATTAATATTAAAAACGCCCATGAGATAAGACAATTTATTCTCAAAACTAATAGCAGATAAGGTATTGTTAACCCTTTCACTACTGGACGTGTTTGGGCTCAATTGGTGAAATCCAGAGTGCTACATAAATACTGCTGACTTTTTAAGCCGAGGGCTCAAACTTTCTCCACAATGCCATTCAGGATAATTCTGTGGACTCGTTGATGGTAGGTATTGCTACTTCTGCAGGATTTCTTATGAAATCTGCTCTAATTTTGGAGAAAAAAGCCACTGTAAGAGAGCTAGAGGACATCATTAAGTCTGAGGATGGCTGAAAAGTACTTGGTTTGCTGTTCGTAGGTTTTGTGAGAGGATTTCACAGGGTTTTTCTGTTGCATGTGTTTGTGCTTTGAGAAACATGAAAAAATTCTTCAATGAAATCCTCGAAATTCTGCAGTTGGTGTCGATCTTTTTAATTTTTCCCATGCTAAACATATTAGGATGTTTTTTTTGTCACTTTAAAGCAACGGCTTGAGTCCAAATCACTGCTCTTGGTTGTAGGGGTAAAAGACATAAAAAGGGGTCACCTTGTGAATTTTTGTTGATTACCCAGCATGCAATTGGAGGTGGGACCAGGAAAACATGGTGGAGAGAAGGTATGTTTTGTGCAAACAAACCTGGTGGTTGGAAAGATTAAAGAAGGTACTGTAATGACTGAGTGTTGATTTTGTGTTTGCTTTTGATTTCAAGTGCGAATGGGAAGGATTTTTGGGGCCGATTTTCAGCTCCTCAAAATTCGTGAAAATTGAAGAAACGAAAAACAATCTCCAAAACAAATGAGTTTTTCTCCAAAACAAATGAGTTTTTCTCCAAAGTGGGAGAGTCAAGCGATCCCGGTTGTAGCTGTGGCTTTGAAGTCATTCATCCCTTGAAATAATATTGCAACATCATATTTCCAGCATGTCTAGGTTTGATGCAATAATTTTCTCCAGGTGCATTCTTCATATTGGCCAGTTACAGCCGGTTCAGAGCAAGGGTTAACAGAGTCAGAGTTGTTAAAATCGGTAACTGATGCATGAGGTACGTGGCTTATAGATGCAGCCAACAATTATATTTTTGTCATTAGGCTGAAAGATTTCAGCAAAGATAGATTCATGAACTTTAGAATCAGAGGAATGAAGGTCGGTGCAAAGCTTGAAGTTAAGATCTGACTTTAGTTAATAAAAATACCAACACGTCCATTTAATTTATACTGCCAGTTGCTTAAAAGAAAAGTATAGCCAGTCTTCAACAGAGTCATCAAGCCAGGTTTCAAAAGTGCCAATGGTGGAGAAAGACATAGTTAGATTTGAGAGAAATCATCAGAGGTCATCAAAAATTAAATGTTTTTTTTAGACTGCAAATATTTAAATGAAATAGAGAAAGAGTCAGAGGAAGAGATAGGAATACAGTACCACCCAGAAGTATTTTAACATCTACAATGTACACACGCATTTTGTGTGTGTAGTACGTACTACATGTACATGTAGTCCATGCATGTACTACAATCATTTGAGTGTAAATACAGGCATACACTACATAAGTGTATTTAACACGCACATGCGTGTAGTTTTCCTTTGATATACTGACTTCAACAGGATAAACGCTTCATGCACTGAAACTTTTCAAGACTGAGCTGTAAGTCCAATAATACTTGTAGCTGGTGTACTTTCATTTAACTGCTAGATCTTCATTCAAATAAACACTGTTTATTAATTTTATTACAACATGGCCCCCTGTGTGATGAAACCAACTTTAACATAACAAGCGCTTCATGCACTGAAACTACAAACATCCAGCAAACTGTAACACGCATGGAACTTCGCACGTGTTACACACAAAAAATGTTAATACAATGTACTTCTGGGCAGTACTGTATTGTTAAATTCCTTGGAAGTTAAATAGACACAATAATTATTATTTTGAGAGTAGACTGGAATTGCTGGCAATATGTTGGAGTCAGGATCAACGTCAGAGTTTAAAATAAAAGGTACAAGAATCTGCAGGATCATCAAGAAAGGGGTTAAAGCACTTATTTTTAATCCGTTCATAGTTAAAACAAGATTTTTCGAAAGCAGAGTTAAAGTCATAAATAGAAAAATAAAAATCAGCATCATCTTCGAAGTGGTTGAAAGGGAAAATATTAGAGAGGCATCAGGGGAACAGAACATAATATATCGTTATGGGTGCGTTTGACTTCCCCCACTGTTAAATACAATTTTTGTAGGCTGCCCTCTCCTATGCCATATTTATAGCTCTTAGTCACTGTAAAAATTGTTAATAAGAGAATGCAGAAGAGCTATTTTTAAGCCTGCTGACTGATGCTGGTATCATCTGCTAGCAAACTAAAATAAGACTTTTATTGGAGTATGGTGTGTCGGTATGGGGTGGCGCGCCTCGCTCGGTACCTCAAGGATGAGGTGGAAAGAATCCAGACCAGAAGCTTGCAGATTCTGGGTCTGCCATATGACTGTCTACCTACAGTACAGTGCATGACAAGAGACTAAGATACCATCACCCTTCGGGAGTACGAGAGTATAAAGAGTGACACTTACATGTAGTACATGTACAGTACCGCCGGGAATTATAGGGACATCCGACCGCGGAAAAACATCGTGCACCAGACGCGGAGCCGCAGTACGGCGCCGCGGTCACCACACAAATGACCGCGGTCAGCGCACAAATGACCGCGGTCAGCGCACAAATGACCGCGGTCAGCGCACAAATGACCGCGGTCAGCGCACAAATGACCGCGGTCACCGCACAAACGACTGCGGTAGTTTTTGAGGACACCGGGGTTGCAAACTGAGGTGATAAACCGAGGTGCTTGCCGCGGTGCCGCAATGGAAATACATGTACGTTGTTAGCAGTCTTCGTACTTGAAAGCTTTGAATGTGATGGATGACAAACAGCTTATGCATTGAGCCTAATGCGGGTATCAGCGCCCATCCCGAGGGGGCGGCCCCCGGGCACCCAGGGGCATTTGTCACAGCAGCCATGACAAATACATGCTAAAACCCTTCGGGTGGGGCAGAAAATTGTGACAAAAACCCCCACCCCTGGGGCAACCTGGGCAACATAAGTATTAGAAGCTAAACGTTTTAGAAGTGTCAAAAATCTTAATAGTTTTATACAAATATTATCCTTTATTTCTTTATTCTGTCTTCCGACAGTGGATGGCTTAATTTAATCTCTTAATTTGAATGATAATGATATGACTTTAATACCTCAAGACAAAGAAATCAAAGAACGTCGATCGATCGAGCGAATCCTGTGGCGAAAACCGCTGAACTTTGAGACAGCAGATTACGTGCAAACCCCGTGGGTATGTCCCCGGGGTATTTTGACGAAAACGCAAAAGCGCTCTAATGCCCCGCGTGTGGGGCATGTTTTTGCTACAAATCCCCTGCTAAGCCCCTGGGTTGCCCGGAGGCCGCCCGCGGGCCGCCCCCTCGGGATGGCCGCTGATACCCGCATAACTAACAAAGCCAACTGCTTCAAAATAAGCATTTCTTAACACACGGCTCGCTAATAATCTTCTGTTAATTTTCGTAAGTTGTTTTTCTTACTCGAGACCGCCGTTCGCGTTCTTATTAACTAACGAAGCCAACTGCTTCAAAATAAACATTTCATAAGACACGGGCCGCTAACTTTTGTTCTTGATCACACTTCATCAGTCGTCTTTCGACTCAAGACCGCCATTCGCGTTCTTATTAACTAACGAAGCCAACTGCTTCAAAATAAGCATTTCTTAACACACGGCGCGCTAAGGGGTGGACCATTAGAAATCCTGAGAGGGGGGTGGGTAGTCCCCCAAAAAAATTTGTGCAAGGCTAAATGTCCCCAAAACAATTCCTGCAAAGCACTAAGGCACAAAAAAAAATTCTTGCAAAGGAACCGATGCATTGTTCAATTTTTGTTTTCGGAAAAAATACTAGCAATTCAGTTTTGCCAATTCAAAATATAGTTCTAAAGATTACCCACACAGTCGTGTAACTGATTTTCAGGTATTTCCAGATGAAAACAACCTCCCCAACCTTCACAAAATTAGTTTAGTCATGGAAATATCAACTGGCCTTAATTACTGAAGCCTCAAATTATTCTCTGATGCCAGCAGTTTTTGCAACATTGTCAAAGATTACAGAGTCTGTGCCAGTAATTTCGAGCACATAGAAATATTTTCATGTGTCTTGTGCAAAACATCATGGACAATGAAATCTTGGGGTATGCATTTTTGATTTGGCCTAGTTTTTAACTCTAGATTATTAATGTATTTTTATTTTTGTTTCTTATTTATTTTATGCAGGGCTCTATTGAAAAACTCTTCGGAGACAGATTTTCTGCTATAAATAACATTATTATTGTTATATTATGGTTGTATTCACAGGCTATAAATCTATATACATGTAGGATGTACACTGAAAAATCTCTATAGAATGTGCACTGAAAAAAGAAATCGTGCAGAGCTATCGCCTTAAAAAAAATTTCTTGCAGAACTCACACTGCTAAAATAAATATCGTGCACAAAAAGTTTTCCACCCCCCCTCCCAGGATTTCTAATGGTCCACCCCTAACAATCTTCTGTTAACTTTCCTAAGTTGTCTTTCTTACTCGAGACCGCCGTTCACGTTCACGTTCTAACGAAGCCAACTGCTTCAAAATAAAATGTATGAGATGTACATGTAGATGTTACATGAGGTCGCGGTTAGCGCCGCGGCACGACTACCGCAGCGATCTCAAAAGTGACCGCGGTTACCTCAAAAGTGAGCGCGGTCACCTCAAAAGTGAGCGCGGTCACCTCAAAAGTGAACGCGGTCACCTCAAAAGTGAACGCGGTCACCTCAAAAATGACCTCGGTTTTTCGCGGTAAAACCGCGGGCATTGCATGCGGCACAGCCGCGGTAAATGTCCCTATAATTCCTGGCGGTACTGCACTAACCCATGTCATAAGTTCATACACCATGCACTGAGCTACTAAGCATAATAATATTATAACTTACAATTGAAAAATATTTGCCTCCCTATATTCTCTGTGACAAACTGTCACAAGTGTTCATTCATCCCATGGGCCACTATGCTGTAAGTTAATCGGATTGAAATCCTCTATTATTTTTAATACCATGTAATTTGATTCATTGACTACTTGTGATCATGAGACTCATAAAAACAGGTTTCTGTCATGTTGAAATATTAATAAAACCTACACATAAATGTACCTTATCGTTTGCATCCCCATTACTGTAACTCAATATGATTCATTGACTACTTGTGAGACTCTCATTTGTAACAACAGGTTTCTGTCATGTTGAAATATTAATATAAACCTACATGTACATTGTACACATACCTTGTCGTTTGCATCCCCATTACCAATTATTGCCACAAGCACAGACCTATCATTATCAGCAAGCCCAAACTTTTTAAAAGAATCTGTAATCTGAAAAATAGACAGGATTAGGCTTAAGAAAAAAATAAAATGGTTTGTCTGAGTTGGTACTTTTATGGGGGATAGGTTCCACAATTTGATTGACAAGTTTTTTTTTTTAATAACAATGATTCTTTTCTTTATTTTTAAATAACAAATATTTTCATGTTCAGCTGGATATACATGTACATGTATAACAATCAGAGAAAAAGAAGGTAATTAAGGTATTTAAATGCATGATTGAAGTAACTCAAGTCAGAATGTTTTCAAGGGACCTTGAGCAGATAAACATAAAAACTGTCAGTTGGTTTTCTTTTATGCAGAATAGGATCGATATCTTAATCCTCTTTTTGTCATACAGTTTTTGTGTAATAATATATTTAACAACAAGTTCCTGACTTTTGTTACTTCTGTATGCCATTTTTATTTGCCTAATATTACTAACATTATTTGTGGGTGAAAGATTGAAGATAATTTCTGAGTGCAGAGTTCTTGTCTTCAATTTCTGTATATTGTTAAGATGGATGGCTTTATGTGCTGCTAGAACAACTTGGAATGGATTAACCACCTAAGAGAGAAGCCAGAAATTGGATTATTGATATATTTTTTATATAGATTTATGTTTGGTGAACATACATAATGGATAATCTGGTACTGAATTAAACAAAACTGTGTTAAAAAAGGGCTAGCACCAGGTGACTGACGTCGATCACCTTCAGTTGTCAATCAGCCTTTGTGATATGAACATCTCTGTCAAAGCTGACTGCTGTTACTGCATGCCCTGCTTGAGTGAGCTCTGGAATTTGTTATCAAGTGAAATTAAAAATAAACACATTCAATGTTAAATGAAAAAGAATACACTAAAGAGTTTGTAAATGGTTCTAAAACCCTATTGACAGACATAACTAACTGAGCAACTGGCTTCCTGCTGTTCACCTTATTTTTGCTTATTTTCATTTTAGCCTCAGTAATTTAGTATTTAGAAAACTCTGGAGTCAGGTCTGACAGATAACTTGCTTAGTTGCTTTACTGTTCTGAATCATTACATTTCAAATTTAGAATTCAAAAGTCTGGGTCGATTCCTGGGTATACGTCATCTCATTAATTACATTAATTATCCTCCATGGCACCTTTCTATCACAACAACATCAATGCGTAGATAAATTATACACAGTTTGTGAGTTGTTTATAGACAGTAAAGAAAAAAATCACTTTAGTCAACATTTCTTCAAATTATCACAAAATCCAATTAATTAGATGACATTGACATCACCCATGCCAGGAATGGACCCAGGCTTTTATTTATGTGGTCATGGATTAGGAAAGGTCAAATTTTCACAATTTCAAACAAGCATTATAGAGTATTCTCTATAAACCAAAACTTTATTCACAGAAGTAACTCAAAACTTTTCGGCATTTCATTATTAGGTATATAAAAATTGCAAGAAGGGTTATTACATGTACAATGTACATTGTAGGTGCACTTTAACATCAGTAGCCCCTTCAGTTTTATAACTGCATGACTGCTCTCCCAGGAGGCCTGAACGATGCACAACTTTATCCCCTTTATCTCCCGATTAAGGGCATTCAATTCAAACAAGCTACTTGGATCAGAGAAGAGTCGGTACAGATGTGGCAGCACACAGCAGGAATTTTAAAAAATCCTGTTAAAAATGTTAGTCATACAATAACCATTCAGAGAAGGAACCAACTTAGTATTGTTCTACTGCAAATCATGCAATCTATTGCATTGACCAAGCTTGTATTTTTTTCTTTTTAATATATGACACTACGAATAAATTGTTATCTACTAAAACTATTAGAGTATTTGCTCAAATTTTATCTGCAGATAGATGACTTGCTTTTATATTATTGCTTCTTATCAACATCAGGCCATAAACTTTCAAGCTCATTAACTCTAATACCAGTAATAAAATTATTGTTTGACAGTGGACTGAAAACTGATACAGTAATCAGTAGTGCAGTTTCATTTGTTTGTTAGATGACAAAGACTTATGTCATCAATTTTTTTTATTTTGAATTTCTTTGGATATATTTGTCTTTTTCCCATGTTTCTTGGTGTCTTGGTATTAAGGCTGATGTCAAATATTGCTCTGGATAAAAAGTATAAATATTTTGATGAAAGGGGCAATTTTTCTTATTGAGATACATCTAAGGGTCACTATAAGGACAAGCAAAACCTTTCCAGCTTATAAACTTCCTATTAATACTCCTTAAAAACCTAACCTATAACTGGACATTTCAGAGGTCTAGGATTAGGCTGTTTTTTACAACCAGATTTTCTGCCACTGAGAAAATCAAATCAAAATTGTTTTCATTTACCCTCGGATTTTGAGGCTTATTTTAGGCCTCTAGAAGATCTTGTTAATGATCTGAGACTTTATAAAAATAACAAAACCACCCATTTGTTCGATAACGTTTTATCCATGGACAAACAACTCAATTCAATCTGAAAAGTTGCTTTCTATCACTTAAGGAATATCGCAAAAATTAGGAGGTTTTTTTTGTTTCAACATTGCAAGATTTTAATTCATGCATTCATAACTTCAAAATTAGATTAATCGATCAGTAACTCAATATTAGCTGGCCTTCCGAAACACCTTATAAATACAAAAACTTCAGTAGTAACATGTGTACGTCCAAAATTCTGCTGCACGCCTTCTCGCGTACTTGCGTAAACACGAACATGTCACGCCTATACTTGAGGGACTGCACTGGCTACCGATCGCCGAGAGAATTGACTTTAAGATACTTCTATTGACTTTTAAATATTTTAATAATATGGCACCATTATATCTTAATGAACTATTAGTCCCATATACACCTTTAAGGTCTTTACGCTCATCTAATAAGAACTTACTGGTTATTAATAGATTTAATCTTACGTCATACGGTCTGAGCAGCATTTTCTGTCGCTGCCCCTATGCTCTGGAACAGTTTACCCGATAATATTAGAAGCACTAAGTCGTTAAGTATTTTTAAGAGTAGAGTCAAAACATTCCTTTTTAAATGTACATTTTAATTCTTATTAGTCTAAGTTCACAATAATACATGTAAATGTAATTGCAATTTAGAATAACTTATTTTTAATTCTAATTTTAGTTTTAGTTAATACATGTAGTAGCATTGTAAAGCACTGTTGGTCTTCTAGACCGTGGAAACAGCGCTCTATAAATAAATATTATTATTATATATTATTATTAAATATATTATTATTATTATATTATTATTATTATTTGTTGTAATCATAGTTCATTTTGACATTGTAAAGCCACCAAAGCTCACACTAAAAATAATGCATAGAATCAAAGCTTAGAACTGGTGATTTGAAGCTTATTTGGCCATAATCTTTTACTTTGGAAATATTATTTCTGGTTTGTGGGGTACTGTTTTCAAACAAGCCAATCAGGAAACAGAAAAAAAATCCATTTCCCCAGAGCCTTCCCATAATGGTTCCTGCTGACCAAGTCTGAAGGCTCTGGGGACAAGATTGGCTGCAGTACCATTCAGTGAAGTTCAAAGGTCTTCTGTTTGCTTTGAAAGCCTTAGTTTATTGTTTTCACAGTCCTTACATGTATTTTGTCCATTAGGCTATTCCACAGCTCGTTAATCTAAAGGAATGAAGCCTGTACATTTTAAGTTGATTCGTCGAAATACGTTTGCATGACTTTTACACAATACTGTATCTTCACACTAAAGTCAATGATTTCGGTATTTTGGCATGATAAAAATATCAGCGGCCGTGGCTGCGGCTGTGACCGCATCCAACCTATTACCGCAGTTGACCACGGTTTTACCGAGGTCTTACTGTGGTAAAACTGTGGTCGTTCCGAGGTCAAACCGTGGTATAAAACCATGGTAAATGTTTCAATAATTGCAGATGGTACTGTACATGTACTGCTGACGTTTTAAGCCAAGGGCTCAAGCTTTCCTCACAATACAACTTGGGAGGATTCTATGCTAAGTGTTGGTGACAGTTTTCCTAGCTTGCTCTTAGCTTGTGGGGTTTTGATAGAAACCTGCTCTAAGTTTGGTAAAATAAGCCACTGCATGCATGGAAGCGGAGCCAGTCAGAACATCATGAAGTCTGATGAAGGCTGAAAACTTAACTTGGTTTGCTTATAGTAAGCATTGTGATGGGTTTTCATGGTGATGTTCTGTTGTGCTTCTTCTTTGACACATACATGTACACCAAAAATTATACATGCAAATCCTGAATCTCTACTTACATTGTACCCAGCTGCCAAACCTACAATGTATAAAGGGTAATGTGTTTGGTGCTTTATGGCCTTGGCTAAATATGTCAGAATCACCTCTCTTGGTGTAAGATAAAAAGACTTCCCAGTAATCCAATAGAAATCCAGAGGAGGGACCCATTATAAAATTAATGTTTTGTCCATACTCTGATCTCTGTAGGTTATTGGTAGAAGCAAAATACCCCACCACTAATGGTTCATTAATAATGCATTTTCTCAAATTCTCATACAAACCCTCTAAAAACCTAACCCTGAAATTCAAATAAATCTTACCCATTTTCAACTCCAACTCATTCATAGAACGAGTCTAAATACACCTGAGCTAAATGGATAATTTTGCACAAATTATTTGTAAGGGCTTTTCAAGTGATCTTTCGAAGTGGTGGGGTATAATTTCTGCAAATTATCTAGCCGTGATGGAACAATGATGCATGTACGTCACTTACCATCGCAGGTTTGAGAAGTGCAGCATTAATCCTGCCTTCAATGGCTGCTTGTCGTACCTCGTAGCTATTAGTTACTTCTACAAATAAATCCAACGTTACATAGCTACCCGGTGAGTTCTCCAACTCATAAATACACGATAAACACGACGGCATCGAGTCCTCCATGTTGAATTGCAAGAGGTCTCCGCTGACCAGCCCGGAGCTCGAGAGGGGATTCACACAAATTTCCATTCTGCCCTCGTGGCGTTTATCAGGTGATGCAGACGTATTTTTTCACTCTCATAAATTCGAAGAAAAAAGTAACTTTTTTCTTCAAATTTATGAGAGTGAAAAAATACGTCTGTATAGCAGGCTAGTAATGCACCAGTCAATCCCAACAATGCCCCCACCCCCCACCACCAAAAAAAAAAACCGGGCCGATCCCCAGGCACAAGACATTTTTGAAAAACAAATTAAAATTAAAATTCCCCACGGCCACAGAATCGGGCAAAGAGGTACTAAGATGGCCGTGGCTCAAGGTACCAATAAAACACACCAAGACAGGAGCCCATTACCAAGATTAAAACTTGTATTAAATAATATGGACTTCTGATAATATCCATATAATTATGTGACAATAAAAACCATGCAAATTGATCACACTTAATTAGTTATCAATTTTGCTATTTGTAATTAATAGTAGTTTATACACGGCTCTCTGGAAGAGCATTTTTAACACGAATCGAAGAGACTCCGTGTCAAAAGAAAGAAAGAAATAAGAAAGAATTGAAAGATAAAAGTTTGGTGTTCAACTGTCACCCGACCCCTAAAAGGTACCGCTTTACATAAAAATGTCTGCGTTGATCGTGGGTACCCTTAGTGGTACCAAAACCAGTGATTTTGACCCCTTATATATGGGAGTCCCCCCCCCCCCCCCCCCCCCCCCCCCCCCCCCCCCCCCCCCACCGCGCCCCGGCCCAGGGCCACAGAACAAGGCAAATGCCCCACCTCCGGGTATACCTATATACCTTCTCCGTGGAGTACGAGTATTTTTGAATCAGAGTAAATTGAATACGAGTCGGGCTTTATGTTTGTATTTTAAATTATAAGGTATGAGATTCTTGACGAGTATTTGGTTATATCCGTTTGACCCGAAATACTGAAATATGAAACCTTACCTGGAGTCTTTATCTGTTCTTCTTTGGGCTCTGTGTGCAATTTCAGCGGTGGAGGGGTAAAACTTCGACAGAATTCGCTGAAATTGCACACAGAGCCCAATGAAGGACAGATAAAGACCTCAGCCGAAGGTTTCGTAGACTTTATTTCAGTATCAGTTCGGGTCCAACGGATATAACCAAATACTCGTTACGAATCTCATACAAACTACAAACCCCATGCATGGCCAGTTATAATTTAAAACAGAGCTTGGTTTTCCTGTAGCTGGAATGACTGCACAGGGATGCCATACAAATCTTTTTCGTTAGAAGATGAAACCCCACCAGGAGCTTGCAATGAATCTATTCTTTCAAAAAGCTATTCTGCAGAGGTATTTATCCTGGGAATTTTTCTGACATAAAATAGATCCTGGGAGCATTCGAAAAATACATCGCTCGCTCATTGGCGATTTCCGGTTGCAAAACATCACAGTCCAGGGATCCTTAAAAAATTGGAATTTGGAAATTTTATAAGATTTCACAGGGTCCGCTCACAATTACTTTTGACTCCTGGGAATACAATAGAAATAATATGCCTCGACTCCTGGGAATGGTAAAAAAAAGTACCTTGACTCCTGGGAGCGACTAACATGCCAGGAACATGTTTTGACTCCTGGAAGTTGAGCCTGGTTTTTTTAGCATGCAAGGAATATTCCCTGACCCACCCTGGGATTTGTTTTTTTTTGGCTAGGAAATTTAACTTTACTGGGAATCTGTGACTACTTCTTCTGAGCTGGGAAAAATTCACATAAAACCCATTACCTGGGAAAGTGTCTTAGAATATTTTCATCCTGGTTAAACAGAATAGCTTTTTATTTGCCAGCGGTTTTTAATATCGTCTAATTTGAAAGATAACTGTACGAAATGAACACTACTGCAGTTATTCCTGCTTTGACTTCACAGATGTCACGTCATCAACCACGTGATAAAATACTAAATGAGACGATACTTTCACATTATTTCGCCTTAAAGCATAATAGTTAGTCTACCGGCCAAAACGTAATTCTGTGAACCTCAAAGTTATCTATGATCCCCACCACCGCAGATTTCCTCTCCAATGGTGACGTAACAGATCACGTGACCCTAGTGCCATGACAGTTTTGATAAACTGTATTTTGTAATTCGTTTCAATAACATTTCTAGGGTCGAGGGTTTTTTATAATATTTTTCTTTATCCACATTGTCAACATTGACGGGTTTGAAAGCCGTTTTATGGGCTCCTGTTTTAATGAAGAATTGTTCAGGCGGACTGAAAGCGAGACATAGGGGGTTGCAAACATATTGTGTAATCACTTTTTATAATTTAACTTACCATTGTGAAATATTATTCACTTGTAAGGTCTACCTGAAGAAGGCTGGTTTGGCCAGCCAAAATATTGTAAACTCTTCAAAAAAAATCCTTTTTGCAACCATATTTAATGCTAATGAAAGCTAGCAAAATTATTTCGGTGGTACGTTGGATCTAGCGGAGAGATCTGATCAGCCCAAAAAGTAATAAGTGAACAAGTCCAAGGACGACAGAAAAGCTGATCGAACAACGTATCAGTATTGATAACTGGAGACTCTCAAATGCTAGTTTCAGTGATCGGGGGCTTCAACAGGAACCCCCCATGGCCAAATACAAACTTCCGTTAAGCGGAAGTGAAAACACTTTATTGCCTTTATGCATTTCGTCACACGGGAATTCTATGGGACAGGAAGTAGAAGTTCGGTTTTCAGTGAATACGGAATGTAGGTCAAAAGAAAGTCACGGAGCATTCTCCGCGACGCCTCTCGATCACGTGTACATAATCTGAATAATTAATTAATTATCATCGTTTCGCTACTGGGATTGCCTAATTAACGAGGAACTTAGTATTAAACAACATATGTTTGGGTTATGTTTGAGTACATGATATTTATGTGGGCCAATTGTGTGATGCCTGTTCTCTTATCAGTAACAATCAGCTGGTGAAGATCGCGTGAATTGTCACACTGCAACACGAACATGGTGTCGAGGACGACAAACAGTACGGAAATTTTCCTATTTTTAATATCGTTATTCTTTAAAGATTCATATTGCCCCGGGCCAAACCTACTTACCGAATACTGGAAGTGATTGAATTTTCTTCAAAGCAAGGCTGAGAAAATAATTCTGAAATATATATAATGAGATATATATAGATAGCTAAAGAGATTGGGATACATTTTATTTTAAGTTCAGCTTCGAGTCACGAGAAAAATTTCTCCATCGTAAAGTTAGGAAAACCCCTGTGCCAGACACATATACTCCAGCTAAAAGTGTGTCTAACGTAATGTTTTGATTTGACAGGCGTAAAGAGGAGGGCAGAAGGGCACACCCTTTTCCCCGTTTCCATGTACAGTTCTCTTTGTTTTGTTATTCAATTCATGTCCGATTCCTATCCATATAAAGGGTGGGAATATAGTAAATAGAGTCTTACACAATGTTTTCCCCTTTTTTCAGTGTGAATTTCAAATGTCCCAGAATTTGCAACTTCAGTTTAATTTAGCCAACTTTTGTTGCTGGCATATGGCATTTGATTTTTTTAAAGGCTGTTCGATCGTGAGTGATGTCAGACTAATTATTGTTTGCATACTCAGGTAGTAAACTGACCGGAAGCTGTTGGCTTAAAGACGAACAATGGTATGTGATTAAGGACTTAGACTTTGTATCCCCTACTTAGTCAATGGTTTTCGGTAGTATATTGGACTTTTTAGGGCATGAGTTTTTGAAAAAGTACGACCAAAAATTGGTCATGGATTGACGTTATTGTTATATAAGCCAATCAGAGTACAGCAGAGGCCAGTGATCGGGTCAGCGGTGTGTGTGCACTCACGTTCCATTGCAATAGCGGAATCAAATGCTCAAAGAGAAAAGAAACCGAAAAATGTATACCTCGTATAAAAGATCGACTTCTGATTCTTCAAGCTGATGGTCTTGGGAGGTCGTGCTGCGTTATATAGCTTGTATATTATTGCCTGTTTCGTGGTTGGTGATTACAGCAATTTGATTATCTAATTAACAAGGTATTATATCAAGAATTTCAATGAACTTTGATGAAATTATCGACGTGACACAGCTTTGGAAATATTTAGCGAAGTCCGAGTTCCTTTGCTGAGGAAAGGACAACAAATCACAGGATTCACCCCGCTATCGGAGGGGAAACGCTGTTTCAGCTATACTACACACCATGCTTGGACAGAATCCTTCTCGGTGAGTTACAGATCAGCCCATTTGGATTTGAAGTAAAAAACAGCTCGGCCCACAGCCGTGGGTCTAAATATTTCACTCGGTTCTATAGCGTAGGAGGGAATAACCACTTCCTTCATTTCATTTTGTTTATTACGTCGAACAGAGGAAGTTGTAGGGATTCTACAGCTCTTGAAGTCAAATAATCGCGTTTCTTGACTCAAAAAGTGTCTCAGCGTTCATCTCGACTTGTGCCATAAGGCATTTCCCGAATTGGTCATGTCAACATAGTTGAGCGTTAAATATTCAGTCTTCCCGAATGGCTAGTCCACTTAGACGAATAATGGGTCTGAAAGAGGATGGCACTCGCCCTGGTATGTCGTTGACTCTTCCTCGAGGAAAAAAGCCGAAATTTCTAAAGATTTTACGAAGGGCTTCGTTTAGCAATAAGAAGAAAAACAACGCAAGTCAAAGTCCATCAGATAGCCCACAAATCGAAATTCAGTCGGCACCAAAGAAGTCTCAGCAGGCGAGAGATCTGGAGGACTTAGAGCGTCAACATAAAGAACTCAAAAGCGCTGCGAGGTATTTCAGTCTTGTGATTGAACGAAAGAACATGGACATTATTATGGCTAAAGTGCCGGATAATGCTTCGATTGTCCTTGAATCAGTCATCAGCATAGATAACATGCTGGACACATGCATAAGACTGCAGCAGGCAAACAACGAGTTGATCCCACACCGCAAAGCTGTACACAAGTGCGTGGCAGACCTGGTTAGGTGGACTGATCAATTGCTAGTCAGGGGAAATGTCAAAGGTGATGTGAAAGAAGGAGTAGAGTTCCTTGATGCTGTGGAAAGGAGTGTTCAAGAACTTATGGATGTTGCCATTCCTAGGCTAAGAAAACAAGAGCTACAAGAAGAGATAAGGAATTCTATCTTCCTGTTTGAAGGCAGCAGTGAAAGCATCATAGTTGGTGGAGAGACTGGTGATGAGCAACACAGCTGGAACAATCGCAGAGATTCTGGCATCAGTGAGGGAAGTGGAATTTGTGAGACACATGATTCTCCACCGCCAAAACCTCCATTACCGCATCCCTTACGGGATTCTGGTCGTGGATCCTATAACTGCATTTTGGACACTAACCACTTTGGGCATGGGGATGTTACCTTTCATTCACAGGAAAGGCTGTTATCACCACCTGATAGGTCTTTTATGCGGGGCTCGTGTGAATCAAGAAATACAAGAAGTGTTTTCTCTCAACTGAGTTCAGCATCAAAAGATTCTGAACTTTCTAGTTACAGCAGTGAGAGTGTAGAATTCAGATCCCCACTTTTGTCACCGGCAGGTTCACAGGAATTTTCAAGGAGTGTTTTCCATTCTGCAAGGAGCTCTTTAAATGGATCATTTTACTCTATGGATGAAATGGATGGAGGTGAGTCCCCAGACAGTGACGTTATTCCTGCAAGACTTGTCAGTATTGTTGATAATCATGAGCCTCCACCATTGCCTTCTAAGAAGAAGGCCTTTCAAATCTACATTGAATTATTATCAAATTACACTAAGCCATCTGAGGATATTCTCAAACGGCCAACATCAGCATATGATGGTTATGAGGAGACATTCAGGAGGAGTATTACACATTGCAGTAGCACATCTGCCATTCAAGGAAATGGGAACCATGTTGGATCAGTAACAGGGAATCACAATAGTGGATTACATGTAGCTGCCAACTCATTTTGTACTCCACCTTTACCACCTAAATCCCCTACAAGGCAACATCCTTCATTTGACTGGAATAGAAACAATAGATCCAATGAATTACCAAAGAAAAAACTTCTATCTTTGGTTGAGGAAGGAGTGAATCGAAAGGACAGCAATGCAAGTACTAGTTCAAGCAGTCTGAGCAGCAATGAGGACGAATCCACACCTGCTTTGGACTGTCTCGATGTGTCCAGATTCCTGGTTTATCGAGATGAAGGCCAGGGAACAATGCTGGTAGGAGGGGCAATTGATGCCCTTATTGTCCATGCAGCTGGAGCCAGCAAAACTGATATTGTGTTCTATGAAGCCTTTCTAACAACTTACCGCACTTTCATTCCAAACAAAGACTTAATAAACAAGCTTCTTTACAGGGAAAGAAGATTCCGTGAACGAAAACACAAGAAAGCTAGTGAGAATTCTTTCTTCCTGCTTTTGAGAGTAGTTGATGAGTTAACAGGGAAAGTTGAGAGAAGTATTTTAGAACAACTCATGAAAGAAGTGTACCGCCTTCTTTCAAATGGTGATCTCTATGTTGGCAAGATTCTTCGGGACAAGATGCTGCCAAAGTGTGATAACTACTACAACAGAAGTCGTAGTTCATCTTCTCCTTCTGCTCTTCCTACACCTAACCCCACTATGGCATTCATTTTTGACTTTCATGCTCAAGATATTGCTAAGCAGTTAACTCTGATTGATGCTCAGAATTTTTGTGCCATTGAAATCCCAGAGATTCTGGCATGGGGTAAGGAACAGAGTGAAGGAAACAGCCCCAACTTGACTGTTTTCACAGAACACTTCAACAAGGTTTCCTATTGGTCACGCAGTTACATTCTCTCTTTTGAGAAACAGCAAGACCGTGAGAAAGTCTACCTACAGTTTTTGAAGATTATGAAGCACCTACGGCGGTTCAATAACTTCAACTCTTTCCTAGCCATTCTGTCTGCAATGGATTGCTCTGCGGTTAGGCGGCTTGAGTGGTCAAAGCACTACCTGGATCAACTTGCAGAGTACACAGAACTAATCGAGAGCTCCTCCTCTTTCAGAGCATACCGTGCAGCACTAGCAGAGGCTCAGCCCCCATGCATTCCCTATCTTGGGTTAATTCTGCAGGATGTCACATTTGTATGTCTTGGTAATGTTGATGATTTACCAGATGGCAAAGTTAACTTTGTCAAGAGATGGCAACTCTTCAACATTCTAGATACTGTTCGACGTTTCAAGCTAATGCAGTATGATTTTGAAGTCAATGAGGACATACGACAGTTCTTTGGTGGCTTCAGCAATTATCTAAATGAGGATGATTTGTTTGAAAGGTCACTAAATTTGAAGCCAAGATCAGGCAAGTAAATTTGCATTATAAGTTCAGAAGCAATTAGTTAAGAATTCATATGGTTACAAAAGAAGAGAATGAAGAAATTCAAATGTATTGTTAACACAGAGGTGTGAATCACAAGGACTGTAAAGTCAGTCTCATAAATTATGAATGTTATTTTTAATATGGTCATTTTGCTATATTCTGGATAATTCTTGAATTCATTAATGACACCCAAGTCTGGCTGAATCAACTATGATTTCAGTTTCCAATATAAGAATAGGGTGAACCAATCTATGCTAGAATGAATATGTACATACAATAACCAGTTAGTAAGTGGAGTGTACAACTAGAATTCCTTAAGTTTGAAAGGAGTGATTATTTTGCTTTAAGGTGTGGACAGTGAACAGGAAACATCAGAAGTACTGTTGAGACAATTAGAATGTAAATGAGATTAACTGTCAAAACTACGCTCACTTGTGGCTTTCTTTGTGTGAAGCATTAAACATCAAAGTGTAATATCTTGGACACATGTAAGCATTCAGTGCATCGACATAGGCCTTTGCTGTTGTGCTGAAATTTCAGCATTTCATATTCTACATTGAAGTTCCAACAAATTTATTTATACTAGAAAATAATTAAAAATAATATGAGGCCAAAAAGACGAATAATTAGAATGGTTCAAAAATAATGTATGATTTGCTCTTCCTTAAAATTATCTCAAAAACAAATTTATTTGCCAGTCATGAGTTTTATTTCTTTATTATAGCACCTTGAACATCAAAACACAAGGATATAACAACAGTGATTCAGAAATCAGACTCATGTCTGTCATGCTTGCTTGCAGATAGCTAAGATTGTCCACTGGAAGGGTGTAGAGAAAACAATCTATTTGACGATGGCTTTATTTTTATGGTTTTCGAAAAGTTTTGCATTTTAAACTTTTGATTCCTTCAACTACAGTTCATGCTGTTACACAGTGTCCACGCAAAAAGAAAGCACATTTCTTGTTCACATCGCCAGATGTGTTTCCAGTAGAATAGCTCGCTAACACCACATGAACCTCTTTGTGCAGATATGACATACTCTTTAATTGCTTCCCTTTTATCTCGGTTTTCATTAAGTTTTGGTTTTTCTTGTTTTAGAAACAAGTAAGATCATATTTGGTATAATGTTATTAGTATATACCACACCAGTGAATATCACTTTTCGCGCGTTCTAATTGGCTACTCAAACAGTGAATATGATTTCATATTCACCTCCGAGCAAAGCAGCGATCATCTCGCGCGAGTCTTTGTCCATTTGTCTGAAAATAAAATAACTATTTGGTGCTGGCTGTTCACCTGGAGTGTGGTATATACTAAGTATATACTCAGTGTTGGTGAATAGTGGTGGATATTTACCTTGCCGAAGCGGCTCGGTAAATATCCACCACTATTCACCTCCACTTCGGTGAATAATTGTTAATTAATGTATAAAATCTGTTTGATTGCAAGACTTTAAAACCGTACATAATGATATACATTATATATATATACACATGTATATACATTATATATATATAACGATATTTACGCAAACAACTTTCTATTTTTAAGTTAAAAGATTCTACAACAATTAAGTCAGAGGTCAAAACTAAAATATTCATAAAAGTTGAATATTGGTATATCACATTCAATATCGTATCTGGCTAGTGTAAATCAACAACTTGAAATAGGTAACAAAGAATGTTTCAATGTTGTTGAATCAGAAAAGAAAAGGGCCTTTAGTACTTTGTTGTTGTACAGCATTTTATATAAAGTCCGTAGGGGAGGACAACATTTGAGGCTGCCTTTTAGTGGACGAATTCCTTTATCTACTATTTTGAACAATGCCGTTCGACGTCCAAACATGTTTCCATAATTTATACTTTTAAAATCCACAGATCTAAAAAATCTTGCTATGTCATCGTTTAGATTAATAGTCACGAGAGGTTCATTAGATTTGTTATCTTGAATCGATCGGTTGTGGTATAAAGTCCTTTAATGTGGCTTTGACAAATTAATCAACCATATCTGATGTTTGCCGAGAAACTACTGTAAAAATCAAATAACGCTCGTGCCCCTCTGGTTGGCTGGCATGAGCATCGGAAATGAAACGTCTTAGCCAGTTATTAAAGACTGGAATCGATTGTTTTAAGGCGGACGATTAGCTTCATTAAGATTGTAAAGTCCAATGTTATTATTTGTTATTATTTCGCTTCAATTGTTCGAATTCCCACCACTTTGACTGCAGTTTAGTGTAGAATGTACGTACATGTAAATAGACTGCAGTTTAGTGTAGAATGTACGTACATGTAATTTGACTGCAGTTTAGTGTAGAATGTACGTACATGTACTTTGACTGCAGTTTAGTGTAGAATGTACGTACATGTAATTTGACTGCAGTTTAGTGTAGAATGTACGTACATGTACTTTGACTGCAGTTTAGTGTAGAATGTACGTACATGTACTTTGACTGCAGTTTAGTGTAGAATGTACGTACATGTACTTTGACTGCAGTTTAGTGTAGAATGTACGTACATGTAAATAGACTGCAGTTTAGTGTAGAATGTACGTACATGTAAATAGACTGCAGTTTAGTGTAGAATGTACGTACATGTAAATAGATAATTCGTTTCACGAATTGAACTGTGTTGTACCATTTCTTATACTTAAATATCAAATAAAACTGAGCGAAACAATTCAATTGTTGTTGTTATCTGTTATTCATCCGCTATTTCTGGTTGATATGTAGTAGACTTGATTATTGGCTCATCCAAGATATTTCAATATTCAAAGCTTGGCTACCGTAAATTATCAATTTATTTTTTTGTGGTTTCCCGATTACTGATATTCTATTATTGTGGGTCCATCAAATAAAGCGCACGTGTATGCCATAAATAAGTTTTAATATCCTTATCTTTCGGACTCACGCCTCGATTTATAGTGAATGATTTAGAAATCTCTTAACTGCATCTTGACACTCGTTACTGATGATTTGCTGTTTGGAGAAGTCCAAGAATGCCACAGACATGAGGGTCGTGTTCAAACTGTTTTTTGTAATTTCAGATAACATGAAATCCAACCCCTGATGCTCCAGTAATTAAAATCTGTTTTTCAATTTTCCAATACCTGACGCGCATTTGCAATATTTCTGAACATGTGCTGTTTTGTTGATCGGCTAAACATCTTGTTAAAAGTATGTTTACATTCACCTAAGTCAGTTCCGTTTAGCGGCCGCTGTTTTAGACAGCATTTTGTATCCTTTGTGTTCAGAGTTGGTAGTTGTATCATGGTTGTGGTTCAAGTAAACACAATCTACAATTGTCATATGTCGCAGTGGTAACCTCACCAAAATAGGATTTTAATCTATTTATAAATCCATTGTGATTATAATCGCTAATGTTTGTAGTTGTGTCAATGTGCTGTTAATTATCTACGACTAGGATGGGAGAGTAGGTATTCTCTTTCTCACTCGAACAGAACATACAGAGGTTTTTTTTAACGTCCCCGATATACAACTAGAGAGGACGTTTGGACGGCAGGCTTGTACCAACACGACCAAACTCCGGCGACCTCCCGCATGCAGACCAACAATGAACTACTCAAATGAAATAATATTGGTTTTACAGCGGGCTAGAACTCTGATCTGCCGTCGGGTTTGATCGATATTCGTATCATGCTCCCCTATACTGCATACGCTGAAAGAACGCAGTGATTTTGATAGACAATATATAGGTACTTTGAGTGTATATAGGTACTGTGAGTGTATTTTTGTTGATACAATAAAGCTAAAGTCTCGCACGTCACGCCGCACTGGTTACTATTCATAATTTTTTGAAAGTGCTGGATGTTTCGGCCAATTCTGAGTTCTGGTCAGAAATATGACCCAGCGAATAAAACTGAGCTCAATGGTGGGGAACTCTAGGCTTAGCCATCCAAAAACGTCCGGGGTAGTTAGTATCAAACAAACTACTAATGTGAAACATACTCGTGAGAAAATAGTCTGCTTTTGGTACGGCGATGTATCGGTGATAGTGGTTGTGTGTCTTTGTCAGTTTGTGATTGAAGATCAGTCAGTAGCAGGTGAACATAAACATAACAAACATAACATATTTTTTATTAGCTCTTTGTACTACATAGGTACATCAGATTGTTACTAATAAACTTTTAAAGTAGCTAAAAAATAGAAAAGTAACTAATTAAAATATTAAGATCCTTGTATCGTGACAGATCTGGCATTCATGCATTCATACACGTATTTTGCGGCTATAGTTGAAACTTCCCTTGAGGGATTGATAATAGTTAAGAAAATATATTTTTCTGACATTCGGCTACTGTCTAGGTTAGCAAGAGTTTTTAATTTGAATAAGAAATCATTCCTGATTGCCTCAAACGTTTTACATCTTATTAGGAAGTGTATTTCGTCTTCCATTTCTTTGTTGCAGGTTGGGCATATTCGATCTTCTGGTTTTAAATAGGGCTTAACATGTCTACCTTTCTCAATCTGTAGGCAATGATTGCTTATTCTTAATTTCGTGAATGTAATTCTGTGTTTAATGTTTTCAACAGTATTCAAATAATCTTCGAATTCATACTTTGTTTTGAATGTACGGTAGACCCGTAGTTTGTTGCCCTGGTTTGGGTTTTGCCTTTGATCATTAAATATATCGCTGAGCCAATATTGTAGTTCTATGTCATTTAATCGTTGTTTAATGCTCTTTAGGAGTCCCCTGTACTCTAGCAAATTATTCTGAAGTATCCATATGTTACCGAAGCCAAGGCTCTGTATGGTATTTTGAATTTTAGAGCTCCAGAATGTTGGTTTATTCAGCTGTAAACTGTCAATATATATTATAAAAGTAAGTTCTGGCTCTCTGTTAATTAATATTTTTGTCCAGTATTTGATACTTCTGAATGTTGATTGATGCCTAAGGGGATACCTACCGAGCTCTGCTCTGCAAGCGTTATTGGCAGATGTTCTTGTAGTTCCTAGAAGTAGTTTACAGAATTTAGTATGTACTATTTCAATCGGGTCATTTGTGTCAGATCCTTTGTTGTTGTCAATTCCCCATACCTCGCTTCCATATAACAGGATGGGTTTGATTAAAGTGTCAAATAATTTGATCGTGAGTTTAAGGTCACTGAGATCTGAAGAAAGTTCCCATTTCTTGTCTGAGTTTAAACAGAGCTTTTAGTGCTGACTTTTTTAGTTCTTGTTTTGCAACAGTGAAATTTCCGTATGCACTGAAAGTGAGCCCGATATATTTATACATACGGACGTTTTCTAGTTGATCATTATTATAATAAAAATTATAATTGTTCATTCGTTTACCGTTATTGTTGAAAACAATGACTTTTGTTTTGTCTTTGTTGACGGTTAGTTTGTTGGAGCTACAATAGACTTTGAGACAATCTAGGAGTCTTTGTAGGTCATTCGCATTCTTGGATATTAAAACTAAATCATCTGCGTAAAGTGAATACAGGTGTATGGCCCCCCCTTCCTCGCCCCCTCTAGCGATTTCGCCCCCCCCCCCCCCCCCCCCCCCCTCCCACCTTTTAAAAGGTTATGAATACATGTTTTCCTTATTTATTATTACTGTAGTGTATTGGACGTGGAGAATAGTACGACAAAAAGCTATCAGTAATGTGTATAAAGGCATGCAATTCAATTTTATTTTAAAATTCACGCTTCTGTCTTTTCTTCTTCAAAATTCGTGTTGGTAGCTACGGTAAACGCTGCAATTTTCATTCGCGCGAGCAGTGCAACAAGAAACTCGACAAGGGATTCTGCAATCCACCCACAATCTTCGTTAATCTTCGAATGATTAGTCAGTTGTATTTCGGATTTGGCCGTGCCATTTCCATTTCGCACTACCACTGACATCCTCTTCGGAGAGATCCACATCGCTATAGCGCTTGCTCACATCTCCAGCTCCCACACGTGTTAGCGTGGTGGCTGGGGTTTAAAGCAGCTTTGAGCTCGCCCTTAGAGTAACCAGATTCTGAGGCCTATGATCTTTAGTGAGGCTTACGGTCTTGAGGGCTATGCCATGCTGATGAGTCCTATTAAACAAGGACGAAACAGCTGTACATGGTTGCCACTCTACGGGTAATAAGATGTGTGCATGCGTATTCGACGCTAGCTACGTCATAGCGTGTGTTGGGTAGTGCCATGCAACGTGCTCGTATTTCTTGCCTGAAGCCATGAACATGTAATCATTGTGGACACTTAAAGGTTTTGCTAACCCCTAAATCCGCCTGCTTTGAAAAGACTTTGCCGAATAAAGGAAGTGTTACCGACTCACGTGAAAACTTCCTGAATAAACAAGCTAATGAAAAGTAATTAAGATCTCAGTAAAACAAAACTTACCTTAGCTTGTAACGAGTGGAACTCATATTTGGAAACAACTGCTAAATAGCCTGATAATTTTTACATGCATGAAAACCATAATGAAGTTGACGTAATTATCGTAAAGTTTTTATAACCCGTAATGCTCGCGTCGATCCATCTATCAATTCGAATAAAGGAGTGTTACCGACTCGCGTGCTTTGTTCTATTTCAATTGAGCTAACGGCGCTTGTTAATTCGGTACTTAGATCAGTTCTAACTAGGAAAACCTTTCTGGATAAACAGCTTATTAACTAACGAAAAAATAAAACGGCGGTAAGTTTTGCAATTCACTGTGACACCGGCCCAAAAAGAGTAAAAAAGAGTTAGATATATAAAATCAACAGTTTAATATTGCAGTGACAAGTCCTGTCATTTTTGCACAATGTACCTAAACAGAGATATTACTGACAAAAATAATCCTGGTTCGGTCTCGCGTTTTTTTGTAGGTTTTTAATATCAGTGAAACTGAATTTCCGGCGAACCAACGCCTTCCGTTCAATTGAATCGATCGTTCATGGGATCAGTCTGCGAAAGACCGGAAAACGTTTCTAAAATCAGTGAATTTTTCCCTATTTAGGCTACCCTGGTGCCAGAGGTTCAGGCTCGGCTTTTAACTGAATACATATAAATGCTGAGGCGTGTTGTATTCGCGTAACAGTTCCACAGGATATGACAGATCCAAGTTGATATCCTCAGCCAGAACTGATTAGTTCTCCTAATGTTATTTATTAGTTCTATCCGCGGTGTCTCGCAGTAGACATCTTTAGGAGGTCGAGCCGTCTAAGTTTATTTTCACCTTTTCAAAATGGACGGAGCTTACTAATATGTCAATCCGCGACGATAATAGCCCACTTACGCGATATGCTTTACTTGTCACGCACAAAGGTTTCAATACGAGGCCCCGTGCTAAATTAAATTTATTATTTTCTCTTTGAACTGAGAATATATTTAATTTAGCACGGGGCCTCGTATTGAAACCTTTGTGCGTGACAACTAAAGCATATCGCGGAAGTGGGAATAATTACTGCTAACTTATTCTAATGATAGACAAACCATGACAAGTTCCTTGATGTTCCCAGCTCAGTACAAAGAAGTGCGGGGGTTAATTTCTAGGCTGGAGTTTTCACTTTTTCAATATAACAAACTATATACAAGTCGCTGATTACCTTTCGTGAGCTCGCTCAATACGCTCGTTAGAATGTAAGGACGGAACGAGCATTTCTGTTAACGGTGTCAAATGTATGGACAACGACAGACTCGCGCTAAAAAATCTAAGTGGATTACAGAGGGCTGATAAAAGTCAGAGTTGCAATTGGTCAGCCGTAGAAGGTACTGGAACTGACAAAGTAACGAGTGACCGCAAGTTATTTCGGAAATAGAACCAAGTAGGTTACAACTGAAGTGTATGACCTTCGTAAATATTGGCTCCCGTGGTCTGCTGTTCCATAACGAGCCAGAGATCATCAGAAATCCAAATCAGCGTGAGGTCTGGTTGCTATGAAGTGACGTCACAGTTTAGAAATCGAATAACATTTTGCGGTTTCGTTTTGTTTACTTTTTAAGTGATTGTGACAGTTAGGTGAGTAAAGCTAGTCCTGGCTAATGTCAGGGATATGTAGGGAAGTTAAATTTTGATTCCGGTAGCAATTTAGTATATGCATTGTTTTATTTCTGATTTAGTCTGCCATTCAAGTCCGCGTTCACAGCCAGGATGAATGTTGAAGCTGTGCGCAGAGTATTTTGCTTCAAACTGACCGTCGTTATTAGTATTTCTATAGCTTGGACATTTCATCAACAGGAGTATAGATAAATCTTGGGAGCAAAATATATAATAATAATAATAATAATAATGTTTATTCCAACAACAACACCATCATTGGTACATAGGAATTACAAAAACATGCATAATATCATCTAACTATTACAAGAACATTCATTAAATATAGTAGTGATATCATATATATATTGTGCTGTGCTTTTTACAATAGACACATCCGTCATTGATAAGCAGTATAAAAATAAGTCGCGATAACTGAGACGACTAAACGAACTGTTAACAACCAACATGTTACTGAAAAAATTATTCCTAAGATTCACTAATTTGCTATTGGTACAATTTGAAAAGTAATGCTGTTCATCACCTACTTCATTCATATTACAAATTGTACATATACGTAAATCGTAAGTGATATTTGCATATCGACCAGCTTCAACAGGAAACTTATGCGCGGAAATCCTAAATCTTGTCACCGCCTGACGATGCTTTACATCTAATTTGAAATGCGAGATAAGTAATTTTCAAAGCCTATTCTTGACACACTGAAAATACAGTCCTGATACAGTACACGGGTTTATAATCTAACTAATCAGAAACAGTGCATTAACTTAAATAATAGAACCCGGTACTAGACCGTACAAAGACAATTCTGTACGAAGCGCAGAAATATATTGGCCTATCAAGGCATTAATAACAAACGGAAACAACGCCCAGCTAATTACCAGCAGAAGCAAGCCACGCCCAGAAGCTGCCTCAGCTCGTTCCAGGATCCACTCCACTCTCGGACAGTGGACCCTGGAACGAGCTGAGGGTCGAGGCGGCTGCTTGATGATTCAGACAACCTACGTAAAATACTAGATGCAAGGATCAATTCGGACGAAGTGCAAGAACCGGATCACGGTCGTTAGCCGTATGTTGACCAGCTAAAAGTCATCCTCTCCTGGCAAAACCTTGAACATACTTGCTCTCAACGAAACGCGTCTAAACGAAGAAATTAGCGACTCTGAAGTCAACATACCAGGCTACACTGACATTATAGACACGGCGGCGGAGGTGTAGCTTTGTATGTACGTGATTGTCTAATAACCTATCCTATTCGTGATGACTTGTTTGACAAGTCCTTATGTATAGAGACCGTCTCTATAGAAATCGCAAAGCCTAAAAGCAAACCGTTCATTGTTTCCACGTGGTACAGACCACCAAGAGACAAGAGTCTCTTACCGAAACTGGACTTGTTTGAAGATGGCTTACAAAAACTTGACACGGAGGACAAAGAATTTCACATTTTTTCAGACACCCTGACTTGCGATCTTTTACACAATGATCCAGATAGTACTACCAATCGCCTTCAGGATCTCTTATATATACTATTGTTTCAACTAAAACAATCTATTAATAGCCCAACTCACTAGGATGACTAGAACCACAAGTACCCTTATTGATCATCACATTACCAATGATGACCACAAGCTGTCCTCAGTCATCACAACATGATCTACAGGCGGTACGTAAAATGGTATTCCCAGAGGCCCGCCCAAAATAATAGAATACCGTTCATACAAGCATTTGAACAGAGATGCTTTTATTCGGGATCCAGCTGGCCAACCATGGGATAACCTGACCACTTTTAGGGACCCTAATTCCTTTTGGTATGAATGGAACAAACTATTCACAAAAGTACTACATAAACACGCACCATGCACGACGCAAAAAGAATAACAGCTGACATAATTCAGTAATAATAATAATAATCTGTATTTATATAGCGCTGTTTCCACAGAGAATAAGTGCCCAATAGCGCTTAACAAATACACAAGGCTGCGCGTAACAATAAAATGGCGCTCACAACAATATTGAATAAATATCTATATCGACAATAAAAATTAACCTGCAACTACAGCTAACTAATTAACAAACATTATAGTAATGGGAAACTAAAAACTAAGCTAGCCTAACTATATAGGTAAAATGATAATAACAATCTGCGTTTTACATGGTATAAAGTAAACAAAGATATGGAGTTAATAAAATGCCTTCTTGAACAAATAGGTCTCGAGTTGCTTCTTGAAGCTCAAAGTGAGTCACAGACCCTTATATCCTGTGGCAGGGAATTCCACAGAGTAGGCGCAGCACAAGAAAATGCTCTATAGCCATGGGAGCGCAAGTTGTATTGTGGGACTACAAGCCGGTTCCTGGAAGACGATCTAAGATTACGCTTGGGAACATAGGGAGTAATTAAGTCGGCGATATAGGACGGTGCCGCTCCGTGTAGAGCCTTATAAGTAGTTAATAATATCTTAAATATAATCCGTTCTTCTACCGGAAGCCAGTGTAAATTGAACAAAACAGGTGTTATATGGTCACACTTACGGGTTAATGTAACCACCCGGGCTGCGGCGTTTTGAACACTCTGCAGACGGACAATAAGGTGTCTAGGTAAACCATACAGTAGCGAATTATAGAAATCTAACCTAGAAGTAACGAATGCGTGGACTAACGTTTCAGCAGACTGAAAGCTAAGGTATTTTCTGATACGACTAATATTCCTAAGATGGTAGAAGCCAGATTTACAGGCACTAGTAACATACTATTCCATTGTCAAAGAAGAATCAAATAGTATACCAATGTTTCTAACAAGGGAGGATGGGCAGATCACCTCATCACAAACAGAGATGGAGTCAAGAGGTGGCAGCGGGCGATGGCGAACATTTAGAAAGAAGTCAATGTTCCATCGAGACTATCCGCTGTAGAATTGAAAGTGGCCAATAGGTCAGGTGACCCATTGATTGGACTAGGTACAGTGCTGATATAAAGAAGTCAATGTTCCATCGAGACTATCTGAAGAAAGTGGCCAATAGGTCAGGTGACCATTGATTTGACTAGGTACAGAGCTGATATAAAGAAGTCAATGTTCCATCGAGACTATCTGAAGAAAGTGGCCAATAGGTCAGGTGACCCATTGATTGGACTAGGTACAGTGCTGATATAAAGAAGTCAATGTTCCATCGAGACTATCTGAAGAAAGTGGCCAATAGGTCAGGTGACCCATTGATTGGACTAGGTACAGAGCTGATATAAAGAAGTCAATGTTCCATCGAGACTATCTGAAGAAAGTGGCCAATAGGTCAGGTGACCCATTGATTGGGCTAGGTACATAGCTGCTCGTAACCAAGTAAATCTAGAGGCGAAAAAAAGCTAAATCCGAGCACTATACAGAAAAGATAGAAACAAATGCTACCAGATCCAAACACATGTGGAAAGCACTTACCACTGACAAAATTGATGTTGACGGTATATCCTATATGAAATCTAGTGATATAGCGAATGCACTGAACACGCATTTTATACAAATCAGTGACAAGTTATCAAGCGAAGACAGCGCCGGAACAGCCAACCACAGCTCCTTTGAGGACTTTGTCACGCCTGCCACAAGTGTCTTTCATTTTACTCCTGTCACTGTTGATACAGTGACAAAGTTAATGAAGGGGCTGTGTGGATCCAAATCGTCGGGCATGGATAAAGTTCCTCCTAAAGTTCTAAAACTGGCTGGCCCGGTGCTGTCTCCGTCTTTGACTTTCTTATTCAACTTGTCACTTGAAACGAATATCTTTCCGGACGACTGGAAAAGAGCCCGGGTGACACCCATATTCAAATCCGGTTGCAAATCGGACTGTAACAATTACATGCAGGCCTATTTCAGTCCTGTCTGTTGTATCTAAAGTTTTTGAAAGAATCGTTTGTATTCTATCTCCGAACGAATACAAATAATTTTCAAACTATTTTACATGACACATGTAAAAACAAGTGATTACAGGATGGGCATCTCGTTTACTGCTATCAGTTTACATATAGTGCGAAGAACGTAACAATATTTTTTTAAACAATATGAAAGATAGCTAGAGACACCTTCGAGTGGTATCAACTAACTAAACAACTCATTATTTACTGCTCCTTATTCCCCAAGGTATACATCATAACACCGTGGCACTGGCAACGCCTTAACACAACATACACACACCGATGTGCATTCCAAATCGTTAGAAAATACATTTATAATCAAGTCTACAACTATTTTACCTTAAACAACCTGTTATCTAAATACCAATCAGGCTTTCGATCGTTACATTCCACTATCACTGCCCTCTTGGACGATTGGTTCATTAATATGGATCAAGGACTCGTAAATTGCGCTGTCTTTCTCGATATTAAAAAAGCGTTTGACACAGTCAAACACGATATTCTCTTAAGAAAACTAGAATTATACGGGTTTAACCAGGGCGCGGTCAGTTGGTTTAGATCCTACCTGTCCAACAGACGGCAAGTGTGTGTGATTGGTAACGATCTATCTAGTGAAGGCCTGCTGAATAGTGGTGTCCCTCAAGGGTCCATCGTAGGACCCCTGCTTTTCCTCGTATACGTCAACGATCTGAACACTTTATTCTAAATGTAAAATGTACGCTGACGACACCAGTATATGCGTGGCCAGGAGAGACAGTAATGAAATCGAATCCAAGATTAACGACGACTGCAGGATTTTTGGTTGAAAATCGAAAGCGTAGAAAATAGCACTTCAAAAATCTAGCCGTCTGTCGTGGCCAATCATGATCATTTCTCATCACAGTTCAACTATCTGTCAAGATTTCCCGCCAATATGTTGATTCCCGATCAAAGCTATGCGCCGCATCGAGAAAATGTTACACGATAGCCGGTTGTTCTAGTTTTCTTGTGTGACTTGAAAAGTGGGAAAGACAAAAAGACCTCGAGGGACAAAGCCAAGGTGAACACCAAGAGACGACTTGAATGCCAGGAAGTTAGTAGAGGAGACAGCGATTTTGCAGCCGAAACAGCACGGCAATAACGAGTTTCAAACGATTCAGAGTCACCGTCAGACTTTACGTTTCCATCTATAAAGCTTTCTTGGAAACAAATATTCTCTCGGCTGGCTCCTATCAATTCTTCTTTATGTTCAGATGTGGACCACTCGGCACTCGGTCTGAAAGTGAAAATACGAACCCTTGACGGGTTTTGCGAGGACTCCTATTTGGCTTTGTAGTCGTATGCATTGTTTGGCCTTGTTTTACTTTTCTTTTTTCTTTGTTTTCCAAGCTAAGGGCATCCTGGTTGTTTTTTTGGAAGACATAAGGCTAATAACCGATGGAATTATGGAATCGTTTGTGGAAAACACTTTTCTCGATAAACGTAAACATTGGTATATCAGTCTCGTACCCAGAGCTCATCTCCACTGAGCTCTGGGTACAAGACTGTTGGTATAAATGAGCCTGAAGCGAGCGAGCAAGGCAGCAGTTCTAATCTGTAAGCGGGTCCAAATCTCGATTTCTTTTTTTACCACAATACATCACTTCTATTGTCTTTTTTTACCACAATGCTTTGCACGGATCTGATCGTCACGTGACATTACACGAGGTGGAATCTGCATTGTTGGAGCCAACTACGTTCAACCGTTCTTTAATGCATTTCTGTGTATGCGATCCTTGTGTAATTTGTAGACGTGTAGGCCGGGAACTCTGTGTGAACTATCAGTTTCGAAAGAGCAAGATCTCTCCTGTTATTAAGATGGTGAGCAGCGAATAATTTTCTTCTATTGGCTTCGATAAAGTCAAGCAGCCGGTTCAAAACCCAATTAGCATTTACAATTACATTCTCAATTACAGTTGATTTCCGGTGTTTAAACTTCACCGGGGAGAACAGCAGTTTTTTGTGCCGGGAATCTTAAGAAAATGTCGGGAATTGGTAGGCTCAGGGGATTTACCGGGAGATCGTTGATATGTCGGGACAAAATGAAAATAAATCGGGACAACTTTCGAGATACACACCACAGCTTAAACAGGATTCAGTCGCACGATAGCCCCAAAACTATAAAATATATTCATCTAACACCTTGGCATTTCTATCACCCAGTAATATATATTTCCTACCAAAGTGCTACTGTAGGTTCTCTTCTAATACACTTCCTTAACTGAGCGGAGCAGCATTCACTACCTGTTAGGAGTTACTATACAGTACAATAGACGCACGAAGCTTTTTACTACTGATAATATTCAGTACACCTTAACTGAGCGGAGCAGCATTCACTACCTGTTAGGAGTTACAATATAGTACAATAGGCGCACGAAGCTTTTTACTACTGATAATATTCAGTACACCTTAACTGAGCGGAGCAGTATTACCTTTAGCCTGTAGAAGTACTATTAATATTAGTATTAGATAGTTATTTAATTTCTGACATTAGTCTCTTGTAATTAGGGATACGGCTACTTGAAAAGCAGCCTCGCTGAATTATTACCGTGTATTAAAAAATATTGTAAAAGGCCGGGCGTTGTTTCCGTTACGTTTGTTATCAATACCTTGATAGGCCAATATATTTCTGACAGGGCGTAGCCAGCATTTTTTCGGAGTAACGCACAATTGTGAAATTTCAACTCAAAGGGCCATGCCCCCCGCTCCACCCCCGAAAACAAGCTACTTTTTTTTCTTGAAATTTTTTTTGAGTGACGCACGTGCGTATGGGCAGCTACGCCCCTGCGGGCTTGGATGGGATCTAATCAGCAAATATATACGAGTACCAAAATGAAAGGCTTATTGTACGGTTAGGGGAAATATATAATTAATACCGATATTTCGGTTGGCCGTCAGGGTTCACAAGCAAGAAACCGTTACAAATTTGAAATGACATACGTTTGACGATTTGCGCACGCAACTAGAACAATGCACACAAGAGACTGGCGGGCCACACATATAATAATAATAATAATAATAATAATAATAATATTTTGACAGGAAAGCTCCACTCACAATTTGTGATTTTCAGGGAGGTCCTGTATTAAAAATATATACACGACTTTCATAATGGCCGCCTCCTAATTTGCATATGCGATTTCCCGTTTCGGTAGTTTATCTACATGTATAGAAAATATGAACATTGCCATGTGAAAGAGCATGTCGACATTAGTGAACTTGTGAAAGTTGAGTGATGTAGCTTAAAAAGCAATGAAGTTACAGCCAGTTGAAATTAGAGACATTTGTATGAGAAAAACAACGGAAGCCTTTCTAGCCTCGCTTTCATGTTTTTCTGCATTAGAAATGCTCATAGCTCAACAGCAATTTTCCACATTGCTCTAAAACTCAAAACAATTACTAGTTTTAATGTGATCTTTCATGTGGTAGGATTAGTTTTCCTCTACAGATTGGTCTTCAAAATTATGCAAATTAGGAGGCGGCCATTATGAAAGTCGTGTATATGGAAAACAGAAAAGATAAATGGTTGAAATAAAATAGAAATAGAACAAGGATTATTATGAAATTAAGTTATGTGCCAGTGAGATTTAAAAATTGATAATGTAGTTGATTGTATAACTTCTCTTATAAAAAAAATATTTCTTACTGCGTATGCTCGACGAAATCATAGGCAAACCACAATAATGAAGTGAGAACTATAATAAAACGTGTCTACATATTGTTTGTGAAGTGAAAACGAGAATAAAACGTGTTTTACATACTTTTTGTGAATTTCTCATTCCCCTCCCCCTATTTTGAATTGAGCAGTCTCAAAAGTCGTAAAATTCTGTTGTTCTCTGATGCGTACGCAACATCGTCAAAGTGAGCTAAGTGATGAGTGGGCGTGATAGAAAACTAAGAAAAAAACAATTTATAGTAGGACTGAGTAGTATTACATTTCTTCCTTTCTATTCATGCCTTTAGGTTCTATTTTTTTGCCTCGCGACCGACTAATGGTATGAAAACATGGCGAAGTGCATGCGGTCAGGCAGTTTCCGTAAATTCTCTAAGGAGGAGTCATGAATGTCATGCAGGAGCCCAATACTGTCAACGACTGATGCGGTAATAAATTCCTTTTGTTGCGAGTTTTTAAATAGCAACGAATTAGAGCGTGCGTTCCACAGCCAATTAAATTGCTTGATAAAAGTGGCCAATTGAAAAGCTGTTTAGAACTCTCGCCTTTTCTAGTAAAGAAAATGGCGGACGATCTGAGGTAGGAATACCGTACCGAGGTAATCAGTGCCATATAGAATGTCTTCTACGGTGCAACTGCAAGCAAACTGGAGCCCCAATGACTGGCCAGAATCACTGCCAGAAATGCGGGTAAGTGAAAATGAATTATTAATGACCCAAATGGCCGGGTATTATTCTATAGAGTATAGTTGTTCCCGGACTTCTGAATATTTGTATACTGCCTTGGCTTTACAGTTTAATTACTGGTGTAAATATTCAAAAATTATCTTGCCCTGGGCCTGAAGTTGACAAACCTTGAAAATACGTTAAGTTACATAATTTATATCCTTTTGGCTTTTATGGAAAGTTTCATAGTACACTTTGATTTTACCCTTAGACCATAGATAATCTCTTGCGATGTTCCATCTGCTTTGAATACTTCAATATCGCTGTGATGGTACAGGAGTGTGCACATAACTGTGAGTGTTGAAATCGCTTAAATGTTAATTTCTTAAATTAAATATAATTAACCATAATCGCCTATAATCAAAGTTAATTATGTGATCTACAAATTTATATTGTTTATAATACTTTCTTGACTCTTACTCTAAGGGACCAATAAGCTTGTAGTGCCCTGCTTAACGTCCACTGGATGTTAAGGTCGCCCCTAACCTTAATGCACTTGTCATCGGCTTCACCGAGGAGGGGGGGGGGGGGGGGGGGGGGGGGGGGGGGGGGGGAACCCAGGCAAATGTGGGGACTTTGCTAATTTTGTATTGCAAAGCCACTTATTTTCAGCAGAGTCCCCAGTATTAGTGGGGCAAGGCCCCAACAGGAGTTAACCCATGCTACGAATGTGTTTATAAACTGACTACAAACAAATTTCTAATTTAAAAATTAATTACGATAACTTTATAAACACAAGCCCATGCAAAATTATGTTCTTTGATATATAAAAAGTATAAACTAATGAAAGGAGCAGCCAACAAATGCTCTAGTTTGATAGATGGCTTATGTTATGCACAAAACTCACAGCTTTAACGCACATAACCTTTTCAACACCTTTGAAGGGAGCCATCTTTGATTAAATGCGTGGCTCGTTCCCATCAATTGGCAATGTGCCTCATATACAATGTACATACAGCTAGCCCACAATTAAAATATTTCCATGAAAATACTACAGGCAACTTCCCAACATTTCCCCCCACCCTAAGAACACAGATTTGTTGCGAAGTCCCTACAAAGACCCCAATTCCCCCACCTACAGCCTGGGGGTCCCCTCCTTGGGGAAGCCGATGACAACTGCATATATATATGTCCACATATTTGTTTCAATCTTGTTTCCAGAACTGTTTTGGTCTTTAATGCCCCACACTAACATCCACACTTGAACCCCCTCCCCCTAAACGTCCAGTGGACGTTAAAGTGTACATGTATATCAGATGAAACACTTTTATCACTAATATCAATTATGAATTTCTTGATTCGAGTGTTGCATCCATGAGTTATAGAGGTTTATATTTATAATAATATTCAAGCTGGTGATGTAAAAACCAGTCTTCATGGTAGAGATAAATGACCTTTGTAAACATCTGTTATATTTGAAGGTTATATCTGATTTTACCAAATATTGTCAAAATCAGAAAACGGTTTCATTCACAAGGAAAAAGAAATGAAAGTAAATTCCCAAATTTATGTGACATTGCTATATAGCATAAATATTGGTGACTAACTCTGAAATTTTGGTCACCATTACACTCAAAATTTAGTCGCATTGGCACCAAATAAGGTGCAATTTCGGACCCTGTGAAGTGTGCGAAGGAAAAGAGAAATTAGTTCCCAATCAATAGGAAACACTGTCTATTGTTTGTGCTGTCAAGTGCCTGCACAGAACTTGCTAGATTAGTTGAATATGTATTGAGTGTCTTGTTTATAAGGGAAAGTGTTAGTTAGGATTATTCAGATATCTCACTCAAATAATGTCTTACTAAGTTTAGGTAATTTTGGTAAGCTGGATGTAGATGTAAATAAAGTAGACTAGCTGGGGCTAGCTGATTAGGACCATTCCACCGTATACTGTACATGTATGTGCTTGTGTGTTGATCTTAAAGTGCCTATGAACAATATTTTTTTATTTTAGATATCAATTCTAATCCAGTGAATAGTAGAATGGTAAAATATATTTTGCTTTGAATGCTGTGCCGCTGAGTTAAGGAGGTTTTAATATCCAAAATGCTAATTACATGAAGTCGGGGGAGGTATCTGCAATCACTTCTTAGTGGTTGCATGTGAACTGGCATTTCTACTGATAAAGGAAAACAAATTTCTAACATCATTTTATTTCAACCATGGGTATAACACTGATAATTTGAAAAATTGTATAATTGTAACAAAACATTTTGTATAATAATTGATGGCTCCCCTGATGGCACTTTAAGATTAGGAACAATGTTTTTTTCTCAAACCATTACATTTTTATTTCAACCCCCCCACCCCTCCGCCCTCACCCCTCAGCCCTCCTCCCTCCCAAAAAAAGAATTTAAACTAAAAACTTTTTTCTCAAACCAAACAAAACTTTTTTCTCAAATCAAAGCATTTTTTTACTCAAATCAAAGTGTTTTTTTTCCTCAAAACCCTTTTTTTTTCTCAAACCCCCCCAAAGTAATTTTTTCAAAGGAATTTTTTTTTTCAAACCAAAGATTTGTTTTCTCAAACTGAATGTTACTTCCGTACATACAAGCTTCCGTACATACAGGCTTAGCTGATTCTCATGTAAACAAGTTCCCAGTATTTCTCAACTGTCCTTCTAGATGGAATGTCCTTACTGTAAGCATTCATTTCAGTGTTTCATCAGGGGTTCCAAACACAGAAAAAAAAAATCAATTTCTAATGAGACCTGAAACAACCATGGGGGCTGATCAAAGTCAGATCCCGGCTAATCCACAGATTGAATTGGAAATATTTAACATGTTGGTTTTTGTGGAGGGAGAAAAACCGGAGAACCCGGAGAAAAACCCTTGGAGCAAGGGCGAGATACCAACAAACTCAACTCACATATGGCGCAGTGTCCAGGAATTGAACCTGGGCCACAGAGGCGAGAGGCAAAGTGCTTAACCACTGCGCCACCCTGGCTCCCCAGAGAAAACAATGAAATCCAAAAGGTGCAGCCCCAAGGGTTGTATTGTTCTTGATGTTTGGAACCCCTGATAAAACATTGCAAATGATATTTCAAATCGACTCAAAGCATTTACCGCATCAGGTGAAACTGTTCAGACACGAAACAAAAACCAGACAATATCTGCGCAGCAAAGCGGTTTAAAGCAACACGTTGAAGAATGAAACAGGAATAAAGTTTAGTGAAGTTAGCTGTTCGAGTTTTTACTGAATGGTTTTTGAAGTGATTTTCTTCTGTTATTCCAGAGAAAATCTGTGAAGTTCCCAAAAAATTTCTTCGATTCTGTCAGACACGATGCGACTACAATTGCTAATTTTCAACTTCAGTTTGTTTACATTCACTTTTTCAATCATGCAGTGACTAACGGCTAGCTGCCAAATGTCTTGAGCCATCGACGGCTAGCCACCAAACATCTAGAACCGTCGACGGCTAGCCACCAAATGTCTACCGCCGTCGACTGCTAGCCACCAGTATTTACCGTTAGTGCCACCAAACCACTAACGCCCAGCTTCTAAAAAATAGTGCCGCTGGGTGCCGCTGATGGTTGCAAAGTTTTTGTCAGAGTGGCCCTGGCAGTATGCTTCTCAGTGAATTTGTTAATAATGTTAGTAATTACTACCATGAGAATTACCATCCACCTAGGGTTGTCCAGCTAAAGCAAAATCAGAAATGGGTAAAAATGTAAAAATATAAGAGAAATGTGACCTTACACCAGAAAACGTACAATAACGACTTTCCATTTAAACGGGTAAAACAAACGACTAACAAACGGGTTTTTGAGTTGTTTACACGACTTTCCAGGCCGTGTAAACAAGTTGGAAAGCCGTGTAAACGAGTTGGAAAGCCGACTGGTAAACGAGTTGGGAAGGCGTGTAAACGAGTTGGGAAGCAGTGTACACAAGTTGTGAAAGGGTTGGAAAGATAGCCGAAAAAAGCAAACGGCTTTCTAAAACGTTTATAGTGCTCTGTGACAGGTTAGCACGAAAATTTGCTGCACTCTGCAAAATTTCTTGCAAAATTTATTTTCGTACTCTGCAAATATTTGCACAAAACTTCACTTCCTAATCTTAAGATCAACACACAAGCACATATGCGGTGGAATGGTTCTAATCAGCTAGTCTTCTTTATTTACTTTACATCTAGCTTAATAAAACTAGACATTATTTTTGAGTCAGATCAGAACCACGATACTGAATAATCTTGACACATTCACTTATAAACAAGACGCTCATTACATATTCAACTAATCTAGCGAAATCTGATTGGCTGGCACTTGACAGCACAACAATAGACAGTGTTTCCTTTCGATTAGGAACTAATTTCTCTTTTCCTTCGTGCACTTCGCTACGCTTGTTTACTCATCCAAAGAGAAATGACATTTCTTCAAAATGTTGATCCTTCGAAATTTCGATGCCCATCCAAGATCAACTTTTTCCCGCTCACTCGGTCAATTCGACAAACCTGAGTTGTAAACTTTATTCGGATTTTGAGTAACTGAACTTTATGACTCACTTTAGAATGGTACAGGAGGACATGCAACTGCAGAGTTTACTTCAGTTCAGTCAGTATAATCAGGCAAAGAATAGAAATCTGATGCTTTGAACCCTGAATCGAAGGCCGGAAGGCTAATAAATGAAAGGAACATTAGCCGGTAACAAAAAGAGCAGGGGACTGGAACCGAGTCAGTAAAACTAATCCAATTAATAACTAGTGAAAGTGAGCATTATTTTCCAAAAGAACATATCAAACTTAGCTAGTCTGGAAAGTTTGGTGAACTTTGGCTCAATATTGACGACACTAGAAGGCATCAAATATGTCAATTTTCCCATACAAACATTGTCCCTCCAAACCATACATTCATTGTAAAATTTTGGAGGGACAAAGAAATTTCAATTGCTTATATTTGAGACAAGATTCACTTGAATCACGTCAAACTTGGCTGATGAACTTCATTTTAGAATTAGAGTAATTCTGATAAACTCGGTCCCAGTCCCCTGCTCGTTTTGTTACCGGACAATTGCGTTACTAATCGCATGCCCAACTTCAGAAGTGTTCAATTTTGTAAATGTTATCCGTATATCCACAATAATATTCAGATCCGTCAGACTTCCAGATCTTTGTAAAAGTCATTGCATAACGTTTTCAAGTAAATTCGGACCATGCAGTTATCGAAATGTTGTGAGCCGTAAAATAAACAAAACATTACGGCTGCGTGGCCCGCGAGACATGCATCTGGCTGACAGTTCACGATTGACGGGGGACTTTATATGCAAGGTATTTACCAAAACCAATATCTTACTGTACATTTGTAAAACTGTGTTTGTTATGAATTCTAATTTGTCACGCGTTAATCCTGGTGAAAGAAAGGTTAATAAAATACGAAATTGTGCGACATTCGTAGGAACAAAGAGCGAAATTCGTCGAAATACGTTTGCATTACTTTTGCACGCCAATTAAACAGCCTGGCCAAGAAACGGCTTTCACATCTCGTTTGCACGGCAGGGGAAAATGACTTTCGAAGCCGTGTAAATGACTTTCGAAGCTGTGTAAACGGTTTTCTAACCCGTTTACATGGATAACAAATGGCTTAGCACGCTAAATGGAAAGTCATTATTGTACGTTTTCTGGCATAAGGTCACACATATTTTGGGGTAAGGTTGGCAAAGTCATAAAACAAATGGAAAGAATGTTCAAGACTCAGAGGATGAGTTTACATTGTAACCCAGTGACATCCAGTGGCTAAATTTAATCAGGACTTAAAGTGAGAGTGAAGGGAGTGGGGAGTGGCTGATGGGAAGGGAGAGGGGGAGTTGTTCACCCTCTGGTGACAATGCTGTTGTCTATATATATAGTGCATGCAACTGCTTCCTTATTTCCCAGATTGCTCTATTTGTGTCAGGAAGGCAATTACGTATGAAACACACTGCCCTACATGTCACATGGTGAGATGATCTACAAATGTATCTTAAAGGGCATGTACGTAAACTAATAACAACCAATTTGAACTAATTAATGCAGAATCACTGGTAGAAAACAAACAAATTTGAGGGTTATTTTGTTAAATGATAAACAATAAAAATCCGTGATTTTTGGTGTAAGAATGATCACTGGCAGGAAAGACAGCGATTCAAGATTTTCTTCATACCAAAAAGAATGCGATTAAAAATGATATATATATATATTATATACGTTTAATATATAATTTTCGATGAAATACCAGTGTATATTTCTTTCTAAAAAGTGATATCTTCACACGTGAAGAATGATATAAATGATATCTTCACATGTGAAGATATCACTGTCTTTTGAAAATATGACTTGCTTTCAAAGATCTCTAGCCTTTTTAGTAAGAGATTGAAACTGGTATTTCATCGATAATTATATATTAAACAGAACAATATTACATGGCCACTTGGAGATACGGATCTTATATTCTCGTGTTGATGAAATTATTATCTTACTTAATTGTTCGCTGCGCTCACTCATAAGATAAAAAAATATTTCATCAACACTCGAAGATAAAATCTGTATCTCCATGCTGCCATAAATATCCTCTATACACCTATTTCAAAAAAGGTTGATCATTACGAAGAACAAACTACAAACATTGAACAAAGGGCTCTATGGTTCAGTGATTCAAAGACAATAGAGCTCCATTGTTCAATACTTGTAGTTAGTTCTTCGTTCTGATCAACCTTTTTTGAAACAGGTGTATACAACATGGTATAAACACACACATGCAATTTACACATGGTATAATAATATTATGTGCACACATTATTATGCACAAATTTCAGAATTTAAGAAAAGTTTTAGAATTAATGTATAGAAATATAAAATTTAATAGAGACAGTTGCTGCTCTTGTCCGAAAGGCATCAGGCACTGTTTCAGTTTTTGGATCCATTCCGTGGCAGCTCATTTCTACACCAAATGTATGTTTTGGGATCATCAAACACATGAACTTCATGAATATGTATTAAAGATAGGACCAAATTAGTGATTTACATGTGTACATGTACATGCCCTTTAACAACTTGTTTCCAATATTTGAATGAGTGAATGTACATAATGTCATGTAACTATGCATGAATGCTTTGTATTTTTGTGGATAAATGTGGGTAAGCCAAGAGGCTCGGGCAGGAAGGTCGGAAGTTCAACAAATCCAAATACTTGGAAGTTCTGACTGCCAACATCGATTAGGGGCAGTGAAAACTCACATGCTAACAAAGGAATTTCAAGATGGCAGCTAAGAGATAGGTTCACTTGACAAATGAAACAAAACAACAGGCAGTCTGCCATGCTCCAGCCAGTTCACACGAGTTTATAAGAAGATCACTGAAAATATATTTTTATTTTCAGAAAGCTGCACAACAGGACCTGAAGTGCAACCGAGTCTTAGATGAGCTGGTGAAAAATTTTGTCAATGTCAGGTAAATGTTCAAACCTATATACATGTACGTACAAATGTAGCTGGAAACATCTGTGCCTGATAGTCCACTGGGACTTAAGTAGATTTTCACATGAGGCAAGTACTTTTTGTCAGTCACTTGCCCGACAGGAAAGTTTGCTAGAAGTTGTCATTTAATCATTTGGCCTGAGCAAGCTGATTTTTTTTTTTCAACACCTAGCACGGAATATGTACATAATTTAAAGGAAATGTTTTAAACAACTCCACTTTTCCATTTTATGTCTATAGTAAATTAATACACTATAATTATTGTTATACTACTTTTGACCTTTATCATTAGGGAGAAACTACTTGAACTGATAAGGCTGGGCAATGATAAAAAATCCCAGAAACACCTGGTTAAGGCAGAAGAGTTATCAGGGCAACACGTGAATGCTACTCCTGTGTGCAAAAGCAGAAAGATGACAGAAAAGTCAACATCAAAGTATTGGAGGGACAAGGTGTTTTATAGTATAATTTAACAAATAAAATACATGTATGGTTCTCTATATTCTATAACAAAACAATGCACGCTCAAGGTCTTGAAAACTGTGGAACACGAGTGTAGTTACATGTAGCAGCTTTTCAAGACCTCATAGTGTATTATTTTGTTATATAACATAGGAGAACCATCTTCTATTTGTTGGTAAAATAATTATGGTCCGCATCATGCAAAAATGGCCCAGACGACATGAAATGGAAATATCGTTTGAAGTTATACATGTATGTTTTGGATACCTGTCGTACCATTAGAATCTGCATTATGAGCACCACAATCTGTTACTGACATACATGTACATGTACACGTAGTGTTGATTTCATGAAATTGACAAGTGAAATTGTCAACAAAATTTACGATATGTTTACACGGGAGGTTGATCACAATTGTAGCAAACACAAAAATAATGCAACAAATGCAAACACAAAATGCAAACACAAATAACCATGTCATGATATCATGAGATGGTTATTTTAAGGTGTAACTTGTACTGCTGCTAAAATCATATGAGCTACATGGGACAGAATTCCTGCAGAAAAGGTATTTTTTTAACAAAAACGTGGTCAAAATTGTTCATCTTAATATTTTATTTGTTACTCTTTAGCACCAGCAGGTATATATGAATGGCATACATGCATGCATGTACATCAATTGAAAATAATCCCCAATGATAGGATTCTTAATTTTTGTGGTCATATTTGTGGAGGCAGATCTTGTAAGGGACTTCGAGTCCTATTGTTTCTTCTCCCATGACCTTGTGTCCAAATGTCATAAATAAAATTTGGTAATTGGGCACTTGCATCAAAATCACATAAATTTCATATCAGATTTTTGTTGTCAATTTCATGAAACTGACATTTTAATTTTGGAATGAAATGTAGTGCTCCGAAAACCTTCAATCTGTAATACCAACTGTCACTATCATATGAATTATTTAACTTAAATGTTGTCCGGTCCCTTTGTGTGTGACGCAGCCCATATTAAATTTGATATACATGTATGGGGAAAGAAATGCTTGAGCATGCATTATAAGAAAATCAAACATGCTGAGCAGTCAATGAAATCTCATGTTCTTAGGATACTCCAGACCCATAATTGATAATTGAAGGGCTGTGTGCAAAAAGGGTGTAAGTGATTGTTGATCACATTCTAAATTCTCCCTAAGAAAACAAAGAAATTGAAGGAGAATTAGAATGTGATCAAGAGTCACTTACGCCCTTTTTGCACACAGCCCTTCAATTTATGTAAAATGTACAGCTGCATTACAAAATTTTGTAAGGATGTCTTTCATGTTTGCATACCTTACGGGAGTATCAAATAATGCAGTAATTTATGTTCCTTTGTTTTTATGCAGGCAAAATCACCCAGAGAAACACCCAACAGAAAGAGAAAGAGGCGGAAAATATTGGAATCAGATGACGAGGTTGTGGAAATGGAAGAGAGTCAAATTTACATTAAACAAGAGCCAGAAGTGATGATTGTAGATCAAGAGAAGAATTCACCTGAAATTAAAATACAATCAGCAAAAAAGGACATTTCATTCTCTAAACCCCCTGATATTGGTGAGCTAACCACACACACAATGGAATGTGTAACTCGTTCAATCAAATAATAAACTGATTACCTGGACATGTTACCAGAACATTATCAAATTTCGATAATAATAATCAAACTGCTTTTTTCCAGCATGCTATTGGCCAACAGGTTTGCATTTTTTTAAATACAACTAGTGTTTTGTACTCTTAATTTCAGCTGAATGCCCTGTCTGTGGGGAGCTGATACCAAACAGCAAAATTAACTTTCACCTTGACATCTGTTTGACGAGAGAAGAAAAGAAAGAGTCGCTCAGAAGGTCAGCAGTGGTTAAGTACAGTATACAGTACCCTGCGATTGGGTTTATCCTTATCCTTAATTGGTTATAAAAATTAGAATTATTAACCAAGTTAGATTGGGTGATTTAGAAAAATGAAATATCAATGGACAAAAAAGTATTTTTTAAATGCTATATGATTGTACAGTGATGTATTACTTTGGACTGGACTTCCCTTTGCAAAGTCATTAACCCTTTCACTCCTGGACGTGTTTGAGCTCAATTGGTGAAATCCATAGTGCTAACTCAACCATGATCCTCCTCAGTTCAAGGTTGGCTAGCCCTGGTTTGTTATGCACTGCTGACCTTTTAAGCCAAGGGCTCAAGCTTTCCCCACTATTTGATGCAATATTTTTTTCCAGTTAAACGCTTCATATTGGCCAGTTTCGGACGGTTTGGTAGTGAAAGGGTTAATAGTTAAAACGAATAAGGTTGCTGTAACCAATAATTTCTCTTTCTGTTACATGTATCTATTTAAGTATGTTGCCCATTAGTGCCAAGAACAAGACACCAGACCCTAAAGAAGTCAAGTCAAGCAACAAAAATGGACAACCATTTAGCTTTCCAAGCACCACATCAACCTCACCTCCTAGTACATCATCACAGGGAGAAGCAGCAATACAAATACATGGCTCTAATACCTTCATGTAAGTTATATCAGTACTGGTCCTAGAAATAACATAGAAGAGCGAGAGGAGACAATAGGCAAAATGTGTATCATTTCTAGTGTATCATTATCAATGCTATAATTATTTTATTTTTATTTTATTTTTATATTTCAATCTACGGTAATTGTATTAACATGCCCCTTATGGAAACCAGCTTAATAGTTGATTGTGCCAGCATGGATAAATTAAGTTGATCTAATCTAGTATCTAAAACAGGCATCTGTTTCATGCTAAGTAGCTTTTAATGAATCCCCTATGTACATGAGCCTCCACTGAGTACTCATTCCATCTCATCTGTGAGAATACTAAAAAACCCTCCTTTACTTGAAGAGAAAATGAAAACCCATGAACAGTAACAATGTTAATAATAGACAACTACAATGTTCGGTTGTGGTCTTGATTACTTGTTGATCACTATTGGTTAGGAGTGTTCATGTGTTAACATGATAGTCTTGTAAATATTGAGGTGGTTGTCGCACTTGTGCGGGTGTCACGGGTTGATTCGGTTGGACCCATTCTGGTGGAGGTCTAGTCATTGACAGATCATCATCGTCTTCATCGCTATTCTGGAGATGGTTGTTATACTGCAGTGGGAGACAGGTGAGCTTACATATACAAACGTTATGTTTTGCATTATGGTCCTACACGAGTCTCACTTGAGAATAACGCTTGGACCACGCCTTTCTATGACAATAAATGGTTTGGGGTCGTAATTGGTGTTCGATCAGCTTGTTACAGTGGTGCTGCTGCTTCAGAAGAACCAGGTCTCCTGCTTTGATGATGCATGGAACTGCTTTCAGGCATTTATCCGTGTACTCGTTAGCCTTCTCCTTAACTTCTCCATCCCTCGTGATGGCTTGTCGCAGGGGCACTCCCGTGGAGCTGCGAGGCATCACCAGGTAATTGAAGAGGAAAACATGGATTTCGTGTTGAAAAACACTCAATTTTTTTTAAGTTATGAAAATGTGGTCGCAAGTTCACACTTTTTAGTCACTAAAAACACATACAATATTAATCCAGCAGCATATGCTTGTCTCATTGAGACAAGTTATTTGAGACAAGCATATGACTACTAGCAGGATCTGTAGGCTTGTAGGGCATGGCCAAGGCTTGTAGGCCAAGGCTTGTAGGGCATGTTTGTTGGTCTTAATGGTTCTGGTGGTGTAGAGGATGCAACAGCATGGCATGGTATGCAAGACTTAATCATGTCTTCAACTTGGTTGTTGAGCCCTGCAGGCCACCAAACCTTCTCGCACAGCATCTGTTTTGATGACCTTCATGTGACATAAAAAGGATGGTCTTTTCGAGCTTTGCTGGGATGATTAGACAATGACCATAGAGGATCATGGTTAGTAAGGCTGTAGGGATGGATTTTTTCCCCACACACCTGTGGCGATGCATCGATGAACCTGTTGTAGTACTGGATCCTTCTCACTCTCCTTCGAGATTTCTTCCAGTGTAACTGCCTTTGGAGTGGAGTTGGCAGTCACAAAGTTGATATATTCTTCTGCTATGCTCTTATGGCAAATTGGTTGATTGTCAAGTGGAAGTCTAGATAGTATATCGGCAGGGTTCCCTTGACCTGGGGTGTAGATGATCTTGTATTGGTAGGCCTGTAGCCTTAGGACCCATTGTTCAATCCTTGCAGGGGGTTTCGCCTTGGTGCTGTAGATTACTTCCAGTGCTTTGTGGTCTGTATAAAGATCAAATTCGGCCCCATAGAGGTAAAGATGAAACTTTTCACACCCCCAGACGACAGCCAGAGCTTCTCTTTCAGTCTGCAAGAAGTGTCTTTCTACATATTGTAGTTATCAGTACAATAATGATTGTAAGCCAATACGCATGTCCACATAGAGATGAATAAACTAAGTTGATTGATTTAAGTACTTCTCTGAAAAATCTTGGAATGAACTAACAGACGAATGAAGAACAGCGCCTGACCTCAAATCCTTCAAGAGGCTTATTCTGCTCCTAGTTTAATCAAGTAATGCTGGAATAATTGATATGGTCCCTCTTACCACCTACCCTTTAGTTACATGTTTTCTTGCATGTGTAGGTACCGTCTGACATACAGCCGGTGTACACACGTGTATGTTCGTTTGTGTGTAATTTTTTGCAGGCTTCTCAGGTGGCATGGCATCTGTAACAATGTCAGTTATTCCTTCATATATGCATATGACTGTATACATTTATGTATTCTACATATACAGTACCGCCAGGAATTATAGGGACATTTACCGCGGTTTTACCGCGAAAAACCGCGGTCATTTTTGAGGTGACCGCGGTCATTTTTGAGGTGACCGCGCTCACTTTTGAGGTGACCGCGCTCACTTTTGAGGTAACCGCGGTCACTTTTGAGATCGCTGCGGTGGTCGTGCCGCGGCGCTAACCGCGACCTCATGTAAAATCTACATGTACATCTCATAACTATGATCTCATACATTTTATTTTGAAGCAGTAATGGCTTCGTTAGAACGTGAACGTGAACGGCGGTCTCGAGTAAGAAAGACAACTTAGGAAAGTTAACAGAAGATTGTTAGCGGCCCGTGTCTTACGAAATGTTTATTTTGAAGCAGTTGGCTTCGTTAGTTGATAATAATGCGAACGGCGGTCTCGAGTAAGAAAAACAACTTACGAAAATTAACAGAAGATTATTAGCGAGCCGTGTGTTAAAGAAATGCTTATTTCGAAGCAGTTGGCTTCGTTTATAGTTAATCAGAACGCGAACGGCGGTCTCGAGTAAGAAAGACAACTTACGAAAATTAACAGAAGATTGTTAGCGCGCCGTGGCTTAAGAAATGCTTATTTTTAAGCAGTTGGCTTCGTTACAGTATTGTGCAAAAGTCATGCAAACATATTTCGACGAATTTCGCTCTTTGTTCAGTGACATTTCGACGATATTTCCCTTTATATTGTCAAACGAAAATTCGGACCGAGTTATCGAAGTATCGGCAAACGTGTGTGTTCATTGCACAATTTTGTATTTTAACCTTTCTTTCACCAGGATTTCGAATTCATAGCAAACAGTTTTACGTACAGTAAGATGGTTTTGGTAAATACCCTGCGTGCCAGAGGCGTCAAAAAGTCAAGATTCTTACTGAGCAGTATAATAAAAGTTCCTGTCAATCGTGAACTGTCAGCCAGACGCGTGTCTCATTTCTGACACAAATACCGCGGGGCGCAAGTAATTACCATTTACGCGAATTACCCTATATCATTATGACGTCACGGCTTGTTTATGAGGGGGACAGAACAAGTGAGTCACTTTATATATGAAGCTTTTGAGAGGAGAAATATCTTGTTACAAAGAACTGTATATATTTTTTTCTCTTCTCTAATCTCAGTGTGATTGTATATTAATTAGGCAATACCATGTATGTATATGGGAATGCTAATAAACTATTGTTGTTGTTGAATCGACTTGAACAATAGAATTTTGAACTAAATCTGCTCTGCTGAGGAAAATCTAACTTCGAATTGTCTGGTTTCCAGATATCAGCTGTATCAATGTTTATCCCACAATATTTACCGTATTTGGTGGCTGTTACCGCTATTCTACGTTCTACAAAATGCATTTAATAGCGATTTCCTTTGTGTTGTTGCTGTTTTGTCCCCCTCCCACGACCGTGATCCTTATTAGTGTTTAAACAATAGATTGTTTTGATTTGACGTCATAATGATATATAGGGCAATTGACTGATCTGATCCAATGCATTAAAGCTCTTAATTCGAAAGGAATTGCACTTTCCGAGTAGAAGTTTTCTGGTAAGAGTATAGAAGTTTTTGCACGTCTTTCAATATGACAAACGACTCTGTCGATGTTCTGTAAAAAATCAGAATGACACGTTCACGCCTGACTGACCACAGGCCGCCCAAGTTCTGACTTTGTATGGGAGTTCTTCCGATAACTCAGAATAATAACATAAATTTAGTTACAGATCTTCTGTAATACAAGGTAAATAAAGGAAGAAGACTTACTTGAAGTTGTTTTGTCGTCCTGTGTGTGTTTCAGGTCGCTAGTGACTCAATAATTCCATAAAACACCGTTCTAGCGACCTGAAACACACATAGGACGACAAAACAACTTCAAGTAAGTCTTCTTCCTTTATTTATCTTGTATTACAGAAGATCTGTAACTAAATTTATGTTATTATTCTGAGTTATCGGAAGAACTCCCATACAAAGTCAGAACTTGGGCGGCCTGTGGACTGACTGCACGTGGAAATTCAGACTCCAAGAAGAGTTCAGAATTTAATACGCAAACATTTACAATTATTTCTGCCGAAACCTTTTGATACTAGTAACAAGACAAGGATCTGCCGTAAATGTGAAACTACACTGAAGCAAAAGTTTATTTGGTGTTATGCTTCGTTAGTTAATAAGAACGCCAACGGTGGTCTTGAGTAAGAAAGTCAACTTACGAAAGTTAACAGAAGATTGTTAGCGGGCCCGGTCTCTCAAGAAATGCTTATTTTGAAGCAGTTGCTTCGTTAGTTATTAAATAAGAACGCGAACGGCGGTCTCGAGTAAGAAAAACAACTTACGAAAGTTAACAGAAGATTGTTAGCGGGTCGTCTCTCAAGAAATGCTTATTTTGAAGCAGTTGGTTTCGTTAGTTAATAAGAACGCGAACGGCGGTCTCAAGTATTAAGAAAGACAACTTACGAAAGTTAACAGAAGATTGTTTACGAGAAGTTTAATACCGGTGATCGTTCTTTGGGTGATTAGGCTCAATGCATAAGCTGTTTGTCATCCATCACATTCAAAGCTTTCAAGTACGAAGACTGCTAACATCGTACATGTATTTCCATTGCGGCACCGCGGCAAGCACCTCGGTTTATCACCTCAGTTTGCAACCGCGGCGTCCTCAAAAACTACCGCGGTCATTTGTGCGGTGACCGCGGTCAATTTGTGCGGTGACCGCGGCGCCGTACTGCGGCTCCGCGTCTGGTGCACGAGATTTTTCCGCGGTCGGATGTCCCTATAATTCCCGGCGGTACTGTATATGCATGTACGTGTATACATGTATGTCTATGTATGTGGGTGTATACTGTATACTTTTTTGTGACATGCTTGCCTAGTTATGTTATTATTGTCATACATATCTCAATGTTTTATGATATACATGTACCTAACTTAGAACTACATGTATATACATGTATATCCATATATTTTAACATTATTTACATATTTTAGCTCATTAGTTTAGTTTATTTTTTCTCACCGATATTAGCTTATTCTGTAGCTACTCTGTAAATCCGAGTATAAATAAAGTCTGTGTGTGTATGTATGTATGCAGATTGTCTGGGTAAATAAGAGGTTTAATGTCAGTGTGGACATTGACTTTTTGGACTAATTTCTCTTTCAGTGCTTCTGTACAGAAGAGGAAACTACTTCCTAAGCTTGTCTACACTTTGTTATCAGACAAACAGCTAAAGAAAAAATTGAAGGAATGGAATCTCTCCACACAGGGAGCAAGGCAGGTCAGCAGGAGATGAATGACAGCATGGTTGTTGCCAGAGGGTCAAATTGGGGGGGGGGGGGGGGGGGGGGGGGCAATAGGGGACAGTTTTAGTGGTGGAGTTGGGTGTGGAGTAACTTAAGCCAAGAACAGCTTGCATAATCCAAATGTCTTCAGCAGCATGTACCTAAAAATAGACAAGAGCACCTACTTAAAGAAATCGATTTGGGTGCAAAGTAAAGTTTTAAATCTCGTACAAACATTTTGGGCAATTTATGGTCATAACATTGCTGTACAATTCATTAAAACAATTCTTGAAATGTTATTTTTTAAGGAACATTATGAGTACTAACATTGAATATGTTTATTTGTCAGTTGGTTTTCAGGCATCAGACATTAATGATCCTTGCAATTTTATTGAATTATGGTTTAATTGAGTAGAGCCGACATAAAAACAGACCAAAAGGAACTAGAATTGGCTTATGACTACAGTATCTTCAAATTTGATTTCTTAATAAACAAAAATGTCGGACATATATCAGTAATTAATTTTCCTATAACAGAGTTTACAAGTCCAATTATAATCTGAATATTTTGCAGACAATGGAGAAGAGACATCGGGAGTTTGTGATGTTGTACAATTCCCAGTGTGACTCTACCAACCCTAAGTCAGCTGGTACAATTGTAAAAGAAATGGAGCAGAATGAAAGAGCATGTTCCAAGTTATCAAGTGCCTCATCAACAGACTCTGTAAGTACAGCAGTAGAGTTTGACAACTCAGAATGCAATGTTTTCAGCAGATACTCCCACTTGCTATTTGGAAGCTCTATTGCTTCGATATCATGATAGTCATTTTGTGATTTCAAACCTGGAACTAACAAACAAGATACAATTAAGATGTCCAATTAAGTACATTAATTATTTTGTAGCTATAGCCTGCAATGCAGGTCAGGGACATAGCTAGACAATTTTCCATTGTCAGCCCAAGTGTGTGCATAATCATTGTGTGCTGGAAGGGCGTTGCTTGTGTGCCTGTGCTTATTTCATTTTATTATTGATAAGCCTGTGCTTATTGCAATTGGATTAAGGTAGCTACACATACACTAAGTTTTCCACCAGGTTTCACTCAAAAAGAGAATTGGAAAAAGAGTAGCATGCTATTAATTCAACAAATATAAGAAAAGTGGATTAATTAGGCAAATACAGGCCAATAAGATAATATATTTCCATTAATTAAGAAATAATTAATTTTGTTTACATTTATAGGGCCTGCAGTGTACAAAAAAGTCCAGTAAAGAGGATGTAGAATTAGCATGCAAACAATACTGTAAGTTTGACTAAGATTGTAATCATTCATGTTTATTGTTATCATGTACAGTACGATGAAACTACACCATTTTATTCAGTGACAATCTAACTCCAACCTGGCCATTACATTATTGTGTTCACAATAAACCTATTAGAAAAGTTTTATTTTTACAATTTTGTTATTAGTGAAAAAAAATCAAGGAGACTTTGATAAGCTAATTAAAGATATCCGAAGCAGGAGAACCAAACAACAAGGTGAGGTTTCAGTTGATAAAATTATGTTATGTATACATGTAGCTCTTATTCTGCTTGCCAGCACTTATTTCATAATTCATGTTAGTAAAATTTACAAATTAATATAACAATAAGGACTAGAATAAACATTTAAAACAGGCTTTTGGAAGTAGTCCTACATGTAAGTTCACATCCTATGATCAATGTTGAAAATTTACCGTAATTTGTTCTACATTGTAAATTAGGCATTGTTTGGTTACATATTTTTTCATTGGAATATAATATAATTTGGTAAGTTTCCTTTCATTAAAATAACACTTCTGTATTGTTTGGTCACTGCATGCTGCAGGGAACCCAAAATTAAATTCAAACTTGCCCTTGAAACACCCAGAAGTGTTGTTAGCAGGCTATTGCAGCTTTCCAATTATTTTAATGTACAAAATTAAATGTATATAAAATAATATACAAATTTATGGTTCTCCTGAAGAACTCAAATTTCTTTGCTCCAGAACAAAAGTAATTGTTGGGTTCATTTTGAAAGTGATGTTATATATTAGTGTTTGCATTCCTTCCTCTTGTAAAGGAACAGCATCAGTGACTGTAGAAGGACAAGAAGCTGCAACAATTAGCAAGGGAATCTCTTCAGGTGAGCTGACTTGTTCTAAAGCTGAGGAAATATCATTGGTAACAGAGATGGAAACCGGCACTTTGATGGAAGAGACTATATCTGATGGGGGTATGAATATAGATAAAGATATAAGTGAAGGATCTACATGTATGCTAGAAAGTCCTGGTGAGGAGGGAGAGTCTTCAGCAAACAACCAAGAGGACTTTAATAAATCACAGACTAATACTTCAATAAATATTGATTTGCCTCATAAAACAAATTTGGAGAAATCTGATGAAGAAAATAGTCCAGAGATAAATGAAGACAAAGGCACTATATTGAACAGGTGTCATAGTGAAGATACTCCTAATGTACCAGTAGCTGGAGCTGTGGCAGCAAGGGGCACTAATGTCACAGGGTCAGAGAGTACTAGGAACCTTACTACCATCACTGATCCACCATCATCACCAAGTACTAGTTCTACTAATGATAATGAGGATGCTCAACTGACACCTTCTCTTGGACTGGACAGCAGTGACGAGGTAATGTATGTTGTTATACACAATGTATTGCAGATGGGGTTTGCTCAATGCAGTCTGATTGGTTTGCGAGAGGTCTGGATTTTTTCACCTGAACCTCAAAATTGATTCAGACATCAATGAAATTTTTGACCAAGTATGTTTTCTTACCTTGTCACCCTTGATTTGAGAAATACAGTGTAGCAAGAACTGCAAGTATTGAAAGCTACTGTGACTCAGTGTGTTCATTGAGCTTTTGGTGAAAATAATCAGAACTCAACAAACAAAGCAAAGTCAGGGATATCTTTAATCATTTGATCAAAATTTCTAGATTCTGATTGGCTGAGAGCAGTGTCCAGTTTACAGTTCATGCGCAGTTGTTGATGTCTTTTGTTTCAACTGGCAGGCCACCATTGTTTAACATGTGCCCACGAAATAAACAAAGGATTTGTACAACTGTGCATTAACTGGTCTGTTGCACTATTTGGTTGCACTCAAAATCAGGAATTTGACAATCTCTAAATCGAAAACAAAAGCTTCAGAATGAAATCGAAGTATGTAAAGTTGTTTACAGTCCTGTTTTGGTAGGATTTTTCCTGAAGATTTTCCGAAAGATTCCGAAGTGTTTCCAGAACTTTTCAAATGTGTAAAACAAACTTTACTGTGTTGTAATTATGGCAAAAACAACTAACACTATACATTCATCTTACAGTTACAAAACATTTCAGGTGCTGTAGCATTACTCATATAAATTGTTTTGAATTTCCTGGTATTTCATGATTGTCTAAATCGAGAAATGATTGACAAGTAATCATAATTATGGTTTTCTCATGCAATTTGGAATTAATTCAAACTCAAATACTCTCAATAATTATTATGATTTCGAATTAATCCCAAACTGCACCATGATTACTTATACTAACTTAAGTTCCATGAATAAATAAAAAAACAATATTCTTTTTTGTTATATAGCAGGCTATGTATTTCAGCATAGCTGGTGGGGGCCTGCTTTCAACTCCACACACACACTGCCCACTACATTCATATATTGTTACACATACATGTACTACTCTCAAACTCACATGTTGATTTTTATGGAGGGAGGAAACCGGAGAAAACCCTTGTGGTAATGGAGAGAACACAACAAACAAACTCAACTCACATATGGCACCAAGTCTGATTCGAACTCAGGCCGCAGCGGTGAGAGGCGCATGGATGAACGTTTTCATGTGTTGTTTGACCACATGCTTGCATTTGTCTTTCAATGTAGGAATTGGGTGCTGAGAGTGAGGATGATGCCTATAGCCTTCAAACCAGTCCTGTCATCAATATCAGCAATTTAAAAAACAGCAAAAATTAAGTATCTGTGGATACCCAAGGAAATCATGGTGATTTATCAGCAGCCCTGAGGAAATGTACATTGCACTGCTAGTGACACAGGTACACTGTACTCAGGCCCATTTCATATAGCAAATGTTTTGTGTGCCAAATAGGGCAGAAGAGTACCTTCTTGTCGTCTGAATCAAATGGGTTAGACTTGTTTGAATTAGGTGCAGTAGATGCTGTCACATTGTGACACAGGAGCAGTGTTGATTCAATTGCTTTTCTCATGTACCATGAATAATTATTGTGTGAACCTTGAAATTAAATTTGTACTCTGTTATAATCTAGACCCTAATTCCCTGATAGCTACAACTGGTCCAACAAATTAGTTTGTAAGTTCAGTCAGAATCAAATGGTCGCTTCAATGCCAAACTAATTGTATTAAGTTTGGTGCATGAAAAGTTCGCCATCTGAAACTGGCCTCAGTGTCATAACTGTAATTATTCCTTGCAGTCTGTGTACCTTTCTTGCATTGGTGTTGCTAGTGCAAACAAGGCTTTACAGTTTCTATTAATTGTTTCCACTGCCCCCCAACACTCAATTCTTGCAAAAAGAAATGAAGATACATTTGTAAAAAAGCACAGGAATTAAATATTTAGCGTTTGCAGATATTATTTTATTAAACAAGCATAAAAATCATATTACTCATCCTACCTCACAATTCTCAAATCTTCACTATCATTAACTATTTTCAATATAAAACAATAAAAAACCCAATAGAAGGTGAGTAACCGTAACTAAGACATCACCCAGTGCAACTGTAGTAGAACTGTAACTGCCTCAGTTCATAGCAATCATAACTTTGGCAGTACTTTAATTAGTGAAATGGGGTAATCAAAGACAACAGTCCCTTGGGTTTCTAACACCAAATATAATTTGTCGTATATGCAGCTGTGTAGGCATGTTTGCAAAATAGAAGAATTGATCTTAGTTTCCCAATTCCTACGGTCCTTAGTGTATATCTGTTAAACAAGACTCGTACAGCTAGTGCAAACTATGGTCTACTAGAACTGGCTTTAGGGATGAAAATCACGTTATTTTTTCATTGATGTATAAAGTTAATTGTGTTTTACATTAGATTCATGTACATATTTTCTAATATACCAAGTTACAAAAATAATCATCAAGAAAGTTACCAAAAATATTGTAAATCGCTAACAGTTTTAAGTAAAAGAAATAAAACCATTGCATCTTGAAAAGGAAACCAGTTTCTGCTGACTTGTACTTCTTCTTTAGGAATCAAATTGACCAGCTTTAGTTTTTAACAGAGTCATCAGTACTTCTAGACATGAAAAAATGTTTTATGAATAATCATACTTATGACCCTTGTGACCCTGCATGTGCTGTCCTTGCAAAACCATTACAAAGTAACATGATGGGGCCATACGTGTTTGACATTGGCAGCCTGGAAAAAAACTGTTCAGTCGGATGGGAAAATGTTGGTCCCTTGATCATTTGTATGGATCTCACTGCACTCGGTCATACATCATTACCTTGAGACAACTATTTTCCCATCTGGCCCCTCCCAATCAGTCAATAAGTACATGTTATTGATAGGTGTAGCTGTATTATCACTGTTGAGCTACAACTAAATAATAACACCCTGACATCTTTTATGGATTCTAAAAAGATATTTTACAACAACTGTCCAGGACAGGAGATTGCACACAATCACTTTGACAATTTCCCCTGTCCTCATGGTGCTACCTACTTGACTTTGTTTAGGTTGTTGTTGTAAAAAAAAATACAATAGTAGTTGGTGTGTCCTCTTATTTAGTGTGGATTCAATAGCAGCTCGTCAATCCACATCAATGACACGTCATGTTAAGGGACTGGTCAAAAATATATTTTTTGGGGGGGGGGGGGGGAGAGAGAGAGAAGGAAATCAAAGTCTAAAAATATATAGCCCTCGCCCAACAATATAAGCATGACATATATATACCCTTCCCCCTCTTTTGCTCAGTGAAAAGAGGGATTATAAGGGGAAGGACCAACATTTTTTCATGACCCTTCCCTTGCTCCACCCCCCTCCCCCAGTTAATTTATTATCAGCCCTAAATAAGAGGTTCTACCATGATAAACTATTGTAAAATTTGTCATTTTACTTGACCTAAATTATCATTGACGTACATTGTAAGTTTGTTTGTTTGATGTACTTCACTCCATCCATATTTTAGTTTTGGCTGTCATCTATCGCACATGCCTTTGTCAGGAGCCCATAACTAGGAGCGTCCATCCCACATACTAGGCCTATGTACGTCACAGCGTTTTCACAAGTTAGGTTATTTTTAGAATGGTTTCCCACTATTGTTGAGTTGCAATCGTTCCTAAGGGAATCAAATCACAAGAGCGTAGCAGCCATGTTGTTTGGTATAACAAAAGTAGCTAAAATGAGGCATCTTTTGTTCCGCCACGGTGCAACCATTAATTGGTGAGGAAAATCTAAAAATAGCCCAACTTGTAAAAACACTGACAACTAAATAACTACATATGGATGCTCCTGGTTATGGGCTCCTGTCTTCGTACATATTCTATATTGGTTCTCATTGGATGAAATAGAGATTCGGCATATATTTGAACAGTTTTTAATAAGACACTGGTCATGGTTGCCAATTAGAATCATACTGCATTACATGATGACAGCCAAACACCCAGAACAAAGTTTCCTATCCTTTCATTAATTTCAAGCAAAAATAGGAACCCCTTTTGTGTGGGGCCCATTTTACTGAATACCTCCTCCCCCTGGAAAAACAAGTGTTTGATCTACATGTAGCTGTATGGCCACTTGGCTACATTCTTAAATCGCTAGTCCCAAGAGGACTATGCTTGTGCATATTTGATTGAATTTATTCTTGAAGAAGAACAGATGAATACTGTGAAGCACTATTTTTCTGTGCCTTTGAGTCACATGCAATGAAGCACTTTTATTGCCAGACATTAAACATGCCAATATCTGATTTCAACGATTCAAGGAATACCAGACAAAAAAACAATTTAAAGACAAGTGAAGCAAGACTTGTTATTACTGAACTATGAAGCTATTGAAACTCTAGAATGAGGGCAATCAAATATACACAAAGTTATGCAATGCCTGGCTCTAAACAGGAGGCCAGCAGCATTCACAATTCTCTGATGGATAAAGCTTCAGCACAGCAAAAGGCACCCAAACATCTACAGCAGTCATGCTGCTGTCATGAACTATCTTCTGGGGTTGCCCCATTACCAATATAGTCAAGAGAGGCATTTGATGGACCAGGTTCATAGCTACTTTCGGACAGGTCTGGAGAGTTTCTTTCTGGGCTCCCTGAGGGTAAATTTTCAGGCTTTAACAGTTTATAGTCTGTTATTATAACAGTAACATTGCCTACTGTCACAGCCATGTGCTGAGCACTGCTTCTGTCCACATTCTGAAGTCTTGGCCTGTGGGATCAAACATTCACATTATACCAGTAAATAATTTACATGTAAATACTGAAATACATGTACAATGTACATGTAGATCTAACTATGTAAATCTGCCAACTACAAATATTAAATTGGAAAATGTGAATAACAAAGCGTTCTGGGTGGTTATAAAGCAGATTTTTCCATACACTTATGAACCAAAACATGTACTACATGTAGGTTTCTGACTGGCTGCTGTGCCATTTATCACTATACACAGATGGAAAAGTTATATACAGTCAAAGTTCTCTGCGGTCACTCTTGCTCCAGTTACAGACACCTTTCCAAAACCCTGTTTGAACTCTCCGGCAGTCAAACTCTGTATTTACACATTCCCGTAAGTGGACAGTTCCAGTTACAGACACTTTTTCTGATTCCCGAGGGTGTCCACTTATGGGAGCTAAATAATTATCATTTATATTGTAAAGAATAATTTATGTTAACTAGGTTGCATTTTCTGTATTAATAAAAGTAGATCTCTTTTACAATAGAACAAGAGGCCCTGAGTGGCCTTAACTCATGCCACCTACATGTAGGAATAGGTGAATACATGGAGTTCTAGCATATTTTTGTGTCATACATGGTTTGTGCTTGGGAAGCCGGATAATTATAGACGTAGTCAGCTTGCCTGTTTGTTGCCCCATTTCAGACCAGGTTCATGATAGTTCTCCAGAAGATTCAGTGCTTTGTTTTCCAATTATCGAAATTGGTACATTTCCTCTTGGGATACAGAAAAATAAAAAAGCATTACTCAAGGGAAAAGTCAGGTACGTGGTCTGAAATGGTAAAACAAACAGGCAAGCTGACTAGGTCTATTGATTCACTATTCATGCTCATTTATATATAATGGAATTGCCTTTCGTAGGAATGCAATCACATGGTTGTACTAGATGGCAAACAAATCTTAATTAATATATTTAAAGGCACTTGTATGAGATCGGTAGTGTTTTTAACAAAACCTGTTTGTAAATGCTATTTTCCACCTCCAATCGATTGTCGATTTTTGTAACACAGCGTTTTTAAAGATAGCTTGCCATCCAGCATCCATGGCAACGTCTTTCCTACAAGCTCAATTCATTCGTTCACAAAGTATTATACCAGCACATGACTGTTTCCTGCAAAAGGCCTATCATAACTGCTCCCAGTAATTATGATAAGTCAACTTCACATAACACTGTCTCTGAACTTAACTTGCTCAAAAATATTACAAATATTGAGTTTTCTTTTGTATTTTAGAAAACAATTCTTTTTAGCAGGGATTACCAACCCATACTTTTCAACATTCTTAGAAATCAATACTTTTCAGTAGGATCAATGGAGTGATAATATTATTTCTAACTTCACTGTCCAAGCACAGGTGCTATTATATTGTAGCATACAATGTACATGTAACTTTTCCTTTAGCTAATAATAGCTATTATTCCTTTTGAATATTTAGGCATTGTGTCATTCTAAATGTGAAATAAAGTCATCTATCTAGATCTGCATGCAGTTTTATTTTAGAGTAGAGTGGTGACATTTCAAATATTGGGGCTAGTGTTCATATTCTACATCTTGCAGGAGGCTGAATTTTAACAAAATTTTATCACTGGGGTCGGCTTTCCCAAATTAATTCTTACTATACATGTACAATGTATATGTCATGAAGTGACCGAGTGAAAATACCGACACTGGCCATGCCCTCGCTACAACAACAGGAATCGGGCTATTTACTGCTATATTTGATGCCATTACTCTCAACAGAAAGGAATATTAAACAAGAAGATGCTCATATCAATATTTAAAAGTACTCCTGACGCTTACCGAGAGGTCAGTTCAGATCAAAGAACTGATGAGCGAGGGATCATGTCAAGTTTACTTAACCATTTGACGATGGAGTTGTAACTCTATAAGCTTAGATCGTAAACATGATCCGAACTGAAAAATTGGGCCATTATTTTACTACATGTATGTATTTTAAGCCATTACTTTTAAAAGGCATAAATAAACACGACACTACTACAAGCTGGTGAAGTTTATTACTATATATATATATCATTTGTTTACTGGTCTGGTATTACTGGTCTACGTGCGTTCAGGAGCGCCACCAGTTATTGTGTCGTAAAATGTGCAAAATTTCCCTCGAAAGTCCATAAAACTATTGTCAGCCCTAGAAAAACTCAACATCTTAGCATTACAGTCGAAGAAACTTTTGGTTTTAGGAAAATAGTAGCTACAAATGGCCCAAAACACTTTCGTCTTTGCTCACATTCAAACTCTTCGTATTTGCGAAGTCTATCAGTGTCCAGTCCCCCACTCCACAAAGTTTGCCATGTTCATGTGCACAGTGCTTTCTGATTGGTTTATGGCGAAATACCTCAACACAAAAAATTAAAAAGACTTGCGATTTCCGACTCGTGCCGGCCAAAGGCCTGGCCCGAGTAATGATGGTATTAGAAGTGCCTGTGGGAATTAACACATCGTTCAAGGGAAATTAATTTATTTTCCTCTTTTCCCCCCATAAATTTTCTATTTATCAAGTGGCTCCAATATTCATTGTATCATAATGGTACACTGTATTTCTTAACATCATAGCAAACTATAAGGTAGCCTGATTTTCAGACAGTACGAGGTCGTCCGCTCACTTCCTCCCCCTCCCCGTCTGATGGACTTCATTGACTTTCGTGTTCCTGACGTCATCAACCTTTGTTTTTACAATAAGCCAATATGAACACGCGTAAGAATTGAAGCGTGAAGTGTAGAACAGTCCTGCAGTATAGTAGCGGCTTTTACTACAATACAATACAATAACTTTTATTTAAACATGATAAAAGATTAAAGCGTTGCCGCTTGTGGGGTCGTGTATAATACTAAAATAAACTAGTTACATATATTCAAATTTCACATTAAAATGCTAACTATATATAATGTTGTTGAAAACTAACTATTTTAAATTACACTGATATATTGGTAAAAATCAAAATTTGTTATTAATCATCTACATTGTATTTTAAAACTAATAATTCAGTAATATTTATAATAATCGTTCTTGTGAGGGGCAGTTTGCGGTGATTCAGATCCAAAATCTAAATTATGCAGGGCCTGTGATTTACTAGTTGGATCTATCAGCTTTCATGCACTGAAAATAACATTCTACAGCTTCAACCTTCTGTCGATTTCTCAGAATGGTATCCTGTTTGAGCTGCTGTGGTTCTTTGGAGAGCAGGAACTTTTTAAACGGACGTTTGCGTGCAGTATTTGCAGGACAAGTGTATGAGAATGCATACAAGAAATATCTGCCTCGATTCCATGCCATAAAGTTTGTTACTCACAACTTAGAACTTTTACGCTTTTACTTTTATTTTTAAAACGTTTTGAAGCTTGATATGTATGCCGATTAGTTACACAAGACCCTAAAGTTGTCCTAGTGTAGGTTTTTTGGTATCAGAGATTGTTTTAACCGGACTTTTTGTGCAAAGTTTAGATGCCATTGCCATACATGTACGTGAACTTACGGAAGTGTGTTCATAATTCTGAAAACAAAAATATTCACCCAAGTGTCATGAAACTTTTTCCATAACATACTCAGTATGTGTGTTCACTCCTGCAGAAAAATCAATATTTCATGAAAGATTTGGTCTTCTAAAAGTCAAAAAACTAGGAGAATGTTTGAGATCTATTAAATGCATGAGATTTACTGTATAAGCGGAGGAAGATTAGTGATTTACCAAAGCCCGTACATAGATTCACAAACACATCGTTCCGATGAATGAACGATTCCAATGCTTTCTTCTGCTCTGGATATAGCTTCGAAATCCTGAAAACTTTACAATTTCGGTCGACACACTGCTCAAGTTCTTCCCCAATGCCATTCAGAAAAATATGCGAGCACATTCCTTAAATTCCAGACTTTGCCAAAAGTGTAAAGTTTGCTCTGATTGGTTGACATTATGACATCAGGAACACGAAAGTCTATGAAGTCCATCAGACTGGGAGGGGGAGGACGTGAGCGGACGACCTCGTACCGTCTGAAAATCAGGCTAACTACAAATGTATAAGCTAGGCAGCAATTAAATGAGTTGACCGATTCAAGTCACCTGACGTTTCCCCCTTAATGTTTTCTTGTTTTTCTGCATCCCAAGAGGAAATGTACCAATTTCTCTAATTGGAAAACAAAGCAGTGAATCCTCTGGGCCGGGGAGCTATCACATATGATCTGAATTGGGCCAACAAATGTACAAGCTAAATATGCCCTTTGCAGGACCTGGTCATGTGACCTTTTTAGCCTGTCAATCAAAAAAAAATTGGTGCTAGAACATAAATGCCAGAAATGGAAAGAGCAAGCCAAAATTAGTAAAAAGCCCAAGCTTTAGGTTCATATCTTTAAAACTGAAGGAATGGCAAATTTTTGAAAACTCTATAATTTAGCTTAATTTAACAGAGTTTGTAAGGCTTTTCTTTGCTGACTGGCCCAGCTTGCCACATACATGTACACCACCTAAAAAAACCTGCATCCAAAGTTTTGTGATTCAAGTGTGGATTTTCAGCTTCCATAAAATATACACAGTTTCGCTTGTTTGGCCATTAATTAGAAGGACCATTCAACAATTTTTGGAACGTCGAACTGGCATCCTACCTCATCCTTTTTAGTGGTCGTTTGCTAGGTGTTTTTTTCAGAGGAATTACTGGTATGTACTGCTGTGCCACTTGCTGAGCTACAAGCTGGGCATTGATTCTTGGCTTTCTGCAATGAAGTAGAGTGGACAAGAACTCAGTGGATTATATATGGTGTTCATATCCTGTGTACAAATGGCTGTTCCACAATAATGAATCCATCATATCAAGAGCAGGGCTAGCCTTGCTATATATACCTGACATAAATCACTCATAAAATTCTTATGCACTTAATTAGTTTCCAATATGCAAGCCTGTCTCAATGGACCAATCAGATTATACCTACATGTATATATATATATTATGGAACGTGAGGGGGGGGGGGGGTTAAAAGAGAAGGGGGGCTAAACTGATGATTTAGCCTGTACCTATGAAATCGCTTTGTTTTCAAACTAAACAAAAGCCACTTCAAAAGGTATACATGTATGTCACAATTCCATCCCAGGCCCTACATGTATCTGTTGCATAACATTTGGTTGAAGCAGGTTACAGAAAACTGTTGTTTCAATGATTTCTCTTTCCATAACCTTTTTTGTAGAGCAATATAATTGTAAATAAACTTCTAAAAATATATGAAAAAATACATTTCATTTCCTAGGCACTGTAACCTGGTTTGGTTATGTTTGTGAGACTTTTGACATACATGTACATTTTGCAGCAGAAGGAAAAATAAGTTTTTTTTATATTGATGTGGTAGCCATTGGTTGTGGTAATACAACCTCTAACCTATCAGAAGCTCTCCCGATCGTGTGTCACACTCACAAGCAGAATTTCTGCTTATTAGCCACGATTGAGGGAGTGTTGTTATTTCACCTTTGGTTTAAAGTCTCATAAAGAAAAACATGTTGGATTGGATTGCCATGGGATTAGTATATTATACTTAATTGCCAAAGTCAAAGAAGACTTCTCAAAGAAAAATATTCCATCACTTACAGCTTATCCAAGAGTTGGATTTTAATCAAGAAATTGTGTATGATTCTACTACAAAATTATAAAGACATCTGCTGAAGCTGACATTATTTGTTTTCAAGAACTTATTGGTTGACTTTACTGTCATAAATACACTGTAAAACTTAAGATTCTTCTTGTTTGGCAGTTTATTCACGAGTTGAACGCACTTCAGTTAGAATATTTCTAACAATAGCTCTAGCTGGACAAAATAAAAAATAAAATTTGAAATTTAATTAGCTTCACCTTATTCCATTTAATGTTCAAGGTCAATAATATTGCAAGTTATTAGCCCCTAAAGGGGGCTGTGTGCAAAAAGGGAATAAGTACATGTATCTCCTGATCACATTCCAATTCTCCTTCAATTTCTTTGTTTCTATAAAGGGAGAATTTAGAACATGCATGGTCAAGAGTCGCACCCGTTTTGCACACAGCCCTTCAATGAAAGCAACATACTTTTTAATTTTAATGTCAGTATTGATAAACTGGAGGCAGGCATGGAACCTACAATTTTACATCCTGATCCGAGAAGACATGAAGGTCTAACCATTTGTAGTTCATGAAGGAGATTGTTTCCCAAAGGCAGCACCTTCTACTCAATTGTTTTAAGACCCTGAGCGTTGGTCCAGCCAGGGTTTGAACCTGCGACCTCCCGCACATGCATCAGACTGGTTCTTACATGTATCAGTAATTATAACCACTCAGTTAACTGGGAGGTGCCCTCAGCTGCTTTCATTATGTCTTCAACAAGGGAGTATTGCCAAGTATTAATATTAGAAGAGCATTGTTGATCACTAAGATATGGCTGTGATAAGTGATTTGGTACAGTCTGGTGGCATATTATTACTGAATGACATGTTACATGTATACAGTCAGTCTTTGAGCGGGACTGGTGTACTGTACATGCAGCCTGCTTGCTTTGGCATTTGAATCAAATTCTTTAGACCACTGTACATGTGTTGTTACAATATTATCTTATTAAAGTAGTATTGTGTGATCAGTATTTATAAGCACAACCTTGGCTTGGTAAACGATGCAATGAAGTACTAAATTTAGTGATATTAAAATAATAGTGCTAATATGTTGAGGTATATGCATTTAAATAGCCCACTTTCAATCTATACTAGATATATTTAATTTTACTATGGAGCTTGCCCTCATATTGAAACCGGCCTTTGTGCATGAGAATTAGTGAAGCATATTTTGAAAATATTTCATTGATGCACATGGCATGCAGTGGAGATGTGTTTTCTTTTGGCTGAGTGCTTCTTTTTTTGGTGTGAACAAAGCCTGTGCAAATAGTGTTGTATACCGGGGGGGGTACTCTGGAAATTTTTGGGTAGGGGTGTGCCGTATTACCTCAAAACCCTGACCCTATCCCAGACCTAAAATGGTGATTTTCCACACCCGATCCCAAACCTAAGCTTGAAAATCGATACCCTATCCCAGACCTAGTTCAGATTTGCTATTAAACTACAAGTAAGTACATGCCTTTTAAAGGTCTGGTAAAGATAAAAGAACCTTGTATAGACCCTATAGATGCAGAAGTCCTGGTGACTTGCATGTCTTGCATCTCCCTGGGCACTTCAATTTCAACATTCCAGAGGACCTACCAGCCTCGTTAACATGCAAGTCACCAGGACTTATGCATGGGTCTATATTAAAATGTTTACACAATCTAACACAGACACAATATTAAAAAGATTGTTTTCAAAGTGAATTAAAACAGTCTTTGTAATGTTTACGCAATCTAACACATTGACAATTAAGTAAAGGTCCAGATAAGAACTGTAGTAGAATCCATTGTTCTGCAGCAATGAGCCTCTCCCACACACGATTTTGCTTGAATATGCCTTAAGTGCTTTAGGAGGTATCTACAGTCCCAACTACATCTCAAAATTATGCTATTGGCTCTTTTTTCTGTGAAAACGCAGAGAAGCCACCATCCAGCCAATCGGATATAGAGAAAACAAAGGATTTTTCGATCGCAAATGTGAGAACTTTCCCCACACACGATATTCTTCAAAATTAAACCATGGTTAGTTTGATCAAAAATAAATTCAAACCACAAAAAGATATCGAATGAAAATGCATTATTTCGATGGGTTTCTTTTGAATTTATAAGTATCAACCAATGAAATTACGAGAAAGAATAATAGAAAATTAACACCTTTTAACATTCCTTGCCGCAGATACTACAGTTCTTATCTGGACCATTACTTAAATAGAACAGACATGGAGTACTTCCAAGTCATTGCAGTTATTTTACTGGATTTGGAAGAGTAGTAGTCTGTTGTGGATAGCGCACGAGCGTGATCAGCGAAAACCATACCCTATCCCAGACCGAAATAGGTACCCTATCCCAGACCAAATTAGATACCCTATAACCCATGAAAACCATACCCTATAGCACAGCACATTCCCCTATACCCCTTGGTTGTGTACTGTGACATGTACAATTACTTCATGTATCTCACAATATTTTAATAGACCAATATATAGGACACCTGGGCACAACTTCAACAAACATTAATAGATTCTTAACATTAACCTTCTGTACACGAGGCCTTGTAAACAGGTAAAGAAGGTTAACAAGGCTTAGCGCTATTAAACGAAGTTTCAGTATGAAGTCAAACCATATTGGATTACGGAGATGAGAGATACTGATCAGCACGGATTCAATTTGTATTAATCGAATCTGTAGTTTGCCTCCCATTTTGATGTTAATAGAGGGACCCATGGTTTATTTCCGTATTTGAAGATTACGAGAAATCTCTAGATTTACTCGGAAGACATGTGGTAGTATTATATTTAGTTAGATTAGATAAAATCAAAAATCTATTGAGAGAAATCCTTCTTAATAAACCATACTGACTATACTTCTGCAAATTGTTATCCATGTTATTCGAAACAGGAAGATAAAGTATGAATTTCAGATGGCAAACCATTGAAGTACAGTGCTACCCATACACACAGTACCTTGTCGAAGTACCCTTACGCACGTCACACATTGCACATTTGAACGCTTCCGATGTGTTCCTATATGTACAGACGCTGCAATCCCAGTAACTTTCGTCGGATATTTGCCTTACGGGTTTGTATTTGAGTCTGGAGAAATGAAAAGACAACACATTAGAGCACACATGCACGCCACAAGGAACAAGCACGCGACACGCCAGAAACACAACCAACACTCGCCAACAGATAAAGAAATTGTAATAAAAGGCATTGAGATACGTGTGAAATTAAAACTGCTACCATACAATATTACGAGGTAAAATTCAGGTGTTAATCTGTGGTCCTTATAGCTCAATGCTGAAGTCGTACATAAATGATGTATGCAACCCTGGCCCATCCAAGCTTTTGACCATGCGGTATTTTCCCGCGAAATTCTCTCGCGCTCGCATGTCCACAATAACAAACTAAGCTCCATAATGTGCTTACATATCATTAAAGGGCTAACTTACTTGTTTGGACTTTTTTTGTCACCTTTTTCTTCCATATCTTCCCAAACCTAACGTTATTGGCAATGCCATGCAGGGCACGGATGAGTTCTGGTCGAGTTTGTATACAGACGAAGAGTTTATCTATGGGCCAATCACAAACCTCCTTCCCCAGACAATAGGTATCTTTATATGGAAGTAAAAATTACCATACCGTAAGAATTCAATTTATACATGTTGCTGCCAAATATGGGGAGCTCGGGTGGCGCAGTGAGTTTAGCGCTTCGCCTCACCTCTATGGCCCAGGTTTATTTGATTCCTGGACGCGGCGCCATATGTGAGTTGAGTTTGTTGGTATCTCGCCCTTGCTTCGAGGGTTTTTCTCCGGGTTCTCCGGTTTTCCTCCCTCCGCAAAAACCAACACGCTAAATTCCAATTCGATCTGTGGATTAGCCGGGATCTGGCTTTGATCAGCCCCATGGTTGTTTCAGGTCTCGTTAGAAATTCAGATATATTCAGAGGTATGACATCTGATCCCCCCTCAAATATTTCAATTTCAATTCATGTAGTTATGTAGTTCGATCCATGCTCATTCCTCCACCCTCCCCTCCCACAGGACAACATTCTATGCACGTCCCTTCCCCCATTCGATTCCACACACAAATACCTATGTTACGTACGAAACAAAAAAAGGTATACGAAATGAACACTCGTGTTTTTGAGGTATTTCAAACAATGAGAAACCAAAAAGAATATGGGATTGGGGGGAGGGGAAGGTCCTGATACTCAGGTTAAGTATAAACCGATTCTCCGGCATGAGAACGAGTATCAGTTGTAGTAGTAGAAGTTATCTGTTTAAAAATATGACTGAACAGAAGAACGATTTTATTCAAAAGTCAAGAGATAAAGTTTTTCTTTGTCTACTAGCCGAACGAAACTGATAACACACACTCGTGGAGCCAAGGTTCGTTGCCTTTGATGCATATGGCCAACCGAACGTTTTCTGAACAAGAACTCTCCCGAGACAGCAAATCACTTTGCAAACGATCCATTGCAAAAGCAAAGGGAACTAGGAGTTGAATTGCTAACACGTAAGTGCTAGGCAACATAAAAATTCGACTTACAATTCGAACAGTAACCGCTAATATTTAATGTGCAGAACTTTCTGTAAATATTTTAATGTGAAATTGAAATTATTATATATTTTTGAAGCACTAGCCCACTCTGTAATTCATCCAAGTCTTGTGTACTTCATGATCAGGTGTAACTTTATAGGGATATAACGATCAGTGTTCCTGACTTGACAGCCTACAGGGTTTTTTTCAGGTCCACCCCTCTCTTATCTTCCTTTATCTTAGATTAATGTCATAAATTGTAACAAGAGGCCCTGAGTGGCCTTAACTCGGGCCACCTAGAAATAGGTTAATTAATACATGGAGTTCTAGCATATTTTTGTGTCATACACTGTACATGGTTTGTGCTAGGGGAGCAGGATAATTGATTCACTACACCGAGTAGCATGGAACCTCTCGAGACCTGTATTCTGATTGCACCCATAATACTATGGTTTTTTTACTGCACTTTCTAATGGTTAGGGTGTTTTCTATTGTTGCGTAGGCCAATACTATCGCTTGTTTCGAGAGGTTCCACCCAACCTAGCCTGTACACAGACCTCAGTAATCCCTTCAAAGGAAGGAAAAGGAGGTCTGTACTACGGATGAGTTAATCGTGTTCTAGGTCACGTGGATAGTTACAGGAATGTTGTAACCAGTCGCTGATTGGCTGGTGCCTCGTAGCGGGTGCTGATTGGCTTAGCGGTTATGTTGACCTTAGTTCTGGCTCCGTGGGAAAATCCGAGCTCGATTCACTCTGGTTTGGAATTGTATTAAGACGAATTGCTATGTCATTTTGTGTCCTGTGCTCGGTTAATATCGAGAAAAAAATGATAAGAATATCGTTCATGGAACTCAGTGCTGCATTTGAAGTCTGGTAAGAAATTATTTCTCTCGAATTTCAAGTGAAAATTCGGCCTCAACATAAATGCAGAATGTGCCTAGAAAGTTTGAAAGAATTTGCAGGGAACAAACGAAATTCTTCTTCAGATATCGTCAAGTTCTTAAAAACGAAAAGAAAGTCCATGTTCAAGAGCTCTTTTTACAAAGCGAATGGCTGTGGTAGACGATCAACCAGAAGCAATATCTGAAAAGGCTTTGTCTTTTTTGAAGACTAAGGTTAAGTACCCTGGTTGCAGAGGTTTTCTAGAGAGAACAGCCACGGAGAAAGAGCCGCGAAGGCGGCGATCGGCGAACTGCGAGAGGTTTGTTGTCGAGTTCTCTTTTCGCAAGTTCGTAAACCGTAAATATCAGGCTCTGTATATAGCTTCCTCCTGCTCCGTTTTCAAAGTTATCTCCTTCGCCTTAACCCTAGTTCCAGAGGTTTTCTAGAGAGAACACAGCTGCTCGCTTCTTTCTCCGCGGCTGGGTAAAGGTACTTTGAAAACAGAGCAGGAGGAAGCTTATACAGAGAGCCTTTATTTTGTCTTAGAATTTAACAACCTGACCCCGGCCGCTGTGAATTGTGACCTGTACTTTAAACTTGTCGTTCTGGCTGTGCTTTCGACAGGCTTTGGAAAGAGTATGATATTTACGGTAAAGAGCTAGAACTCGACAATTAACGAACCGTGACTTAATTCGCCACTGAAAACTATTGTTGTCGACCAAATTGCAGAGATGCAATCCGGCTATTGACTTCACGGCCGTTGAACTAGGAAATAATCAGAAATCCGCCTCAATACATTTATGCAACGGTCATCCATTTCTTTCGGCAAACATTCACTAAGATGGACTTCGAGTTGTCAGAGAAAGACGATCACAACATTGGGCCATTCCATTTTATATACACACCCCCCCTATTGAGGGATTCACTTCTATACCCCTTTGGATATAATTTTGGGCAACCCCCTCTGGATGTTTTTTTTTTTTTTTTTTTTTTCGCTGTTTCTCCAGACCCCCTTGGATAGCCTTTCCAGCCCTCTTGGATTTTCCCCTCTCCCCCCAAGGATATCCAAGTTTCTCAATAGGGGTGGGGCTGTTGTATATTATATCCTGGCTACCATCCAGGATATCCCTGGTGTGGATATCTACCCCTTTGGATATTTTACTCGTCCCCCTCTGGATGTTTGTCAGTTTTACCCCCTCCCTCCCCCGAGGATATCCAAGTCCCTCAATAGGGGGGGGGGGGGGGTGTGCATATAAAATGGAATGGCCCATTTACCACGAGTTCTTCAATATCGAGTTCCAGACAAAACTTTGTTTGCATTGGAGTTTTCTTTGAAGTTTAGAGATTTTTTCGATCCTGTATTTATCTTTATGCGAGCTTAATTCTTTTAAGAAAGGAAGCAGCCGCTTGTATGGCACCTCTTCTGAGAGTGTCTTCTGGTTCGCCAGACTGCGGTGCTGGACGGCTTTTTGAAGCAGCTTATGTATGTATTTCGGAGGATTTGCAACATGAAACTCTTTGAGAGACTGATGGGGCGAACGCAACAAGCTAAAACCGAACTGTCTACATATATATCTAAAGTGGTACTGTCGCAGTCCTTTCCATGGAGAACTTTGAACAAAAATAGCTGGTTTTATTGAAATTTCCGTATCTGAGAACCAATTTTACCAACATTTTGCATTGCATTTGACAGCGAGCGAAGTTTGTTTTGAATATTGCACGCATTTCAATCAAACCAAATCAAAATTGGCAGGCTGTCACACGTCGACTCCTATTGGTCAATTAAGAATGAGTTACAAGTTAACGGAAATCATGTGCGTGTTGGGCGGATACTCAGAAACCAGGGGCTTTCGTGCAGGCGGTCTTTCAGATCTGCTTCTTCTCCCCCAACCCCCTCCCCCCTCCATTTGTCATTCGATCCCAGCTCTCAATCACGCTCGGCCAATATGGCGGCGATGATCCGTTTGCTGCGCGAAAAAACACCCTCCACCGCTCAAGCATGTTAAGGCCTGGTTCAGGGGTCAAATTTCGGGTAAAAACTGTTTTCCTAATTTCAGCACAGCCGAGTATGGTAAGTACGCCAAGTTTCTCACGATAATAGGTATCGCCATTCTTGACTACCTTAAGTGGTTTGTGTGTAGTAAAACGTGTCACGTGGTCTGTCACGTGACTTAGAACACGAAATCAGTAAATCAAAAACGCGGCTCCGAGTTTAAAACAGCCAGGATGGTGAGTGGATATGTTTAGTTAAGGTTGGAGCCTTTTACCTAAATCAACTTAGAAAAGATGACTACAATGTTTCGTTAACGAGTAATTAAGGCGAACATATGCAAAATAGGTCACGTGACTTTTTGTACCCTTAATATCTCCTTATCTTTACATGATAGTCATGTTTTCTAAGCGTGATCTGAAACACTGCGGGAGGAATAATGTTTTAGCAGGATTACTTTATATTCATATGTTATCGTCGCAGCCGCATTTCACTTAAACGATTTTATATTATTATGACGTCATCGATCACGTGATACCACAACCATCCACTTAACACATTTAAGGAAGTTGATATTAGTATTACAGTGTAATTAGTTTTTGTCTAAACTGTTATTTCTGTCAGAAAACATTTTTTTAACGTACATCTATTTTCCGTTAAATGAACCAGGCCACCTCCCTCTTTGTCTCTTGCATTGCCGTTAACAATAGGAAATGAACAATCTGAAATCTACAATGTGTACCGTCTAGTGTTTCTCGGCCAATGGAAATCGAGATATAATTTATGCAAAATTATGCCGGAACACGATTAACGACAGTGTAGCACAGACGTCCCTTCCCGAGTTTGAGGGGAGACGGACGGCTGAACACAGGCTACACCCCACCCCTTTTAACTATTTTCTGCCGCCGAGAGAAACCTCTGCCCACGAAGCGATTACATGCGCCACGGTATCTCGATTTCCATTGGCCGAGAAAAACGAGACGGTAAACATTGTAGCTTCGTTGTAGATTTCAGATTGTCCATTTCCTATTGTTGACGGCAAGAGAAGGCGAAGTAGAGAAAATATAATACATTTCCATCTTCGAGGGTATAAATCAAAGCTTTCTTTAGGATAAATTACTACCATTTGCAAGCTACCGTTAAGCGTGAACCTTTTTCCGCGTTCGTTTATGTTTGAAACTAGACGTCTGGCGTCCCAAACCTTTGCAATTCGTCGGCAAACCATAGTTAATAGAGTGGAATGGTTATGAAACCCAGCGACCTTCTTTGTTATATGTCTTTGTTAGCTTTTTTCAACCACTACCCTGCACAAAACACAATAGAAATTCCGATGTGTTAATCAATCAGCCAATAGAAACGTGTGAGTTCAGTCGTTCAGGGGACGCTAATGAACTATGACCCTGCACAATCTTTTGTCTTGCCCCCTTTCAACATAAATCGCAGCGCAGTTGATAGCCTATGGCGGGTGATTACCGTCAAAATTACACTTTTGATTTTGTGGAACGCATTGAATTTAGCAGTGAATCCAGTTTGATGCAACTTTGAATTCTATGGTGGTACTTTGAATTTTCTATGTCTTGGTTTTCCACTGCATCTCGAATTTTCGGATATTATTTGAATTTTCGGATACACTAGTGAACTTGAGGAAACATTGAATTTTCGGATATACTTCGAATTTTCGACTACAGTTTGAGTTTTCCTTATACATCTCGAATTTTCGGATACATTAGTAAACTTTCGGAGACACTTTGAATTTTCCGATATACTTTGAATTTTCTGGTACACCTTAAATGTTCGGATACACTTGGAATTTTCGGATACACTTGGAATTTTCGGATACACTTGGAGTTTTCGGATGCACTGAATTTTCGGATGCACTGAATTTTCGGATACTCTTTCATTCCAACGAGTGAGCCTGGTAACTTGATAGGCCTCGCCGCCAAAGCGAGGTTATTTATTTCCGGCCAAAAATAATATATTCCTTTTACTTGCACTACTGTTCACTGGAGGCTCGATAAGCAGTCAGTATAGATTGGAGCAAGTCTAGCAGTTTTACTGCTGCCATCGAACTGCTGCGACAAGCTACAAATATTCTTTCATCGAGCGAGCATTCTTCTCGGCCTTCTACCAGCAGGCCAGCTCTAGTACAACTACAAGTAATGTGAATTCCCCAGTCCCAGATCGCAACGGAAATGGCGGACTTTAGAAACCTCTTCTCTGTCGCCATATGAACCAACTGCCACTACACCATTTAGCTCTTCACAGAAACCAGAGGCAGTGGAGGTCGGCCTACCCCATACTTTAAACCAAAAGAAACCTGGACACACGCCTTTTTAAGTAGTTTTTGGCAACAAAGACGGGCAATCGAATTCAGCCGAAAGTTAGAAGCCATATACCTCCAGCTGAAGGCTGGTGGCGGGTTCGAGATTCTAAGAAGTGCATGGGATTGGCAACAAATTAGTGTTTGTACCTCCGCCAGCTACTGGGTACTGTGTCCGTCATTTGAGGGATGAAAACCGCCGGCCATAGCCGAGTTGAAACTAGACCTCACCCAATTCTGTTGCTAAACTACGCTAAATGGTGTAGTGGCAGTTGGTTCATTTGGCGAGAAGAGGTTTCTAAAGTCCGCCATTACAGCTCCGTTGCGATCTGGGACTGGGGAATTCACATTACTTGTAGTTGTACTCGAGCTGGCCTGCCGGTAGAAGGCCGAGAAGAATGCTCGCTCGATGAAAGAATATTTCTTACTAGCTTGTCTGAGCAGTTCGACGGCAGTAGTAAAACTGCTAGACTTGCTCCAAGTCTAACTCGCTGAGTCATGAGAAAGTCTATAAAACTGCTTATCGAGCTTATTCCAGTGGGCATGGGACAGTGCAAGTAAAAGGAATATATTATTTTTGGCCGGAAATAAATAACCTCGCTTTGGCGGCGAGGCCTATCTAGTTACCAGGCTCACTCGTTGGAATGAAAGAGTATCCGAAAATTCAGTGCATCCGAAAATTCAGTGCATCCGAAAACTCCAAGTGTATCCGAAAATTCCAAGTGTATCCGAAAATTCCAAGTGTATCCGAACATTTAAGGTGTACCAGAAAATTCAAAGTATATCGGAAAATTCAAAGTGTCTCCGAAAGTTTACTAATGTATCCGAAAATTCGAGATGTATAGGAAAACTCAAACTGTAGTCGAAAATTCGAAGTATATCCGAAAATTCAATGTTTCCTCAAGTTCAATAGTGTATCCGAAAATTCAAATAATATCCGAAAATTCGAGATGCAGTGGAAAACCAAGACAGAAAATTCAAAGTACCACCATATAATTCAAAGTTGCATCAAACTGGATTCACTGCTAAATTCAATGCGTTCCACAAAATCAAAAGTGTAATTTTGACGGTAATCACCCGCCATAGTAGCCCCTTTGAAGTTTGCCGGGTTTCATAACCATTCCACTATATTAACTATGGGCAAACTAATTAGTTTCAACCTCGATGTTGAAAACCTTTGGTATGTCTTCTACCGTCGTGCAACTCAGATTATGCCAAGAGACAGTTGTTGTCTTGCATCTCTCATAATTCTGAGCGTCCAAAACTTTAACTTGAACCGACATTTATATGATTTAGCGCGTAGCGCGAAGGAATATCTAGCTGAAAAGTTTCCAAACCTGAATCCCACTCGCTGAAACGTGAAGGCTGTCAAAGGTTGTCACAATCGCGGTTAAATTGCAAAGGTTTGTGCCGCCAAACGTCTAGGTTTCAAACATAAACGAACGCGGAAAAAGGTTCACGCTTAACGGTAGCTTGCAAATGGTAGTAAGGTAGATTTATTGAACGGTAATTTCAAGGTCTTCTGTGCAGTTCAGCAAAATAAGAGGACAAAGCCAGAGTTCGAAGCCAGAGTTCGAAGCCAGAGTTCGAAGCCCGTTCATATCAATCGTTGGCAAACTAAAAACTGCGTGGCGACATAAACATAAACGGCTGCGAAGGATACTGTGGGCAGAGCCCTAATTTATACTCTCCAGTTCTAGTTTCATGACAGTTCGGTTTATAGTTACGGCTTTCCACGACAAATCCTGCTATTCTTTTCGATTTTAATACGGTAGTCATATCCAGTTCTGTTTATGGGTATAATTCGTGTGTCCGGAAGTTGGATTTATGTAATTGTGTGACATGATGTAGAGCGTGAATCGCGTCACACGCGCCTCACTTTCGTGCACAAATGTTGGGAAACGTGGTGGTTTGTAAGACGGAACCATGTGGCATGTGAGAGAATAAACAAGGACACAAATCACAGTTTTCGAGCGAGTTTATTTGGTTGATCCGGGAATATTACACAAGAACAGGGCCAAGGTTTAATTCTCGACACCAAAAGTGGCGACCCTGCCAGGACACACTGAGATTTTAGGGATTTACAAGCGAGTGTTTACTGATTTCGTCGCGACGAGTTTCGCACATTCAGTGTCATTCAGTGGATCTACACATAGGCTTTAGCACATTCTGCCGGCAGAATTTCGAGCATAATAGGGCCTCAAGAGCAGAAAACGTAATTGGGGCATAATCCGGGCATATTTTTGGGCCTGGGAACGAGGAAAAGTGGGGACGAGAGGGAGCTGGGTACGAGCAAAACAAAGATGGCGGCGGAACAAACAGAAATCATTGACCATAACGAAGAAGAACAAGAAAGACAGTTGGTTACCAATGCTTTAACTTACCTTAACTTTATTGCAAGCTCCGAAAAAGTCCGACCTGTAGCTCGTAAACGTAAAATTAGTACTAATCCATGAAAAAAATGGAAACTGCAACTGCCCCAAATTTTCAGAAGCATAAATCCGAGAATAATAGTACTTTTGGAGCATAATTTCGAGCAGAATAGTCTTTTTTTCGGGCAATTCTGGAAATGGATAAAGAGTTGAGTTACGTTAAAGAATGGACTGAAAAGTTTAAGGGTGCTGTGCAGCCATTCCGAGAGGCGAGATTCTGGTGAAAAGTCGTCTGGAAAAAGTAAAGGATAGGCAAGTTGAACTTAAACTTGAGAAAGAATTGGCTATTCAAAGAAAGATAAGGAAAGAACAAATGAAATGCCAGAAGGAAATTGAAGAGCGTGAGAATATATGGTATCAGCGGAAGCTTGACTATGAGAACAAATTAGGAGAGCAACAGGCAGAACGCATGGCAAAAGAGAATCCCAGCAATCTGCTACAACCACGAAGCAGCCAGCAGTGATCCCACAGTCGGTCAAACTACAGAAATATACCATTACTCCTTTTACTGGGGACTACAAGGATTGGCTGCGCTTTTCGAACCAATTCACTGTGGAAGTAGATGGGTCAAACATCTCAGATATCACTGAGTATATAAGTTCAATTATCTGTTAGAGCTGGTAAAAGGAAAACCAAGAGAAGATATCTTGGGACTGCCACACACTGCGGAGGGTTATAAAGAGGCCAAACAGATTCTGGAGCAAACATATGGTAAGGAAGGGTTCTTAAAGCCCTGATTAAAGAGCTTGAAGAGCTTCCAATGATAACTGATGCCCGGAAACTGCAAAGTATCCATGTCTTTTACAATAGACTGTCCAGAATTGTACGCACACTCACTACTATGAAGAAACTAATGACAGCACAAAGCATGGTTTACACTCTTTTGGATAAACTTGGACCCGTTCGAGAGGTGATAGTACAAAAGGATGATGAGTGGGAACAATGGGGGTTCGAAGAATTGGTAGAACACATAGGAAGGTATGTGGACAGAAATCCCCTACCTATAGTAGACATGTCAACATCTAGTAATGACTGCACTAAGGGGGGTCGGGGCAGTGAAAGTCGAAAGTGAGACAAAATGCTTATGACTGGTTCTAACACACAACAGAAACAAAGCTCCCCACTGTGTGTCTATTGTAAAGGAAACAGTCACAAGAGCAAGGATTGCACAAGGGTGCTTGACATTGCAGCCTGTCGAGAAATACTCAAACAACACAAGTTGTGCTATAACTGCACCAAGGGGGGTCACATGGCATACGTATGTAAGGCAAGGGGGTGTATCAGGTGCAATGCCAGACATCACACCTCTCTATGTGACAGAATGCAAAGTACACTCTCGGCAAGTCCCAGATCGTCCACCCCTTCCATCGAATAAGGGACTGGCACTAACAAGGATAAACAGCACAACACGGAGACTAGAGAAGACAGAGAGACTTGAAGAGTATCATGCCGTCATGAAGGAACAGCTAGCGGAAGGAATCTTGGAGCCCATACCAGAGACGCCTAGTCTGGGGAAGTAGTCCATTACATACCACACCAACCGGTAATAAGAGAAGACGCAGAGTATGCCTGCTCAGCGAAAGTGGACCTTCAGACTCCAAGTTTGAATGATTGTTTGGAAGTAGGACCTCCTTTACAACCGAGGATATTCGACATCTTACTCAGAAACAGAATGAATCGGTTATGCATCACAGGAGACATACATAAAGCCTTCTTTCAAATCAAGGTTGGCCCAGAAGATAGAAGAGACGTGCTGCGGCTATTTTGGTATGACAACTTGGAGGATAGGAACATTGTCGAGTATCGCTTTACCAGAGTAATTTTTGGATCAGGCCTTTAAGCTCATACATTCTTGGGTCCACCCTTCAGAAGCATGTCAGTCAACATGCAGAGAGATACCCTGAAACGGTGGAAGAGCTGCTTAAGAATACCTATGTTGATGATGTTCAGTCAGGGGGTGATGACAAAGAGCAACTAGTGAAGTTCAAACATGAAGCTACATAAATTATGAAGGAGGGAGGTTTCAGTCTACACAAATGGCACAGTAATGTTCCAGAGGTTGAAGGCGACAATGCGGGCACTGCGGATGATAAATCGTCAAAGGAATCTCCAACCTAGTGAAACGAAGACTTTAGGAATTCCATGGGATAAGAAGAAAGATGAAATCTCAGTTAACTTTACCAAATGTCTGAAAAGGGATGAGGACTGCCTGCTGACAAAGAGGAAGATGTTAGCCACTGTCAGCCGAATATATGACTTGCTCGGGATCACATCACCAGTCATAATCACGGGTAAGATACTGTACAGTGAAGTCTGTGTAATAAATTTGAAGTGGGATGAAGAAATACCAGAAGACATACATGTACAGAGGCGTTGGAGTAAATGGCTGAAAGGCATGGGGGAGTACCCGACTATTAGCGTCCCTCGTAGCGTAGTAGACCAGAGTGTGACAAGATTAGTGTTGCATGGATTTGCTGATGCTAGTAAACTTGCAGTTTCAGCCGCTGTATACGTTCTTGCATTTCATGCAGTAGTATAGCCGGCCTCGAAATGATACCACCATCCAGGGGGAGCCCGGCGGGGCTCAACAAACCCGGCCACCCCCTCTCAAAAAGCCTCATATAAGGCCTCGACAAACAAATACAACCACCCAGTGGCTCCCTGATACCACCACCCAGGGGGAGCCCCGCCGGGCTCAACAAACCCGGCCACCCCCTCTAAAAAAGCCTCATATAAGGCCCCGACAAACAAATACAACCACCCAGTGCCCCCCCCCCCCCCCCACCCCTGGCCGTGCCCAACGAGCCCCCACCAAAAATGTAACCCCTCCCCTCTAAAGGGCCCCGTCAAACAAATACCACCTCCCAGGGGGGTACCCGTCGGGACCAACGAGCCTCCCATCCCCCTCGAAAAGGGACCCATACGAGCCGCCGCCGAGTGTATATCCGCGAGGTAGCGACTCGTACCACAGACCCGAAATAACTCCTCACGTGACGCACACACAGATAGACCGGCGAGGCTTGGGTATAGGTGATGTAATGGTTGCGACGTCACAGGTATCTTTTTGCACGACCTTGGCCGGTCACCAAAAAGGCAAAAAATCTTGTTTTGTGCTTCCATCAAATTCAAATGACCTTTAGTAGTATAGTAAATGGGGGTTCTCGCACACTTGGACCGGTTTCAACCGGTTTCGTAGGGTACGCCTGGGGGTATATACGGGAGATAGACTTACTTTGGACTTGGCGCGTTCAGTGAACCCGGCGAGCCCCAGAGATGTCGAAGCGCAAGCCACATGGGGGTGTCGCCGCCACAAAGGCCCGTAGAAAATACAGTAGCCCAGACAGAAAAAAGCAAAACTGGTGCACCACCGTGCCACCAGAACCCCTCTAGAGACCACTTTCACCTTTTTCTTCTTTCTCCTTCGTCCGTAGAGGTTTTTTTTGCTTTCTTCCTTTTTGTTTGCCGGGCCCGGCATTTCAGCTTCTGGCCACATTTGGCTCTCGCACAGGTACCACTCTACTCTGGCTGCTGACTTTTCTGCCACATCGACAGATTCGCTACGACTGGTGTGGAGCGGGGAGCTTTTTACCCCACACCAGCCGGTCTACTACATGTGCCCCGCCAGACTCGAACTCTAAGCTTGAGAGGCTCCCCTTTTCTCTCAAGCCCAGCGCCGAACCGTTGGGCCACGTGCTAGACAATGACGTAGGGGTGAAAAACTCTTCTTATGTCTAGCGTATGCTAATTAGCAGCCGATGTAATCACCGTGACGCGACCGGCTTGACGAGTCAGAATTTGCATATGAATCAGACGGCTCTTTGCGAAGTGAAAATACCTACCTCGCTCACTTCTCTCGTAGGAAATATCGATTTTTAACCCACGAGCCTGCCTAGCTTTGCTCGCATCTCCTTTCGGATCTCGGAGCGAAGTTTTTCGACGTTTTTTAACCCCCCTTCTCGCCTGTTTTTCTGCCGGATTTCGAGTTTGAGTGCTTCGTATTTCCCTTTCTCGCCAATAACACTTGAAAACTCGGCTTCCGAAATGTTGCCGTCGGCTAGGGCTTTCGAAACTTTAGCCTCCACGGAATTAGCCTTAGCCCGGGCCAGCATAACAGTCTTTTCGTGCTTCGAAACATGGGCCCCAAGTTTCTTACTGGCAACAGCCATCGAAGCCGAAACGATGGCACAAAGAAATCCAATCACCTCTAGAGAGATGCCGACCGGAAGTCCGATGCCTGTAAATGACGTGCCCAGAGCGGAAGCGGATAAAACACCACTCAGGCTACCTGTGGCCACAGCAACCCCATGAACAATACCACGGGCTCGGGCGTACTTTTTGCGAACGACCTCGTAGTGCTTCGCCTGCTGTTCGAGCTCGGCGAAAGTATCGCAGACTTTCTGCAGTCGAAAACTCTCAGCCATCTCTGGCCCCGCGCTAGCAAGTGAGGGATAAATCGAATCACTCGCCATTATATTCCAGGCTTGATATCAAGCTTCAACACGAAACGTAGGGGTCGACCCCGAAAGTCTACGATGTTGCCTTTTTCATCGCGAACAGTCAGGCGAAGGCCGCTCCGCATTGTCCCTAGGGCTCGGATGACTAGAGGATTTGAGGGGGAATACGTCGTTTTTGCAAACCTCTCACCTCGGATCTCTAAGCTAGCCAGGACTTTCGATGGCTTTCCCTCGAGAAGTGAGAAGCCGGAATCAATGATATCACAGTGAATATACACGGTGTGGATATCGTAAAGCACTAGGTCATGGGTGCCCACTTTGAGTGATATGCCTCTCCCCTCTTCGTTGCCTTTAACGCACAGCAGGGTACATAGGTTCTTACTAAACCTAACGGGTTTTTTCACCTCCAGAATCCAAGACCCCATCGGTAAGGTTTTCACGAATTTCAAGGCGCCAACGTCAACTGCGGGTTTGAAATATGGCTGAATGCTTACCATATCATGGTGCCCTGCAGTGATACTGTGTGCGTTTCTCGTCTCAGGTTCGTTATTTCCCCCCTCCGTAAACCACCAGAAAGTCGCAGTTTCGGCTAGATTCCACCAACTGCTCTCGAGAGTGGCCTCGACTAGCGAAATATTCTCGATAAGAAGAGGTCGATTGAAATAGACCACGTGATCTGACGAGGTGCAGGTGTTACGTAAGACCACCATGTTTTACAGTATTGAAGGCATATCCCCCGGCTTTAATATGGCAACCATGCCGCTTGTTCTCAAAAACAAGCAGGATGACAGGTTCGACGATATACTTCGCCACATGATAGGCGCGGATACTGCGCCTATGTTGTCCCAACAAGATAAGGCTGCAGCCCTCGCCGAGGGAAACAAAAGGATGACGGCTAGTAATGCAGCGACCCTAGCAGCCTTCCGGAAGAAGTACCCCCACGCCGATATGACCCAGTTCTACCCGGAAACAACCACAGACGGGGAAGACTTTTCGACAAGCATCATATTTCGGGCGGACGAAGACACGGGTTACTCGGTTACTCCTATTCGCAGCTAAACTACCGCAGGCACTCGAGACAGCGAGCAATTCGTGAACCCAGGAGTCACCAAGGTCGAGGCCGACGTAAACGGTGTTCCTAACGCCCTATTCCCCGCGGGGCTACTACGTGACCTCTGGGAGGCCGCGAAGGGGTGGTTTTGCCGCGACGCCGATGTAGGAACCACCGACATGACTCCCGCCAAGTTCTTCGAGAATCGCTTTGCTGTCCTGATCGATTGTCGCACAGCGAAGGAAAATACAGTCCACGTCGATGGGCTGGCCCAGATCGGCAGCGGTAAGGATATCAACATCCGTCTTCACCGTTCGGGGGGCACCGGGACAGTTAATTGCCATGTGTACATCCTGGCCGATGCCCAACTCACAGTGCTGAACGGAGGGCTCCAGGCTGTTACATACTATAAATTTCGCAGCGCTGCCGTAGCATGGACTCGCTGGTGTAGCACACCCCCTTCAACGCCTTGATAGTGGGCCCCACGAACTCCGGGAAAAGCAAGTTTCTCGTTGACACCCTCCGGGGCCCCTTCCGTGGCAAGTTTGACTATATAGTCCTCGTGTGCCCAACCTATGCCGACAACAAGACCTATCGGGGTTTCGCATGTGGAGACCTCCACTTTTATGCGATCTCACCCCCGCAGGATGCTATCGACGCCGCGCTGTGTGTGCGCGCCTGTGTCTTCGGAGGAACCAACACGCTGGTTATTCTGGACGACTGTGCCGCCAGCAAGGACGTCAAACGGCGGACGGACAAGCTTGTCGACCTGGCCTTCTCGGCGCGCCACGTGGGGCTTTCCGTCTGGGTGCTCACACAACAGCTCACGAGCATCTGCAAGCCCTTTCGCGAGAACGTAGCCGCAGTTGTGGCCTTTCACACCACCTCGCAGGGTGACAGCAAGATCCTCTTCGAGGACTACGGCGGAGGTCTCCAACGGGATGAGAAAGAGACGCTGGCCTTGGAGCTCCGGGAGCACAAGTACTCTCGCATATGCTTCTGCCTCCGCCATCCCTTTCTAGACATATTGGAGATACCTGCGCCCAGTGCATATATGCACCCCAGTCAGTCAGCATGGAAGCCAAAATCACAGCACTTCTAGGGAAGGACATCACTGGGCCACCTCCCCCCCTACCCCCCCCCCCCCCCCTCCCAGGTCAAGGACGCCGCAGCCAGGCCCGCGAGTGACAGCGTGGCTGACCACCGCGAGGCCCTCGCCATCCTAGCCGCGACGGGCACTACGAAGACGTACCTGGGGCAGCAGCTTTCTCTTGGAGATGTCGCTAGGTTGCCGGAGAAGGACGTAGAATGCCTACATAGGAGATATCAGGCGGTCGTCGCTCAGCAGGCAACGGGTTATCTAGTCAATGGAGCATTGCGGCTAGCAACGCGCGCAGTCGGGTGGCTAGTTCCTCTAGACGAGGAAAAAGCACTGCTGCGCGACCTGCAAGAGGACCCCTTAATTCGCAACGAGATATCTGCTGTGGCCGGCCTGTTGTCACTGCATGCTGGTCGTTTCGTAGCCCTAGCTAGCGCCTTATTCCACGTAGCTAACCACATAGTAGTAGCCGGCACAGCGAGTGTGCCTTCTATTGAAGGTTTACAGCACGAGGTAGATATACGAGATGGCGGAAGTGGATCGAATCACTGCGGACCCCCCGACGACCAGCCCCGGGGTTAAGGACCCGAAGCGGGTAGCTGCAGGGAAGGCGCTAGCGCTATCGAACAAACGCGCCTGAGAGGCCCTCGCCCGCGAAGAGGCATATGAAAGGGAAGAAGGCTCTGCGCTTGAGCGCATCCCGGCGACCGCCTTGGGTCTTGGTCGTTGCGAGAGCAACTCTGCAGGCCTACTCGAAGGGGTGTCCGTCACAATGGTCCTGTCTGCGATCGGCGTAGGGGCAGCCCTGGTGGGGCTGTGGTATCAGGTGCGCCAACAACACCGTCTACAGAACTGTTGTAGCCCTAGTCTTCCGGCAGCCACTGCCCGCCGCGAGGTTGTTGCAGCAGTGCCGGAGGCACAGTCGCTCTCGCAACGACAAGTTCCCGCAACGCCAAGGCCCCCGCCGCCACCTATGGAGTAGGTAGGCAGCTACCTATTGAAGCTTGACTGGTTTCTCGTCATACGTAGCTATGCCGGAAAGCAAGCTCGTGAAAGCTGTGCTCGACGCCTCCATTCTGACTGGACTCGCCGCAGGTATTGGCTGGGTTGCAAAAAAGATTGTGAAGGAACCTATGACTAGCGACCCCTCGACCAGCGTCTTGAACTACGTGAAGTGGACTGTCGTGTTGGCCGGAAGTATAGCGGCTAAGGAATACCTTGAGGACACAAAGCTCATCCCTATGAACCTGTAGGTGCTACGATGGCCTCCATTGCAATGATGGCCTTAGGGGTCATTCTGAACACTACGGCCTTTGTGGGCGGTAACGCCATCGCCAAGGCGCTCTCCGGAAAGGGCCCCGATTTGATCGCAGCTGAGAAAAAGCGCCACGATTTGGCACTCGAGAAGTATCAAGCCGACTGGGTGGCCTTCCAAGAAAATCGCGAGAAGCTGGCCGACTGGGTTGCCGAGCAATCTCGGCTTCAGCGCCACGCCGAAGAGGACTTGGAAAATGCGGACCGTGCTCTCGATCTATACAACACGGCACACGTGGGGTTACACCGCATCGCTTTGAAGGAGCCCCAATTCTCCGCCTACTATCGCCCCTCAAGCGCCCAAAAAACTGGTGAGCTGATCTATGTCGGCGGCGGGATGCTTGCCCTTGGCTACGCCGCTAGCCGGTGGCTGTAGATTAAAAAAACTTTTTTTCTGCGACTGACGTATATAACTATGGGGTTGGCGGAAGAGTTATACTGCACAATGCTTGAGGTCGGCTATACCGCCAAGCGACAAAAAAGCCTTGGCCCCCTTGCATACACCCTCTTGGATGCGGCCCGCATGTTGCTTGAGCTGTGGCGTCGAGATCCGGCTGCGGCAGTGCGGTTTGCTGCCGGAGTTCTGTCGGGACCAACCGACTTGCGGTCCACCACCAGCCAGCTGCCGGAAGACTGCGCCCGCACGTGTTGGAGGCTTATCAGTTTGCTAGAATACATCGCCGATGGCAGCCGCCAAGATAGCTCGACGTCTCTCGGCAATCTACTATAGCCCCCAGGGATACTGGAAGGGTTACGCCGCTGTGGGCAAGCTCGCGGCCGCTGGGAAGGTGTCGGAGACTGTCGCGGAGGGTTGGTTGGAGAAACAGGCCCTGTGGCAGATATATCTGCCGCCCCCGCGCGACGTCCCAAGACCCCACTGGACTGTCTCGAAGCCCAACGAGGTGCACCAGGCCGATCTTTTGTTCCTTCCTCACGACACAGTGCGCCGGCGCACCTACAAATACGCGCTAGTGGTCGTAGACGTGGCCTCTCGATACAAGGAGGCTGAGCCTTTGACATCGAAGGACAGTGGGGAGGTCGCGGACGCATTCGAACGCATCTACAAACGCGGGCCTTTGTCTTACCCGAAGCAGCCCCAAGTGGATCCTGGGCGGGAGTTCATGGAGCGCGTCTCTGCTCTCTTCGAGCGGCATGGCATCGAAGTCCGGCGCGGTCAAGCGGGCCACCACAGGGGGCAGGGCTTCGTCGAGCGGGCGAACCGCACGCTTGCTGAGAGGTTGTTTGGACACCAATACGCGCAGGAGATGGTTCTCGAGGCGCAAGGGTCAGCTGCCCGGTCGAGGGAATGGGTAGAGAGGCTTCCTGCTGTGCTGATGGCTATGAATATCGAGGTGACCCGGCTGCCGGGCAAGGAACCTTCGAAGGCTGTGGAAACCTCGAATGTGGCCGCAAAACCCCCTTCCTATTCGCGGCCTGTGGGGTTCGCGGAAGAGCGGCTGCCTTTCGATGTCGGGGTCCGCTATCTCTATGCGCCTGGCGAGCTGGAGGGTGGCGAAAGGCGGCGCGCAACTGACCCTGTATGGAGCCTGGAGACGTATGGCGTATCGCGAAGTGTGGTCTCGAAGGGGCAGCCGGTGTTGTACTACCTCGCCGACGCGCCTGTCCGCCGGGGCTTTGTCCGGGAAGAGCTGCAGGTGGCGCCTCCTATGACGGAGCTGCCCCCGAAGGGTGTCCTACAGGGGCGCCGCCGCTAGACAATACTCTATAGGCTCGGTGTGGATACCATCTGGGAGGACCCGTCGCTTGTCGTAGAAGGCTGAGAGTCCTAGTTTTTGTTGGCAGTACGTGCGCATGGTGCCCGCGATCATGCGGAAGCCAATATTTTCCGCTTTGTCCAGACTGCCCTCGAGAGCCGCCTTGTAGTGGGCCCAAGTGAGATCGTTGTGCCGAGCCGACATCCCTTTTGCCGAGTGCTTTGATTTCTTGTCCGCATCCACGAGATAGCACTTTGAGCAAAGCGCTATGGCTCGGTGCCCCTCAAACTCCAACTTGAATAGCCCCGGCGTGCGCTTGCTCCACGAGTCCCAGGAAAGCCAATCCTTCCGGCAGGCTGCAAACTCGGCTCGCAGAGCCGGGCGTACAGCGACTTCCAGGGTGGTGGTGGACAAAGCGAAGTAGAAACTGTCGGTGTCCATCTGAATGAGTTCGAAGTCTCGCCTGTCGATGAACCTATCGAGGAAGTCGTGATAGAACTCGAGCATTCGGAGCTTCGCCAACTGATAGACGACCGCAATACCAACTTGGAAGGGACGCCTGATGGTCATTTGTGGCTTGCGGGCCGAAAGTTCGTAGGCCTCCCCGATCTCTTCCAGGTCGTCGTACCATGCCGAGCGGAGGGCGCGGTCTACAGTCGCCTCGTCTTGGGTGTAGGTTGTCTTCGTCTGTCGCTCCAATGCCTCAATGAGTTTCCCGTAGGCGCTGTTCCCGAGTAGCTTCATTACTTCAGCGAGGAGAGCCTTCTCTTTGTCTGTGTCGCCCAGCCGACGAGCCGCCGTCACCTTCTCTACGAACCACTCGAAGGCCTTTCCTGCCTGATAGTCGATCGTGCGATATACGGCCGTGATTGTCAGTCCATGCTCGAGATACCACCCGAGGAGGGGGGTGTACAGTAGGATCTTCTGTGCTGACAGAGCCCCTACCAGCTTTTTCTGTCCCGGCGGCCGCTTGCGACCTGTCTCTTTCAGATAGGTCCACATTTCGGGGGGCACCGCCGCCTCCGGCACCTCCTTGTTGTAGAAGAGGGGCGCCATCTCCTCGAACTTCGCCCAGAGGTGGTGTGGGACCTCTATGTCGACCTCGGCATAGCCAAACCAGAACCCGTTCTGGAGTCTCTTCACGAAGTTGGAGGCGTCTTCTTTTGGGTGACGATAGTGTTGGATCTGTTCCTTTCCGCAAGGCATATCCATCGCCATCGTGGAGAGGTAGAGCGCATTCGCATCGCAGCCGAGGATGCGCTTGCAGTATCGCGCGTCGGAGTATTGGTGCGAGCGTATCTTCGTCGCTCCGGCTTCGTGGTAGCGGGTGAATACGATGCTCGGCCCTCCGGTGACGCTGGCCTTGACCATGGCGTAGGCCTTGACCATGGCGTAGGCCTCTTTCCCGGGGGCGTGGAGAACTGGCCGGTCGGGACCGCGGAGCGTCCCACGTAGAAGATATTTCAGCGATACCCCCCGGTAGCGAGACCGCGTCCTTGAATATGTCGACTCCACGCTCTGTGTAGAAGTCCCGCATCTTTTCGAGGGTCTCGACGAAGGGGGCTACGTCGAGATCGTTGTAGTGGCGAAGCCAGTCGGCGACGGTCTTCATTTTCTTCTCACGAAAGAGACGTTTGCAAGCCCTCCACTCAGACAGCTTGAGTGGGTAGCCCCCCTTGAGCTTGGAGCACCACTCTGGGTAGTCGGGAAGGTCGGGATGGTCGAGCTTGTCTGGGGAGTCGAACCATTCGTAGGGGAACCAGGACTTCTCCTGCTGACAGCCGTAGGCTTTGACCCACTTGTCGTAGCTGGTGCCGGGGCCCAGATAGTTCATGACGTCGAGGAACTTATAGTCAGGCGTGATCAGGAACATAGTCTGATTTGCCTTCTTCCCAACGAGGACCTTCTTGAAAGAGGCGGTCAGCTTCTCAACGAAGTACTGCTTGATCAAGTTCAGATCGTATTTTCCTGAGTTGAACCCCAGGACGGGCACTTGGTTGCACCACTCTTCGAGGAGCTGCTGCTGTTTCTTCGGAAGGAGGTCTGCGTCCTCGGGCATGAACTGTGCTCTAGCACCCAGCTGGAGTTTGGTTACCCTGTGCTCTAAGGCTTGCATGAATTCTGCGATGAGGACCTTGGGGTCTCTATCTACGAGGTGCGTAGGCTTTCTAGCCATCGTATCGGCTAGAGACACCGAGATGGGGACGTGCTCGTTTTCCAGGGAGAGGCTGGTGGTGGGCTTTCGCGCTTTGGTTTTGTCTCCGTACGACTCAAAGTCGTAGACGATTGCGTGGAGATATGTTTTCATTGTTTGCTTCGGGAGGGGGTCCTTTATCCAAGCCCCTGCCTCCTCATGCTCCCACCGAACTACGAGCCGATAGCCCTCTGCATGAATCTTGGCCTCTCGCTCGAGGGTCTTCTGATAGGCTTTAGCGTACGTGACGTCTACGCCCTTCAGGGTGTAAATGACTGTTTCCTGCTGCGCCTTGCTTGAGAAGCAGCTTATACAGCCATGCCAGTGACACCCGTGGTATTGATATACTGTCCCGGTCTTTGGGTCGTAGCCATCCACAGGGGCCCCGGCTATCCACCGCTCGCCCCGATGCCCGCAGCTATGGTGGTGAATGTGCGTTTCTTGCTGCATGGACTCGTACTCGAGCCATTTGATTGCCTTTGGCCCGAAGGCGCCTTCGGGATAGAAGGCCTTTTCGAAGGCTGCCCGTGGGGCTTCGACCCGCTTGCCGGGGCATACTATTGTGGTTTCTCCTCGGGTGCATCGATCGGCATGGCGCTGTAGATCGGAAGCTATGGTGAAGCGCGCGTTGCAATGACCGCACACATACGCGTTGGCTAGTTTTGCGATGTTTCGTACCAAGAAGGCGTGCTGGTCGAAGAGACCGATTGTCATCCTGTCCTCGTAGCGAGCCGGCTGCCGCGTCAGATGCCAGTCGCTGTTTTCGGCGAGCTCGTATACCCGTATTCCCACTTTGAAGCATGCCTCTACACGTTGAAGCTCGTCGAGGAGGTCTTGGGGATGTCTGGGGTCTCGGTTTTGCGTCCATAGAACGTTGCAGCGAGTTTCCTTGCCCGGGTCGTACACCGGTCTGCGCGTACCCCATTGTGGACAGCGAGGCATCGAAAGAGACATAGATTGTCGTTGTAGGTGTCGAGAGCATACATCCCCTTCTTCTGGCGTAACCAATCGGATAGGGGGCCTGTGCCCATCAAAGGCTCGTGACCAAGTACGGCTTTAACCTGTACGCTTATGAAGCGCACGAAGGCCCATTTCGTGTCTGGGCGATTGATACCGTCTACGTTCAACCTCAAGTCCTCTCGAACTGTCAGCCATTTTCGCGCGGTTTCTGGAGGTGGCATCCCCTCTATCCACTCCTCCATTTCTTCTAGCGCTCGGATCCAGGGACTCCCGGTGGGATTCTTATGGAAGAGGATTACTGCCCCATCTTTCACGTTTCTGATACGATATGTGTAGGAGTATCGTAGGTAGAAAGAGGTCTGGACCTTTACCTCTAGCTTTTCCATGATGCGGTCTGTGAGATGCCCTCCGACCCCCTTGAAGAAGGTCCATTTGATAAACCGGCGGCCTTTCCCTTCACCTTCCCGTTCTCCGTCGAGCTCGTCGAGGATGCGGGGCCCCTCTTCGGCGATTTCCCTCACTAGCCGCCCGAATCGCGTTCGGATGCTCTTCTGAACGCGGTTGGCGAGCCTCCGTAGGGCGGCTATCCGTTCTTTGGGGTTCTTCTCGACCCGCTTGGCGTAGGCAGCGGCTCGGAGCGCGGCATGGGTCTCCTCGTCCAGGCGTCGGAGCTGCTCTCTATTGAGGGGGTTCTCGCCGGCCTCCCGAAGGGCTGGGAACCGCCCTGTTTGTACTCCCCGTTTGACCCTCTTTTCCCATTCAGGGGCGCGGGCCTCGGCTATTGCCTGGCTGAGACTGGCTTTGTTGAGCCCCGAGGTCCCTTGAAGACCATACTGTTTTGCTTGTATGCGTAGATCTCGGACGGTAGACAATGTACGGGTATGTCCTAAATGTTAAAATTCTCTAAATGGGGCGGCGGGCAGCTTCTTAAGCACGAGGCTAAATATCTTACGAGCTCTCTTTTCCGCGTAGACGAGCTTCTGTAGCACTCTATTGGAGCCACAGGGCCCACACAGGTACGTTTGCGACTGTGTTCCTACGCCGCAATGGCGACAAGGGGCTGGCGTCGTTCGACCCTGTCTCTGCTTTTGCCGGTGAATTTTACAGAAGTCGAAGAGGCAGCTCTTGCCACACCTTCGAGTAGTGTTGACCATCAGCCACTGGCATTTGTTTTGCCCCTTCATATTCGTTGTCATAGATAGCTCTAATGGGTCGTTTCGTCGTGTTTACGCGTGCGAGTGCTCGCGCGGCCCGGTTGCTCGTCCCCGTAAGGGACAAACACAATTGCCCCAATTATCCATGTACGCCGCGGACCCAATTCTCCATGTACGTCGTGCCCTATGTGCTCGACATATACGAGTCGAATTGCCCCAATTCTCCATGTACGCCGCGACCCGTTTGTCTGTGCGCAGCACAACAGAATTGACCCAAGTATCCTATCCATATAATTATGCACAAGCAGCTGGAATGTTACTCTCTTCTGTTCCTGTATCAAAAGAAACAAAAGCCAAATGTTATAAAGGGTAGGAAACTTGTTGAATTGACTATCATGTTTAAAGCAATTCTGGACTTGGTTGCTTAGAAATCAGACATGAAAGCAAACATCTTCACAAAAAGCAGAAAACAATATACCAGTATATATAAATACATATATTTGCAAAAACAAGACCAAATAAAATTAGGCTGTGTACGTAGTATGATCTGTTTGTTTTACACAACCTACATGTAGTACAACATATATAAGCTTAGCTTGGCTCATCAGAAACCATTGTAGTACATTTTGTACCAGTCCACTGCTTATCCTTGAAATATCAAATCAGTTAGCAGGGGAAGGATACTGTCCGAAAGTTTGAGCAAACTGGGTCTCATCTCCTAGTCAAAGATGAAGTGTTGGCTTATCTTTCGAAATATAAAAGTTTATAATAAATTTATAAACAATAACAAAAGGCTGACAATTAATGAACGCTCCTATAAATTTAGTACCACTTCAAGGCTACATGTACACCGAACTAATTGCAAGCTTCGACTCAATATTTTGAGCCTTGATTTATGCAAGTAAAAGGGCGAAGGAAAAAGCTAAACTGCCCGCCTATTAAAAGCTGGCAAAAGTATTCAACTCTCATTCATAGTGCCGTTTCGTGGAGCTGGAGACTGTCGCTTTTCCCCCCTTTGAATTGCCCTTTTCTTTCTCTTCCTTCTCCCCTCTCCCCATTCTCCCTCTCCTACCACCCCCCCCCCCCCCCCCCCCCCCCCCCCCCCCCCCGCAAAATAAAATAAAAAAATAAAAGGGCCTGATACTCAGGTTACGGCAGCTTGTGCTAATATATTAAAAGAGCCGATTTTGTGAAATGGACCAACGTGCTTTGCGATCGTAGCGCCAACACCTGTGCACGTACGGTAGATATAAACATGATTTTATGAATGCAAGACTGACCTATATGACACTTTTTAAACAAACATTTACCCAAAAGCAAGTGTACCATAATGCCTGTTTCCGAGGCAACTAAACTCGGGACGAGGAATTGCAAATAGTGCTCACGATTGTCAAAACTGTAGCGCTGCGCGGACAAACAAAGACCATAAGTATTAAACGGCTTCGACTGATGAAGATGGATAATCTTTATGTGAAATTCATCGTGCTTGTACTTACTGTTGCTGGTTGTATCCAAGATGTTAGTACCTCTACGAAAACAGGTTTGTTTGAAGTTCACTTTACACTGTTTGAGAATTACGCGCATTAATGAATTTCCCGGTGACTGATCAGTACCCGCCTGTTGTTTTCTTCTACTGAATGCTGTTGTTAGCTTTGTTCTGAGTCCAGTATTAGCCAATGTTAATCGAGGTGGAAATACCAACGAATTTCTTTCGAGACAATTCAATTTTTGGTCTTAATTATTCAGTTTTTTTTACCAAGGTATAACAGTTGAACGACCATACTAAGTGATATGCATAGGATAATACTTTTTACCGCCGATGTTTTTTATATATTCAGTCGATATATATAATATTTGGACTGATGAGAATTACCGTAGGTATATGTAACATCTTTACCCCAGCGATTTGAATCGAAGATAAATCGACATTTACCAGTAAACATCTGCTTTGTGGAGAAAAATATGGCGCCAAAATTGGCTCAAACCGATTAGAAATGCTAATTTTTTTCTCATCAAGAGTACTCCGCGTTCACCTTCGATTCAAGTATTTATTTTCCCTTTAAGTTCTACGTTAGTACTACAGTTGAGTTATCCTATAAAATTCTCACCGCTTATTTTTTTTAAGAACCATGTGGATCAGGTTTGATGGATGCAGATCTCGACAATTTTAAAAGCTAATTTATACTGTATATTTAACTTACTTTTAGAAAGACATATATCGACGGTTATGCTTTGTGAGCTTCTGGGAACCAAATAAAAATGTAATTGACCTCGAAATCCATATACGAAATACTATGGGGGCCCGTTCTGGTTAACTATATTTTTTATTTATTATGTGTTCGAAATAGTTTTATGTATACAAGAATAATTATTTGTGTGCACGATTTTTTTTTTCGTTTGAGCGATTTTTTTTTTCGTATGTACGAATTTGTTTTCGTACAGTAATTTATTGCCATATCCCATTTATAAGCTACTGCGAGCTGTGTAAGTCCAAGATGGTGGCCAGCCACGTTATCATCCGAGAAAGGAATCAAGGAGGATTCCGTCAGTTTTTGTTAAATTTAAAGTCAGTTTTTCGACTCTTTTTGTGTCCTGCATGAGCGTATAGAAGTGGCTGATCTAATTGAAACCAGGTTTCGTCTGTTGGATGCTGCAGGGACCTTGTCTTTCCCAATCCAATGTTCAGGGCTACCTGTAAATGCTGTACAAGCCCCACTGCAGAATCTAAATCAGTCCGTGACTCACCTAATCAAGATATTGTCAGCTCAAACAGAAAACAGCGAGAACACTGTTTATTGCGACTTGGATACTGCATACGTATATTTTACACCAGTGACATCAGCACAGCTTGGACCTGGACGGAAGCGTTTTGAAATCTCTAGCTAAAGATCAGCTGGAACACTATAAGAGGTTAAATGGTTTACCTTTTGTCGGTAAATAGAGTTGGCGAGCGCAGAAGGCGCGAGGATCGTCGAGTGCGCGGACAGCAAAATATTTAACCTCTGGAACCCAGGGTACTGGGGCCAGACTCACGAAGGTGTCTTAGGACACAAGAGTCTCCTAAGATAGGCTATTAGGACAAAAGTGTTATTCACGAACACCTCCTAAGTCTCAAGACGTGCCCTAAATTTAAGAGGTCAAAATCGATGTGTTAACTTTTAGGATATGTCCTAAACACAACATGGCGGCCATGTTATTGGCGCTCCATCGTCGGCGAGCGTTACGACGGGAATGAGTCTTTCGAGATCGCGCCAATCGCTTGGATTTGGAAGTTGAGGCATCTATGATTTTCTCCCCTATTTACTTAAGTTGTGACGGTAGAGGACTTCCCCTAGTCTTCCTTGCTTCTTTGCGGTTTGAAGCAGTGGCTTATGGGATATATATGCCAAGAAATTATTGTACGAAAAAATAATTCGTGCATACGAAAAAATAATTCGTGCACACAAATAATTATTCTTGTATACATAAAATTAATTCGAACATATAATAAATAATTTGTCAAACACATATAATTATTTCTGGCTACTAAAAAAAATATTTAACGTAATTTTGACCAGTACGAGCCCCCATAATATCGTTTGAGTAGCACAAAGCTTAACTGAAAGGACAACTCATGACTGATTGGCTAGAGGGTTCATGGAGACAAATTATTGTGCGAACCTAAATTTGGGTATATACTTCATGAGTAGTGTTTCGTTCCATATAGACCTATTCGAAAAATGGCGTCCAATTTAAAAAGCTATTGTCCTGGTAACGTGAACACGAGGCTAGTCAGTCCACACAAAAGCTTTTGAACGCGTAAGCGAGGCTAGTCAGTCCTAAACAATAGTTAGTCTCCCTGAATAATACTGTAAAACAGTAGAGAAAATGATTATGCAGGGAGACTATATGGAACGAAACACTACCATGAAGTATAATATATACCCTAAATTTGCATGAATGTAATATTAAACTCGGTCGACTTACAAGACAACTTAAGATTATCAAAAGCCCAACATTTCATATAGGATCACTGTAGATCTGTTACGGATTAAAGGTACTATAAAGAAATCATTTCTATAGGTTGAGCCAATTTTGGCGCCATACTTTTCACCACAAAGCTGATGTTTACTGGAAACTTATATTTAATATGTCGATTAATCTATTAAAATCGCCGAGGTAAAGATGTTATATGCTTACGGTATAAATTCCCATCAGTCAAAAAATTAAGTATATCGACTGAATGTCTGTAGTCTTTTCAAATCAGGCATGACTTGAACATGAAATCGAGGCTAAGGCTATTTTATTGATTAGAGTGGCTTACATTGGTCCGAATTTTACAATAATAGTGGATATCATTACTCTCGGTGATTTCAGTCGTTTGAACATATTTTTGGAGTAAAATATCGGTCACGTGACCAACCACGTGATTATAAAAAAGTAACACCATCTCAAAATGGGCCGGTCACATTGCATTTTTAAAGTAATCACACTTCTGGTTGTTTCTAAAGTTCTGTTTGGAATGGTTGACCCTGATAGATTGTTAAGGCGAAAATAGAGAAAACAGGGCACGTGACCTATTCTTGGAAACGTTTCGCAATTTTCTCACCTCCAATCTATCAGGATCAACCATTCCAAACAGAACTTTAAAAACAACCAGAAGTGTGATCAGATAATCGAGAAATCATTACTTGAAAAATGTATTGTGACCGGCCCATTTTCATTTCTTTGTTTTATCAGCCTTAAGGTCACCAAAATACCTAACCTAAAATGTTAAGACCCATGAGTTCCACCTATAAGTTCAGATTTCTATAATATTTCCGTTTATAAACGACTCAAAGATATTGAATTTAGAGTGTTTTATCAGAAGAACAAGAGCTCAATGAATAACCAATCTTAACATGCTTGAGTCTAAGTTAGTCGTCCAATCTTTTTTTTTATCGCTCCAGTCCTATATAAGGTGGACATTGTAACAAGCGATGCATTTGGAGCTGGTACGGATGCGGACGTGGTTATCAACATCTTTGGGAGCGAAGGGGACACTGGTGTCATTCAATTGATCAATTCCGCCAGTTCGAGCAACCACTTTGAGAAAGGATCGTAAGTAAGAACTACAAGAAAATCGTATTAGTACTTATTTTGTAATGATTCGTCATGGAACTCTTCAGTTAGTGTGCTAGTAGCGGTGAATTTGAAACGGATCATGAGCCGACCGGGAAACGTCATGTTCGGAGGCCGGTTCTATGTACTTACATACTTATATAGCCAGATGAAGTCCGTGTACAATGTAAAGACCTCATTCCTTATACGACCAACGGCTTTACCTTGAAACTTATAAAAACCCTCACTCATGCATGTGATGTTTTTATGGGTTTAAGCTGTAGTTACGAGACACCATTTTGTCGTTTCGCTCCGCTGTTTATTCATTCTCTCGCTCTCTCATGTTACATCAATTTCCCCTAGCTGTCAATCACTTATTGCATACGTAATTACTTCCGGTAAAACACTACATTCCTCCCCACCTTGGAATGAAAATCAAACTATGATTTTTTTTGCTTAAACAACAACTAAACATTGATAACTTCCTGTAGCGGTACTACATAATGTACGTATGTCCTTAAGTGTCATAGTCCTTAAGATAGTCAGGCGGTCGTCTCGAGCTCCTCAACGGGTAGCGTCGGGTCGAAGGCTGGCCATCATCAGCAGTCAGATTATCGGGTGATGGCGCCTCAAGCTCGGAGTCATCATCGTCTGGAACGTCTACACTCGGATTCACTTGTTTGAAGTAGGACGAGTTCCTGGTGATCTTCTTGTTCTCCCGACTAGCCGTTACGATAGATCCTTTTCGGTTTGTAACCACATATGGTTCCGGGTCGTACGGTGTGGTAGACTTCTTGTGTGACGGGTCACGCTTTACAAGAACTTTATCCCCCTCTTGGATGTTGGAGGGCTTCACATATGCCTTTCTATCAGCATACTCCTTCATCTTCATCTTAGCTTCGTGGTCACGTTGGCTTATAGATGCTGGGTCGTGTTGACCGGTTGGTACCTCCGGTAGCTTAGTGCGCATCGGTCGGTTGAACATTATAGTCGCTGGAGCTTTCCCTGTCGTGGCGTGTGGTGTTGCTCTGTAGTTGCGCAACATCTCGCACAGTTCCTCCTTCCAGGGGAGATTCTCTGTCTTGGCTGCCTCTATGGTTTTCTTTAATGTTCGCATGAAACGCTCCACTTCGCCGTTCGAGCGCGGCCACAAGGGCGTTACCTTTCGATGCTTAAACCCGAGGGTGTTGGAGAATTCTCGTCCGTTGAACGGTGGGCCGTTGTCCGACCTGACCACTTCCGGCACGCCGAACTCTGCAAACAGCTTGTTGAGACATGGGATCACAACCTTAGATGCGGTCGTGCGTACTACGTCTACAATGGGGTACCGCGAGTAGTCATCCGTAACAACAAGTAGATACCCGCCTGTGGACAACTCCTTGAAGTCCACGCTGACCTCTTGCCATGGTGATGATGGGAGTGGTGACATCTGCAGTGGCTCGCGCTTGGTCTCGGGCGTTGCTGCCTGACACGCGATGCATGACTTCACCTTCTTTTCAACTGAACTGTCTATTCCCGCAAACCAGACTTTTTCTCGCAAGAGGGCTTTCGTTTTGACGATCCCTTGGTGTCCTTCGTGGGCAAGTTCAACTACGCGCTGATGCAGTGATTCAGGAATCACGATTCTGCTTCCCCTTAGAATGATGCAGAATGAGGTGCAGACCGTCAATTCTTCCTTGACTCTTTCCATGGCTTTGTATGCTGTTGTGTTGATGTCGAGCCGCTTAGCTGGTCGGTGCCAGTTGCCTGTCTGAATAGCCTCCGCGACAGCCTGTAGAGTCGGGTCGCTCTCGGTGGCGGACGCGATGTCGCAGAGCTTTAATGCTTTCGGCGTTGACGTTTGGGCGAGGTAGTCCACATACTCCTCCGCGACCTTTTCCTGCCGGCTGGTTGCTGTCGTGTGCTTTACAGGGTGTCTTGACATGTAGTCAGCAGGGTTGTCTTCTCCCCTCCGGTACGTTACAGTGACTTGGTAGGGTTGAAGTCTGAGAGCCCACCTCTCGATTCGGGCAGGTGGCTTTGACTGCGGGTTGCTATAGATGGCGACTAGCGGCTTGTGGTCTGTTTGTATGGTTATCGGTTTCCCGTAGACGTACAAGTGGAAGTACTCGCATCCCCATACAACAGCGAGGGCTTCACGTTCAGTCTGGCTGTATCTCTGCTCAGTTTCGGTGAGGGACCTGCTCGCGTATGCCACTACGTGTTTCTCACCATTCTTTGGATCCGTCTGCGCTAGTATTGCGCCCAGGCCAACAGGGCTGGCGTCTACGCTGATCTCGGTGTCCTTTTCAGGGTCGAAGTATGCGGTTACCGGTGCATTTGCCAGTGCGCTCTTGAGCTTGGTGAGTGCTTGCTCGTGTCGCTCTGTCCACTCCCAGGGCGTATCCGTCTGAGTTAGCTCGCGCAGTGGTTGTGTTGTAGTCGCGTATCCCTGGATGAACCGCGAACAGTAGTTGCACATCCCAAGTAAGCTTCGTACTTCAGACGGGTTAGCAGGGGCCTCGAGGTCTAGGATGGCTTCAACCTTCTTCGGATCAGCCGAGATCCCTTTGTCTGAGAACACGTACCCGAAGAATTCCAGCTCATTCTTTGCAAATACGCACTTCTTCCTGTGCAGGGTCAGACCTCGTTCCCGCAGGCGTTGGAATGTAGCCTCTAGAGCTTTGTCGTGCTCTGCTTGGGTCGCGCCATACACTAGGATGTCCACACTGTCCTCACTCTTCATTGTCGTTGTAAACTTCCCACGCATTTGGAGAGGGTCTTCTGACTTGTAGGGATACACTCGGGTAGACGTGTTTTCGAGTTTAGGACACTTTTTCAACTTCTCGAAGTCTGCCTCGTCGAGTATATTGATGCTTGACCCAGAATCAGCCATCACTGTCAGCCATGTCCCATGAATTTGGACTTTGAAGAGTGGGTGTTTCACATTATCGCCATTGACGCTATGGACACTGATTCTGAATGTGTTTCCATCGTCGCTGTCAGAGTCGTCATCCAGAGTGTGAAGTGTTTTCCGTCCTCGGTTTCTGGATCTGGTGTCGCCTGCTGGTTTTGAGACTGGTTCACTCCGACATACAGCTTGAAAATGTTTTTTTCTTGCCACACTTCCTACACTCCTGTCCGTATGCTGGGCACGCAGTCTTGCCGCCTTGGTGTGGATAGGAGTTGCAGTTTCTACATCTGGAATCCGGGTTGGGTCGCGATCCGTACTTTCCACCGTTCCAGTGTTTTGGGGTTCCATTACTGTTTTTCCTCTCGTAGCCGCGTGCTCCAACTCTGTTGACTTCTTGATCTGTTTTCTTATTTTCTATTTCTGCGACTTGGGTGCTTGTGAGTTCCAGTGTCTTTCCAAAGTCCAGTAACTTAGCCAGGTCAATGGTTGTATCGCTGAGCGCTTTCCTTCGGAGCTTTGTCGCCACATTGCTGGATAATCTGATTTTATTTCACGATCGACGTTCGCAAAATCGCATGTCTCGCTCAGCCGTTTCAGCCGTGTGTAATAGGTCATGATCGACTCGCCGGGGTCTTGTTTCGCCTGTCTGAACCGGTACTCTTCAAACGCCGTGTTTTTCTTTGGCTCGAAGTATGCCGTGAGCGCATCAATGGCTTTGTCGACGGCGCTTTCGTCTTCTTGCGCTGTCGTGTTTGCAAGCGTATCGAAGATGTCGTTGACTTCTTCCCCGCTGTAATGCAGGAGAAGCGCTTTTTGTCTTGAAGTGTCTGTGATGTTGAGAGCTAACATCAGGTTTCGGAAGCGAGCGACGTATTTCTTCCATCTGGGGCCTAAACCTCCTGTCTCGTGTGTTGTGTCAAAGGTCGGGAATGCTGGCAGTGCTGTCGCCATTTCGTCGAGTGTTTAGTCAGCTTTTGTGACGGTTTTCCTCGTGTATTTTCGGTTCTTTGACTTTCGGTTAGTTGGAGAGCCTTTCAGATGTGTATTTGCCTTTATCCTCGTCGCCAATGTGATGTTTTTATGGGTTTAAGCTGTAGTTACGAGACACCATTTTGTCGTTTCGCTCCGCTGTTTATTCATTCTCTCGCTCTCTCATGTTACATCAATTTCCCCTAGCTGTCAATCACTTATTGCATACGTAATTACTTCCGGTAAAACACTACAATGCATACAGTGATTTCAAAAATCGTTCTCAAGATCGACCTGTGTGGTGAACCACAGCTCAATAAGTATTCAGTACTGAATGAGCGGTAGTGTTGTATCTCGGATACAACACGGGCACGAATTCTGTACATTATACTTCTCAACCGTATACTATCTAAACTTTAATCAGTTTTTTTTTTGTTAAATTGTGATGAAAACAGCACTTTGTGCTCAGCGCTATTAATAGTGTACATCACGCACATGCGATGGGTGCGAACAAATACACCCCATAATGGTGAGACGGTCTCTATGCATCGTTAGATCGTACTTGACTATAAACCCGTTCAACAATAGACTGTTACAGAGAGGTTTATAACTATTACAGGGAGCCTTTATAACTCGGTTTTAAACCTCGCCAAATGTGACATAATGAGTCAGTTTCATACCTCGACCTTCGGTTCTAATCTCTACACGTACATCATTTAGGGCTTACTGAACCGAAGGTTTGAGGTATGAAACTCTTACATACAGGTCGAGTTTACTTTGACATTTCATCCAATCGGGATAATCGGTTGAGACCTCCCTCATGCAGATATCAGCACATTCATATGTGTTTGTTGGATATATACAACACTAATGTAAATTTGTGCACTTATCCAGATTTTACACTTCTATTAAACGCTTAATTCTCTTACACTTTCTCTCTCTTATATTGCCCCACGGCCTCTGGCCCCTTATTTATATGACGTTACGTAACTTGACTACACGTGGCCATTTTTTTATATTGATCTCCAATGTGCGTCTACACACTTTATTTGTTCCATTCTCTAGAACAGAACATTTTAAAGTCTGCTTGCCTGTTTGTTGGGACTTTTCCCTTGAGTAATGCTTTTTTGTGTTTCTGTATCCCAAAAGGAAATGTACCAATTTCTATAATTGGAATCCTCTGGAGAACTATCACGTGGTCTGAAATGGGGCCACAAACAGGCAAGCTGACTATCACGTGAGCTGACTAGGTCTATTACGTAACTCTCCAACATAGTTCTAACGGACACATACAATCCTGGCCAAAAGGGTTAGGACACTTACTATTAATAGCTACTTTTCATAAAACAAGAAAATGTTTTGTGTCACAGCCCTCTTTCTCCTTTATCAATGTCAGGTCATTTCTTTTGTTGTAGACAAAGTCATGATTTATCATTACAACATTGATGTTTAAGGGGGGGGGGGGGTACGTTCATGTCTGGGAGTCGGATATTGTTTGTTCGAGACAGCAGTTGTGACCTGGTGACCAGTGTCGCAAAACCTTTTGACCAGGATTGTAGGTAGCCCAAGCCTATCATTTGTAATAATATTTAATAGCAATTTGTATGGGTCAGTTATTTTAGTCTTCTATTTACAACGTAAATCTTAAATAAAAATCAACAAAACTGCAAGGTGTCTTCTTGTGTTCCTTAGCTTTGTCTGTGTCCCATACAAATGCTATTAAATAGTATACAGATTGGGCTACCTGTGATTAAATAATTGTTTTTTAAACCGGCTTTACATTATTTTCTTGTTCAAGGACCGACACGTTCAAGTTCGTTGCCAGATATGTGGGCAACGCAATTACCAAAGTTTCAGTAAAGAGGAATCATTTGACTAAGGGTCTTTTTGAGGATTGGAAACTCGACAAGGTAGGTAGAATAAATCTCGAATTATTTGATCTAATTAAGGTGATATCTATGAGCCATCCTTTAGTTTGCCCGGGATTTTTTTAAACTACTGGTATGCGCAGTAAGAAACATTAGGGTCTGGGTACGAGATTGCTAAATATTGTTGGTGATTGATTAGCCCGTGAGGGACCCCCGTGAGGTACTCCCCAGAAATTTGGGTAGGGGTGTGTCGCTGGGCCCTTGAAACCCTGACCCTGCTATATTTTGCAACCCTTATCCAGAGTAAATGTGGTAAAAATATACCGTATTCCAGACTAAATACGGTAAAACGCGCGATATCTCCTGTCTATGGGTTCCGGAAAATTATACCCTGTTTCAGACCAAAATGGAGAGATTTATATAATATACACTGTTCCAGACTAAAATATACCAAAATCCTCTCCTGTCCAGCTAATCATGTATTTTGTATTTGGCAGATTCTCGTGAAAGGTTCAAGTCCTCTGAAATTTAAGTTTGCATTCAACCGGTGGATTCCTGCAGACGAATGGATTGACAGTTACGGTAAGACCTTAGGTTATTGCCAATAGCACGTACTCAACGGAACTTTATCTTATAAAAAATTGAAGTTGAAAAGTAGTTACGCACTCAGCTGTACACGTGACCATCTGAGTGCTTCTTCCCATGAAGGCATAATGAACTCAATAGACGTTTATCATACAGCGGCTATGTTGCGTACGGTACTAGGAGGATAATTAAACCATTGTTCTTGCACTTTAAAACCCGACATAGAGACGAGGCTGGAAGTGCAAAAGCTATTGTTTGAAGGCAAAATGGCGACTGCGCGCGTGATCAAGGTCTATTTGGGCGTTCAGCGAGCTTGCAAATTTCAGTACATTTCCGTTTATACGTAATATTTTTTATAGAAACTAAATTGATCAAGTCCCCCCATTTTTTTTTCTCACAGGAGGTAAAAGATAGGTCGAAGAGGACACCTTACTCTGACATTACGCGTTCAAGATTCAAGATTCTTTATTTACACTATTCGCAATTAATTGTTGCGTTCGACGAAGGAGAACCTAACCTAATCTGGTGACGGGTTCCCTGTGCCTGTGTGTGACGTGTTTGCCGGTAGCCAAAAATAAGTTCAGTGTTTCGTAAGTAAACAAGTCCAAGGACTACAGAAAAGCTGATCGAACAACGTATATATAGAGAATTCTACGATATTTCGGCTGGCCAAACCAGCCTTCTTCAGGTAGATCTTACAAATGAATGTTTCACAATGGCAAGTATAAATATCAAGGTGATTACACAATCTAAGAAGGAAAAAGGAAATGACGTAAGTAAAAATATGGATTTGAGATAACATAAAAACACGGGTCTACAAGATAACATATTAAGTTTCATCACGTTTGTTCATGCCGAGAGGTTCGAGAGTTTTAGCTATGTCGATAAGATATGACTCTCTGGCTTTACGAATAGAGTCTCGCGAAGAATAAATTATTTATAAGGGATAAGTTGCATGTCAGTATTAGAATGGTTAGAGCAGGAAAGAAAATGTTCAGAAACTGTGGTGGGTTTTGATTTAATATTAAATTTGTCAACTGCTCGTCTGTGTTCATTAAATCGGTCTTCGAGCCGTCGTTTAGTTTCACCGATGTATTGTAAGCGGCAGCGATTGCATTGTACCATGTAGATAACGTTATTGGTGTTACAAGTGATGTGTGACTTAATGAAACGGGTTTCCCCGGTGGAAGAAAAAGTGTAGCTAACGAGGCCATGATTAATGTAAGGACAAGTGGCACAGTTTTTTCGGCAGCGGAAAGAGCCAGATGGAAGAGCAGGTTTGTTAGTCACATTACGTAGTTGTGATTTGACAAGTAGGTGTATTACAAGTAGGTGTATTACAAAATGCCTCGATATCATGAACGGCCGGGGAACTGGTAACTATATACACGATGGTCGGAGCAACTCTTACTTTCCCATGCAATGTTTAAAAAGTTAGCAAGCACGATATATCAAATCCTGAGGAAAGTGTGTGCTATCTCTGTAGCATTCGACAAAGTCTGATGCCCAAACTATATCAAGTCAAACATGTTCTGTTTTGTCGGCGCGGTCGTTGAACAGAGAACTGAATCAAATCAACTTGGCCATAATTTGTGCAGATTTGTGCTGTCCAGTATCAACCTGGACCCGGTATGAATATACGTGATGAAACATAGTGCTTATCTCTTATACTATTTGCTACTTCAAGTTTTGGTCTACGTCACTTCCCGTTTCCGCAATTTCTATTGCGAAATTTACCACATTTATAGATCTTCTTACCTTAGAGCTCTTCACTTGTAACATCTAGTACCTGAAGAAGGCTGGTTTGGCCAGCCGAAATATTGTAATATTCAATATAAAATCCTACGTTGTGTCAGCTTTGCCGTAGTCCTTGGACTTCGTATTCTGTAAATTAGCCTGCGTTGGGGCTCTGGAGAATCGGAGCGCAGCGAGCGGAGATTAGGGGGATTGGGGCGAGGAAAAAAAGTTGGGGGCGGGAGGGGGTGGGGAGGAGAGGAAGAGAGCCGGCCTGCCGGCAACCCATGGTTATTTTGAAATGCAGTAGAGAACTACACCTATGTTCGTGAAGGTTTGCAGGATAAAGATAACTAAGATAAAGAGAACTCGTTGCCGCTGAATATAAAGTCGCCACCAAATCAGTAAAGAACACTGCCGACACAATAACATCGGAACGAAGTTCCGCCAAAAGAAGCGCTAAAAACCATCCACGCAGCGGTACGAAATCATCAAAGCAGCTCGTATTTTCGGAAGCACAAGCCTGTTCCTCAAACACACCGGCCATGTTTCAACCGTGTGTGTTTCGTCGAGCAAGACGCTTGTGAAGTTCCAATACAGGGTTCTTCAGCTCATCGCGAAATTCGATCTCATTACAAAAGATCTGTAATTCTTTCTTTAAATTCATCGCTGAAGGAATTCTCGGTATGTTTGTCGCCATACTAATTGGTTTCTGCTCTTATCGCATGCCAATGATTTATGTCAATCACGCATTTTAGCCAATAGCAATACGCGGCCTTCTGAGGCCGAGTTATCAAAATAACCATGGTGGCGGCAGGCTCTCTTTTCCTCTCCTCCCCACCCCCTCCCCCCTCTCTTTTTGTCCTCGTTCCAATCCCCCTAATCTCCCCTCTCTGCGCTCCGATACTCCAGAGCCGCAACGCAGGCTATCTGTAAATTTTCACACGGAATTTGACTCATTTTTACAGACAATGTATGGAAAAATGAAAACACGATTGCACGCTTCCCAGCACAGCTACATCCCTCAAATTTCGATATGTTTATCTTAAGTTTGAATCTGAAGAATATTTCAGAAATTCGATTTTACGGATTTTATTTGGCATCGGATTCCCATCGATTCCCATACAAACACTGTATTTCGCGCCATGTTTGCACCCCTTTCAAAATATCTGAATTTACCGCGAACTGGTCTATTATAACACAGTTGGTTCACGTAAAGTAAATGATGGGAATATCTAGTTATTTTAGAACAAAATAATATAGATGAAGGAGTGCAGTGGTTAAAGGGGAACTGAACCCTAAAATTAACCCTTTTTGAATAAAGTGTGTTAAAACAATATTTCCCATTGTGCGTAAATTTTCCGGAAAAATGAGAATTTTCAGGTTTGACTCAAATTGACTGGCGGCTCAGAAATGCGGTGTCAGCGGAGTTTATGAGAAAGTATGACGTCACATACGGGGAGTGACAGAAGAAATTTGGTTTATCGTATGGCTTTTGGCTGCTCTACTAAAAAATATCAGTTATCATCGACTTCCAAGTGAGAAACAGCAGATATAAATATTTCTAGCGAAGATTTCGAATGAAAATCCAAGATCGAGCGTGATATGCCACAGGCAGCCCAATCTATGGGTTAGAAGATATGTATGGGTTTTTATAAATCCTTCCAAATTGCCGTACAATGTATAAATAAACATACCTTTTCGCTTCCATGTTGTTTCCTTTGTGGTTTTTCTTCTCTCTTGGAACCATTTTTAGCGTGTTTTTAGGAGTCCACCTTGGCTCCACCTTAGGTATTTCAAATGTATTTCAAACGAACGGACAACACCAAAACAAGGCTGGCTTTCCTTTTTGGTCCATTTTTCATGCTTCCATCTTTTAAGGCAAATAAAGATGCAAAATAAAATGTTGTCATAAAAAAGAAATAAGACACTAGCTGCAGACATTTGTTTGAGTCTTTATTTCTGCTCGAACTGAACAGACTTACATTTGGGTAGTCTCGCGAAAATATTTTCTAGCGTTACAGAATGTAAACAAGTGAGTAGGAATTTATGCAGTATGTTATGTTATATAAACAAGTTATATAATCCCGTTGGGAAAACGTGAGGGTGTATAAAGAGGACTGAAAAGTAATATGTAAGAATCACTCGAAGGCGTTTCTCTACCTTGATACCTAAGTTTTCTTTGAGACATATATTAAGAATAGTTCATTATCCCTCTTGCTGCCTCATTAGCATTAAGGTATGGGGAAGTCCTCCCTGTCTCACCCGGTTGGGGAATTAAGCCTTCCTAAAGCGACCACCTTACCACAACAACTAAATTTCAAATCTATCCCAATCCTTACCCCCAAATCTTTACTCCCAAAACCTTAAAATCTGGAATCCCATTGAGTTCACGTTTATTGGTCATTCAAAATGCATGGAGGTTAATATTTTTTTGGGGGGGGGATATCGCCTAAAGCGATATATGTTTCAATTGCCGTGACCGGGCAGAGAGTCGCATTCTTACAGTAGCGTTTTAAAGAAAACAGGTTCGAGGTCCCATCCCTCAGTGACTTAGTCAGGACATGGTTAAACAGCAGGCCCTCCTTATTTGGGAAGTACAACATTTCCTCAGTTTTCATCCTCCCGAGATTTCCCGCCCGGTCACCCGCAAAATACAACGTCTTCAAATAGGCCTGATCTCTTGCGAAAGCATATATTTCTTTAGATAAGAGATCACCTTCCATTCGCCGCTTAACGATATACGACCCAAGAGCCAACAAGTCTGCAATGAAAAAAGGTTGAGCCTGGGTAGGGGTAATCCTAGCCCGTAACTGTTCTTCTCGAATCATGGTCAGATATTCTTTGACAGTTTTCGAGGCTGCTGGATTACCAAACCCAGGGATTGGAGATTCATCTGAACCCCTGCCGTGCAAACAAAATATAGAGCGGAGTTTCCCTATTAAAGAATCGACCGTGCCGTAGGCTAATCTCTTGGGAAAGTACACTGGGAATTCCCCATTTGTCCAGAGAAACGACAACCTTCCTGGTGCACTTTCGTTTTTCCGACGTTATCCTTCCATATAAGGAAGTCCACAACTGCGTCCGGGGTTGCTGACTGGATATCGAATGGCGGGACAAGGCCCGCCAAAAACCCCGTGAGTTCCTTTTCCAGTGCTGATTTTTGCTTTCCATATGGGGTGGCCTGCCTCCGATCTAATAAATCCGACTTTCTAGCTTTAATGTCCTGAATATTAATAGGTGCCTTTAAGGTGAGTGGTGTTTTCCTGAAGAGTGTTTTCTGATATTCACAACGCTCGTCATTAGGGTAGGCGCACCGGGGGCATCCCACTGATGCATGGTACGTATAGCTTTGGAATAATGGGCAGCGCCTAGAGAAAAGTCTCACATATTAGAACCTATCGACTCGAAAAACCCACAAGTCAAATAGTAGTCTTATCGGTCTAAAACCATGTTTCGTGGGCGTCAATAGAGCACCCCAGGCGCCTTTTTTAGCCAGGATCATACCTCTGGACGACATAGCTACTATAGTCGGCCACCAAGGGGATCTGGAGGAGACTGACTGGGGACTGACTGGGGATCACCATAGTCGCGATTGCCTTCTGGGATTGAAGGAAACAAAGCAGCGCGTGTATTAACGCAAACGGAGGAAAACAGTTTTGGAAGTCCTGGCTGAATACATCTAGCCCTGCAGAACCTGGGGTGGGATAAGGTGTGAAATGAGGTAAAGGCTTGCCGTCTCGATCTCGTTGAGCATTCGAATCGAGCGACATCAAGTCGAGGCTGTGACCACGACTTCCGCCAAACAGCTCCTGAACTTTATCCCAACATTGGGATGCCAGCATGGAGTCCGTAGCAGTTAGTTTCCGAGAGAACCCGTCCGCCGGGTTGCACTCCGAAGGAACGTAGGTCATAGTTAATTGGAGGTTCCTTTCCTGTGTCAAATGAAAGATCCTCTTGGCTATTGGATACATATTTTGAGCGCGACCTCCGCGGCCCATCCAAGTGAGTATGACCGCTTGATTGTCCACCTGGACATCAATTTGACAATCACGTATATCTCTAGGCAGAGCTTCTAACCCCTTAGCAACCACCCAGAACTCCTTCACATTGATACCTTCAGAGGCCACGTGACCTTTCCAAAAGTCTCCTAACACGATGTCTGTAGGTTGTCGGTGAATGACGCCTGCCCATCTCGATTGTGACGCGTCAGTCGAGATTGTGACTGCCACGTGTTTTTCCATCCGCCACGGGACATGGCCAGTCCAGTTGTCCAAGAATCTCCAAAAGGCGAGCTCCTCGCTAAGCGCTGAAGTCATTCTCACCGCCCCAAGTGACGATGCTGAACCAATCGCTGCTGCCATCTCACGTATGAAAACCTTCGCGCCTGGGAATGCCAGGGAAAACGAAATAACTTTTCCCATGAACCTTTGCAACGTTTTAATTGGGACAGTAGGAGCCCCCCTTAAGATCTCCTCTCTTAACGCAGCGAAGCTTGCCTTTTTACTTGCGGGGATCTGGAATGCCTGTAAAGACGAGTTAACCTCCATTTCCAAAAACGCAATGCAGTTCACTGGCATCGATACGCACTTCTTGAGACCTAAAAAACATCCCAGTTGGATCAGAAACGTACACACAATATATAGGGCGGCTTCGGCAGATTGTTTGCTGAAAACAGCATCCCTCTTTCCTATAGGCTTAGACCAATAACCCTCATTAGTGAAAATTTCACCATTTAGGCGATCGTTTATATAGAGGGAGCAAGCAATCCCCACACTTCTGAAGTAATTTGTTGCTGCCAAACCTATTGTCTGGTAGACAAAAGGAGAGTTCTTCCAGCCAAATGGGAGAGTTGCGCAAACTAGCCACCAGTCCCCCCATCTGATTCCAAAATACTGCCTAGATTCTTCCGTCAGAAAAACATGGTCATAACCCGACTTGTCGTCTATTTTAGACATTAGTGAGTCCCGATAAACATAGCGTGGCACATCTCTTAGCTTATCTAATGAAAAGGGTGTGTCCCCCATCCATAAGTTAAGGAATCTTGCGTCAACGCACAACCTTGGTTTCGAAGGTTCCACGGTCAATGGCAGCACTAGCCTTGGTGGGGCTACCTCGCCGACTTTTCCCCATAAACGGACTGCTCCTGTCTGTAGGCGCTCTTCTAAGGTTCTAGAGATCAAATCTGTAAATTCTTTGCAGGACCTGTGATTACCAAATATCTGAGTCGGGGGGTGTCGCTGTCATATTTTAGGCCTTTAAAAATTCCTTTAAATGGCCTCATGAATTCATTAATGTTAAGCCCCTCTTTAATCCATTGTAGGATCTTCTCCCCCTTCTCATGACCATCTAATATTGCCTCCCAAGTATTAAAATGTTTGTGGAGCTCTCCCGCCTGAAAAGAATCAGTGTCTCGGAAAGGGATATCGGTTACTCGTCGCAAATCTCAGTCTAGAACTCTGTCAAACTTCCCGAGTAATAACGCAGGCTCTGTCACCTCCTCCGAGCTTGGGGTTCCATCCAGGAGTACCCACTTAATACTGCGAAGTTTGGCATTTTGACAAGCCGTAATTGGATCAAATTGCTGTTCCCGCCTTTGCCTTTTTTTCTTGGGCTGCAATAAGGCAAAAGGAGAAGGGTGCTTAACCAGGAGTTACGGTACCCCTAGATGAAACCCAAGCCCGGAGGAAACGACCCATCTGCCCGAGAATTCGTGGCAACAAGGGAATGCCTTATAAGACAAAACGCTTGCCGAGTCATCCCACCGATCAAAGGTTACGGAAAATAAACGAAACACGCCACGCTTTGCAACAAACAACCCGTTAAAGTTCCAATACACCGTAATTCCCTTAACCATGATTATCATATTCCTTTGTGTGTGTGTGTATATATGCGTGTGTGCGCGTGCATGTGTGTATAAGGGAAAGATCATTGTCTTTATCATATCAGTGTTCCTTCTTTTATTAACATCATTTGCCATACTCATTTATATTATAGTCTATCGATTATCCAGTGTCCAGTCCTTAATCCACATTTTTTATATTACTTTACAGTACTTTAACTCCTCGGTTATCCAGTACTCTAAGCTACATTCTCTTTTCTTACGCTAGAACCCGGTGAAGCCTGCCCAAACGGACAGAACTTGGCTATATGGCCCATCTTTCCGCAAGAAGCATTTCAGATTGAAAGCTCTCCTCTCCCTTTCTCTCGGATATGGCATCGCCAGAAATTCGAGACATGGTTATTGCGCAACACATATTCACCCCTGTTCACTGTGTGAAATGGGTCGTGAAAATTTACAGAGAAATGTATGGGATCCTAAACATTTTCCTTATTTCTCATGAAATACGGTACAATCATAAAAATGTGCGATCGAGGCATTATTTCTACAGATATTATCAATTCAATTCAAAGCAATTCAAAGCCAAGTAGTACACTTTGGTGATTCCTTTCTTTGATTTTAGAGGAAGCATAAAAAGTCGCATTTATTTACAGTGGACATTAAACGATTTCCAGTAAAAACATGCAGATAACAGTTTATAAAATGTATCTGCTGCAAATCTACAACCTTAGAAAAAATGTGTGCACGAAGAGTTGAACACATAAACAAGACCTACCGTATTCTTCCCTTCTGATGTCCCAAAGTCCATTTTCGATGATTCCTTTTCCTTCTAGAAAAATCAGCTTTTCGACAAAAAACCTCAGACTCCATATTTGCACGCTAAAACCCGTAATATTGCTCGTCTTGAGACTGCCATAACTCTGACCACAAGTGACCAAATTCAATAAACATGGCAGCTTTGGAAACTTTGTTCTGTACTCTAGAAACTGCAGTGTGTTTGTTTAAACAGCTAGCGGTTATTCAAGTTAATTTGTCCTTTTGGAAAGTAGGTCCTAAACGGACAAAAAGAGATGAGTCTGCGATAAAATTCTGGTGAGCGGTGTTACCCAATTACCAGTTGGTACTTTATGTATCCTGCGTTATAGTGTCCCAACGTACCATATGCTATGCCTACCATCTATATACTATCAGGCCTCAATGTCTCGAATTTCTGGCGATGGTGAGGGGCGTGCCCTTCCACACCTCTTGAGTGGGCACACAGCCACACCTATTGGGTGGGCACACATCCACACCCTATACCTAAAAGCTGCACCCCATTCCGTTGGTCGTATATCCAGATCTTCTCTGTTCTCTGACAACAGCTCAGCAAGCTACAAATAAAACGAATGCAATATAGGAGTGTATGAGCAAAGCACAAATAAAATTCAAGAAGACCAGTCACGTCCGGAAAATGAAAATAGGGGTGTAGCTCGCCAAAGTAGTTCCATAAAAGAGATAAGACATAATACTAGATTATCATGCTAGAATGAGCATCCTTGCATAAATTACCAGCCATGTGTTTGCGAAAGAAACGACCAACAATCCGATAAATATTACGCCTACAATAAGCTCGTTATAACCCAACGAATAAAGAGCAACTAGAAGAATTAAGCTATAATTCCCACCTCCAAAGTTCCTTCTGCCTTGTTAGTTTCACCAGTTTTCTCAGAGATTACCGGGGCTTGTGAATTAACAGAATCTTGTCGCGAAGCCGCCGAGTCCTGTTGAGAGTTCGCCGGGCCTGAAGAAGCCGAGGCCGCCTTAGAGAAAGGATTATTCGTCGCATTATCCACGTTGGACCGTAAAGCCTGTACAATTTCCACAACTTCTTCGTTGTTGACCAGAATAGGACGCGACTGGTCTGCCATAGAGTAGCGAGTTGTTGACTCCGTGACTTGTTAGCTTAACTGACACAGGTGCATATCATTAAGTTGCTTACATAATGCTAATAACGTCATTACGAGGGGTCATGAATATTCAATGAGGTTTGAATAGAGGAAATGTACTGACTACACATCTACATAGACCAGCATTATATTGGCTAACATTATGTTTTATGCTCGTTCAGAGTGATAAAGATTACAAAAGCACGTCTCCCTCACGATAGTCCAGTATTGTTACAGGAACAGTTACTCTGACATCCCGCAGGGCCCTTGCACTGACACGTGGTCAATTCCAATAACCTTCTTGGTGCCGCTTCCTTCGTCATGAGCACTGGCTTCGACATGGTTTTTCTTTCTCCCATCCGTTGCCCTCTGGTGATGGAAGATCCTGCAATGCATCCGAAGGGAGCTTCTCCAAACAATGGCTTGATTGTTTGCACGTTTCAGATGTTGAAGCAGACTGTCAGATGTAGGAGGGAGCATCTCGCTTTTCTGCTTTTTCTGGTAGAAGATTCGTCAGCAGTGCTTGGAGTCTTCTTTGGACATGAATACAAATCACAGATGAATGCCTCACATTTGCATGGTAATTGTAACGGCTCTGCTCCGTTGCCAGGAGTGATCCGTGAAACTTTGCCTGTATGGTCGTCAGACGAAGTGATTACCGCTTGATATGAACAAGGTCTTGTTTAATGATACGTTAACGGCACATGAAGAACATATCTGACTAATAAAAATAAATAAATATTTTATTTGTTATAGCAGGCTGAGTATTACAGCTTAAAGCTGGTGGGGGCCTTCTTTTACTACTCGCACACTCCCCACTACATTAACTGTTTTGAACACACTACACTCGGCTCACGGTTGATTTTTACGGGGAGGAAAACCTTGAATAGGTCTTGTAAAAAGCGGTTTTTCAAGCCTAAACTATGTCGTCTTCGAGTAAGGAAGAGCTAGACGAGCTATTAAGAGTTCGAATAATACGAGAGCCTAGAAATGTTGAGGAAAGACGGCTTTTTAACGTCGATAACCAGCGTGAATTTCGGGAGAAGTTTCGTCTCCCTGAGGACGCTTTTGAGCATCTACTGGCGGTAGTGGGCCCGCGACTAAAGCATAGAACTCGACGAAACAGGGCACTAACGGCGCGCGAGCAGCTGTTAGTATTTCTCCACTTCCTCGGTACAAATTCATTCTACCACGTAATGCACTCGTGTCATGGCATTTCCGTGTCAACAGTATGGAATATCATAAACCGCGTTGTCCCAGCATTACTTAGTCTGAAGGGTCAGTTCATACGGTGGCCTGAGCAGACTCTAAATACCGCCGCTAAATTCAGACATAGCTGGTTTTCCGTGTGTGGTAGGATGTGTTGACGATGAAGATGCCTACATAATCCGCCATCATTCCAAATCTCTAAATATGGCTATGGTGTCAGGGCCAGACTACACCATCTACTTCTGCAGTAGCCGATGTCCTGGAAGGTGGCTTGATTCAAGAGTGCTGAAAGAAAGCAATTTGTGGACTGCCTTTAATCAGCAGGGGCGTAGACCATTGCCAGGATCAGTAATTCTAGGTGACTCCGCCTACACTTGCAACGAGTGGTTGATCCCCTTTAGAGGAGATGTAGAAGGGCCGCGCCTTAGATTCAATGAGGCACATAAGAAAACTAGATGCACCATCGAAAGGGCCTATGGCGTTAACAAGAGGAGATTCTATATACTCCCTACAGACAGGCATCAGGGTCAGAAGCATGACAAGAGCTGCCGAACTTGTCCAGTGTGCAGTGATACTGCACAACCTCTGCATCCGATTCAACGATAATGGCGCCGATCTGCTTGACAACGCAGATCTTGCAATTGTCATTGACGAAAATGAGTTTGGCGAACATGTAGACGACCAAGAGAACATAAGGCAGCAGCTACTGCAGTACTTCCTATAAAGTTTACGAAATTATACATGTAAAGGACACATCAGTGAACAGGGTCGGTTTTAATATCGTCGAAAGAACAATTGCCGAAAACTTCTATCCAAATCAAAACAGTCAAGCGATTGACAGACGTTCTTTTTGACTGACGTTATCGGTTATATCAAGTACCAACGGGTACTCATAGCGCAAGGAAAATAAGAGAAAATAAAGGCTACTTTCCATATCGACGTAACAGGTGTTTGCGTCGTGACTCAAACACTAGAAAATGCAGTGCCAAAGTGAAATCGCAATGTGTTACGTCCCGCTTACGTCGATATGGAAAACAGCATTAATAGGACTCAATAGAACTCAAAGTCTAAATCCTAAGTACCGAAAATATGTTACTTACCTTACGTATTTTGTATTTAGCATCATAGAGATTTACTGGCGCACAGCACTGGTCATGTAAATCAGAGAGATTTACTGGAGCATAGGACTGGTCATGTATATCAGAGAGATTTACTGGCGCATTGGACTGGTCATGTATATCAGAGAGATTTACTGGCGCATTGGACTGGTCATGTATATCTGAGAGAATTACTGGCGCATAGGACTGGTCATGTAAATCAGAGAGATTTACTGGCGCATAGGACTGGTCATGTATATCAGAGAGATTTTACTAGCGCATAGGACTGGTCATGTAGATCAGAGAGATTTACTGGCGCATAGGACTGGTCACGTAAATCAGAGAGATTTACTGGCGCATAGGACTGGTCATGTATATCAGAGAGATTTACTGGCGCATAGGACTGGTCACGTATATCAGAGATTTTACTGGCGCATAGGACTGGTCACGTAAATCAGAGAGATTTACTGGCGCAAAGGACTGGTCATGTATATCAGAGATTTTACTGGCGCAAAGGACTGGTCATGTATATCAGAGATTTTACTGGCGCAAAGGACTGGTCATGTAGATCAGAGATTTTACTGGCGCACAGGAGTGGTCATGTATATCAGAGATATTTACTGGCGCACAGAAGTGGTCATGTATATCAGGTAATGTAACGATTAGCCATGTATGTTTGCCCACCCTCTTAAAATAATCCACCAATCATGGCTGTTTAGTCAACGTTTTATTTTTATTTAAACGCGTATGCACCTATTTCAAAAACCGTCGGAGGGAAATTCTAAAGCTTATGATACAAGGTTCACCCAGTTTGTTGAACAGTATATCATGCAATGTTGAATGATGCGAGTCAACATGTTGAACGAAATAGAAACATGCATGTAATTATTCAATATGGCGGCTTCCATGTTGTGGAACCGATGAAACAACATCAGAACTTATAACACTTGTTGATCAACAAAAGTTGAACGATGTTGAAACTTGTTGACCAACAGATGTTGAACCGTATATCATAAGCTAAGTCGAACTTTTCATGCGCCGAACCTAATTAGATCAAAAGAAGCCGCCTAATCACTAAGTTCGACGTTTGAATCGGGTCTTAAACGTATAATTGGATTAATCCGCGACAGATTAAAACAAAAGGAAACAATAATTAAGAAGAAGTTAGTCAGGCGAAGCATAACTAATTCCCATTGTTCAAGTTGGCGGTCTCAGATCTCATTTTATTTATAATCTAGTTGTTTTTCTTGACTTAAAAAAAGCCTTCGATACCGTAAACCACATGATTTTGCTGGACAAACTTGAGGCGTACGGTATCAGAGAGGGTGCACTTAATCTTCTTTGTTCCTATTTAACTGATCGAAAGCAAACATGCCGGGTAAATGGTAAACAATCTGACCTAAGGAAAATATGCTGTGGAGTTCCACACTTCTATTCTGGGCCCACTTCTTTTCCTGGTATATATTCACGACCTGCCAAACTGTCTGAATCGCATGACACCTAGAATGTTTGCTGACGACACTAGCCTAACGGCTTCTGGGAAACTTTAGAAGAAGCTAAAATGGGGCTGAACGATGACTTAATTAATATCATTGGCTAACAGCAAATAAATTAAGCCTAAATATAGCACAAAACGGAGTATGTACTGATTGCGTCAAGACAAAAACTAAATAATCTCTCTGTACAACCAAATGTTGTTATCGGAGATGACCCAATTAAAAGAGCTAGATATTGCAAAACACTCGGGGTGCATATCGATGAATCCCTTACAAGGGGAAAATACATTGATGAAATAGTTAAGAAAATTTCATCTGGAATTAGTGCCATAAAGAGGTTGAGAGATTTTGCAAACCGTGACACGCTTGTCTCCGTATATAATGCATTAGTTCAGCCCCATTTCGATTATTGCTGTGAAGTTTGGGATTCGTTCCCGGGGAGGGGGAGGGGGGGACCCCATATAAAAGGGGTAGGGATGCTCGTCGGACATTTTCGATTTGACCCCTAAGAGGTACTAAAATGGGCGTGGCTCAAGCTTATTTTGACCCCTAAAATATAATAAAAATGTAAATAGATAACCACTTTTTTGTTCAATTGACACCCGACCCATAAAAGGTACCGCTTTACATAGAAATGTCTGTGTTTGATCGTGGATACCCTAAGTGGTACCAAACTCCTGATTTTGACCCCTAAAAGGTACGACGAGCATCCATGTACCCCTCACATAAGGGAGTCCCCACCCCGGGGATTCGTTAGCAAGCGGCCTAGCTCAACGCTTACAGAAGCTCCAAAACAGGTGTACTAGGGTAATTATGCACTGTTGAAACGAAGCCGGCCAATCAGAAATAGCCTTAGACTTACTTGGCTGGATCACTCTAGCCGAACGTAGGCTCAAATTAAGGCCAGACTAATGTTCAAAATACTTAATGACTTGGCACCAAAAAGACTGTCTAACATTTTCAGGGATTCATATGTAGCCTCAAGTGGCTACCATTTAAGGAATTCCAATAAAAAGGTACAATGTAGCTCTTCCGTTACCTAGAACATAATTTTTGAAAAATGGTCTAAGCTATAATGGTGCTAAATTGTGGAACTCTTTACCGAATGAAGCTCGTAGTTGCGAGTCGCTGGCTTCGTTTAATAATTTAATAACTTAATTTTCAATACTTTACTTTATCCCATGGGCCAATCAATTTTAGATTAGATTGATTACCTCTATATTATTAGCCATTATAGTATTTACACTTAGTAGTAGTTATAGTTAGGTTTTTAATTGAAGTGTGAAGTAAGTAAGGGACTTTATTTAAGTGTCAATGTATTTAGCTTTGCAGCTAATTGGGGACACTAGTCCTACGGATTTACGTCCTTATCCGAGAAGACGTGAAGGTCTAACCGTTTACTGTATTATGTAAAGGCAGCACCTTCTACTCAGTTATTATAAGACCCTGAGTGTTGGTCCGGCCGGGGTTTGAACCCGCGACCTCCCGCTCGACATACCGGAGCTTAACCACTGAAGCGAGATAATTGGGATTTTTCAATTTTTAATTGTGAATTTTTAATTGTATTTTTGTATATTTGTGAATATCATTAATGACACGTCCTTATTGGAAGCCAGCTGTAAGTTGAATAGGATAACGTGTATAAATAAAGTTGATCTTATCTTATCTCTATATTTAAGATTTCCCTCCAACAACGTTGTACATTTGGCAAGTCTACGTGAACGTGAGTATGTGCATTAAACTGTTATGCTAGAGTTCCTTGAGAATCTTTAAGAGTGTATAAATACAAATACCATGAATTAAATTAGTTCTTTTATAGGATGATTTCAACACGTTTTCAACACGATTTCAACATGTTTTAGTACGTTTCTAGCTACGTTTCAAGCGCTCTGTGACGTGTTTTAGTACGTTTCTAGCTACCTGTCAAGCGCTCTGTGACGTATTTTAGTACGTTTCTAGCTACGTGTCAAGTGCTCTATGACGTGTTTTAGTACGTTTCTAGCTATCTGTCAAGCGCTCTGTGACGTGTTTTAGTACGTTTCTAGCTACGTTTCAAGCGCTCTGTGACGTGTTTTAGTACGTTTCTAGCTACCTGTCAAGCGCTCTGTGACGTGTTTTAGTACGTTTCTAGCTACGTGTCAAGCGCTCTGGGACGTGTTTTAGTATGTTTCTAGCTGTTGTTCTCAGTTTACTCCGTACTATATCTATACTATATAGTACAGAGTAAACAGGAAAAAAACTAGCTAGAAAACGTACTAAAACAAGAAGCGTCAGGCTCCGTTCAACAGAAGCGCTTAGCACTGTTTAACATGAAACAACAAATGGTACATATTTCATCAACTGATTGTTGTTTTAAAGTTGTAGCAAATAGTTTTTCCTCCAATGTTCTGTCCTAGACTTAGGATTTCCTACATATCCACAGACTGTTAGCCGCGTTAGTCCCCGCTCGGCCAGTAGAGACCTTTAGATCTGAGTACGACTTTTAGACTCAACACATAACAACACAACGCCTCCTCGCTCTAGAATTACCAATAATCAGTAAATGGCAAACACGCTTGAAATACCGATTATTGGTAATTCTACGACAAATGCTAACCCGAGCCACAAACCGAACCCTAACCATCGGACGAGTTCACGGGTAAACGACGGGTTCTCACTCACCTAGAGCTAGAGTTCACAGGTAAACAAGAAGAGAAGGTAAACGAGAAACAACATATTTTTGAGCGCTCCTACTCGGGCCCCAACTCGTAACCGTTTGCATGTAGTACAGACGTCGTGACCACTACACTAAGCGCGTCTACAGCCGTTCGGAATGTGACGATTGTTTATCTGTATCCTTGACTGGTTTTAAGAATGTCATTGTTTAATATGCGTTCTAGAATTAGCGATTATTGTAATTGAAGAGCAAAAGCCAATTACTGATTATTGGTAATTCTAGAGCGAGGATATGTTGAACAAGAACAATAATAATATTGCACAAGCTTCATGTGAATATCACCAGGGCCCAGTTCCTCTCGGCCCGATTGAACTAATCTAGGATTAAAGGTAATGTAGTATATACTTCATGGTAGTTTTTTGTTCCATATAGTCTACCTGCATAATCATTTCCTCTACTGTTTTACAGTATTATGCAGGGGACTATATGGAACGAAACACTACCATGAAGTATATACCGGTAATGCTTAGTTTGACTTGCTAACTCGTGTACTAATGATTTGGGATTAAAACGTATTGTTTGATGAGGAATAAGTAGTGTCTTTCTACTAAGGAAACACACCTTTTACCAAGAGAACCAGAATCCACGGTTACAATATCATCCAGGATTAACACTAATCGGGAGGAATTACTTTACAGATAAAATATCAAACTAGAATAAAATTGAGATCCTCCATCCTGATAAAACAATTGTTACTTACAGGTACATATTGTACTAGACATTATCCTATAAATATTAGATTTCAGCCAATCAGATCTCAGCTTTACTATGCAATACGTATGTCATGGCTAGATCGCGCCAATCAAAATGCAGGAAATTTCGCGTCCTTTCTTTATCAGCCAATAAGAATTCAAGATTTTGAATACATAATTAGTCTGCAGACGCGTCCGCCACACAAGAAAATTCGCAGTCTGTCGTCCGGTAAGTTACTTTGTTTTCGTGATAAATCTTCCCGTAAATTTGTTTTATAGGAAAATATGGTTATTTCATGGTTTTCTATGGAATACCGGCGAAAATTTCACTCGAAATTAACATTATTTTGGTATACAACTCGCCTAAAGGCTCGCTCGTTGTATACCAAACAATACAAATTTCTCGTGAAATACTCGCCGGTATTCCATAGAAAACCATGTAATGACCAGTATATCCTCTCCTAGAAAAGACCACTTTATAAAAACTAATATAAAAGACTAAAAATATTATTTAAAAAACTACTAACCAACATTAATACTAGCAATCTGAGAACCGATGAAACTAACATATTACTAATAACGTGAGTCTAGTATAAAAATGATAAATAGGAAAGTGAAGATCTTTCAATTCTGCCAATCAATGCTAGAGACATAAGAACAAGCTACTAAGAGGATCAGTTTGTTCGTGTATCTTAGTTTTAAAACTATTCCAGACTCGAGAGGGAATAGGATGTGGATATGCTAGTTGTTAAGGTAACGTGCAGGAGCACAAAAACTTGAATGTGTTATAATTTCATTGCTTGAGCTGAACACGTTGGCGATGACCTCAACCTGAAAACAACAAATGTACAGTCACCACGTACCAGTAGACCAGTAAACGGGCTGAGAGAACAAAAACATACACAAGGAACTAGATTACAGAAGAAAACATGACGTGATACATGTACAGAATACTTACTAGTGCGATATTAAAGCCTGGTTTCCATCAGCACAAGCAACATACGCAGATGCAGTGCCATATTTATCATTAGCAGTTCTTGTTCGACTCACGGGTGTGAGATAAGAACAAGCGCCGCTAATGATCAATGCATTACAACGTCTGTGTGTTGCTTGTGCTTCGGATTATGTCGAACCAGCCCTTACGTTTGAAATTACTTACATATTTCCTCCTTTCCTGGTGGCATGTCATCTTCCAGTACTAACTAGAAAATCACACAAACTACGTCAGGACAACCATCACTTTCAAAGTACAGAGGTCCCAACTTTAAAAAGGAAAAACTCTCGGCTCTTCTTTGTAGTTATACATATCATGTTACTGTATACCTTAAATACTGGTACTTATTGACTGGGTGGGAGGGCTGGATGGGAACGTATTTACTAGGTACTTATCGACTAGATGGGAGGGCTGGATGGGAACGTATTTATTAGGTACTTATTGACTGGGTGGGAGGGTGGGAGGGCTGGATGGTAACGTATTTACAGGTACTTATTGACTGGGTGGGAGGGCTGGATGGGAACGCAGCAATCACCTCGTGCAAGTTTTTCTCCATTTGATGGAAAATAAAATAACTATTTGGTGCTGACAAGAAACCATCACCTAAGAGAACCGATCCCCCATACTAGCCTCTCTCCCCGTGATAGTCTGCGCCGATTTATTGTTAGCTTGCAGACATTAGTTGGACTATTTTTACCACTATCCGATTGGTTGTGGGTGTCATGTGTCCGAATGGCCCAGCGTGCGGCGAGAGCAGAAGAATGCACTCAGTGTTTTACTCAGTAATCAAAGCATTCACAATTTTCTACTTTCACGACAGTTACTCTACAGATTCATATTGATTACGGTGTTGCAAAAGCATGTCCGATTATTTACGATATTATAGGTTCTATTTCTAATTTCTTTAGCGAATTGTAAGCGTCTGTTTACGATAATTCCAAACTCAGTCAGTCAGTGTTTCAGATTAACTGGATTTATAATTTCGCAAAATTGTGGTCAAAAGTCGATGCGTTCTTGCTTGCTATAAACTGAACGTTTCTACAATTATTAGCCTGATGAAAGAGCAAATAATCCGGTCAGTTCCCTAGATACGTTACCTAGCTATACATGAATATGAACTACAGGGAACGAGTATTTATAAGGTAAGCGAAGTTTCAATAACAACGATACGGAATTGTTAATTTATTCAAATCTTTGGAAGACTTTCCATGCTCGCCGATCCGGCTACAAACTGAATGGAGTACGGCTTCATTTCCTTTGATAGTTTCACGAAATTCAGGTCACTCTAGTTTCTTTTCACGGCTTCCAGGTCACATCCGAATTTCTTACGGCTCTGGCTTAATACAGCCTACAGTTTCCAGTCAAATCCAAACGGCAATATTTTTAACGGGTTTTCAAATTACGTATATTAATTAAATTAAAAGTTCATTTTCTCGAGTCTTCAAGTCAGATCAGGTCAGATCCGTCCCATACCAGTCCGGGTAGTAAGTTTATGGAGCAACACATAATTCAGAGCCATAATTCAGAGTTTTGAAACTTCGCATCCATCGCCCCTCTTTCTTTGTTGAAATCAAGGTTGAATTCATGAGATGGAGCGATGAAAATCCGTGGAGCTGGAACCGAATCTTAAAATAGCATCGTGACGTTCACTGAGCCAAAAATAGATTGGCGCAGACTATCATAGGGTACGAGATCAGTTCTCTTAGGTGATGGTCTCTTGGTGCTGACTATAATTCACCTGTGTGGTATATACTAAACAATGATTCACCTCAGTGTCGGTGAATAGTGGTGGATCGGCTCGGTAAATATCTACCACTATTCACCTCCAGTTCGGTTAATAATTGTTCACTATTCACCTCCCGGCTTGGAGACAAAATGGCTTCTTGTTCTATTTACTGAAATGCTCTCGGCCCGACCTAATTCAGTCAATGGTTTTCTTTCCATCTGACCACTTAGTTTGTTTTAATAATGACAAAACAACAAGCAAAATATTGCCCGCTCACGTCAAACCTATACGGCCCCCATCACATGACTTTTGTAAAATAGTTCTGCAAGGAGAGTGCGCGAATGGCCGTATGGGTAATATGCTAAACAGCCAATTAATTACCATTGTGTCCGTGGAGCTGTCTTTAGGCAGACTGTTGTTGTCTTCACTAACGTCTAACTTCAAGTACAGTGGGTTGTTAAACTCGGTTACCCCCTCGTTAAATGGCTGCAAAGATAATAACGGTTCTTTTTACTTGCGGTTACAAATCAAACATTACATGGTGCGTTACTCGTCAAACTAGAGTGCGTTACTCGTCAAACCAGAGTTCGTTACGGTTCGTTACTTGTCAAACTAGAGTGCATTATGGTGCATTACTCGTCAAACTAGAGCCATCTCATTTTTTTGGGAAAATCAACGAAAAGGTTACTCTAGTAACAACATTTATTGAGATGGTAATATTATATAATTTACGAAAGTATTCTAACTACATTGTAGAAAAACAGAGTGAGATGGACTTGAAACAACCATATAGCAGCAGGAGTAATGATTAACATTAGACTCACTGTTCTCTTTACATGCTAAGGACTGGTGTCAGGGGATAGAGTTTGGATTCAAAGAGTTCTGGTAAAATTTAACACACCCGTGGGGCAAATCTTGCTAGTATTTCTGTCCTAACAGGAGTAGTCCTAAAGTTTTATTGAGTTCTGTTCGAATGTTGTTTCGACAAGCATGCACTTTTGTATAGAATATCTCGTAACTGGTTCAAAATACAATAAGCAAGGCATGCAATAGACATCAGTATACCGTAGTCGTTCTTCCGTATGACTGGAGCTCAAGGCCGTCGGGGCCTGGCACAGACTCATCGCCAAACACAGGGTTTTCATAAGACAAGGAATTCACGCCGGGGGAGAAGTCGCTGTTATACTGAACACTGTGCACCTCCTACGAGATAAAAGTGATTAAAACAACACTTTAATGAGCTCTTTAGGGGAGGATGTTGAATACTAATAACACTAATAATACGGCAGATTGCTGCAGACTAGTTATGCAGGGTGACTGAAGAAGCACGTGTCTCTGTATGTCGACCATTCAACATCCACTACAAACTTTATAGTTTCTTTCTCGCTATTAAAACACTGATTGCCTCAAGTAACTGTAAGTTGAAATGCTTTGTTTTACTTCTGCAATGTGATTGGTTCTCGGCGTTGTCTAAGTGCAATGTGATTGGTTCTCGTTGTCTAAGTGCAATGTGATTGGTTCTCGTTGTCTAAGTGCAATGTGATTGGTTCTCGTTGTCTAAGTGCAATGTGATTGGTTCTCGTTGTCTAAGTGCAATGTGATTGGTTCTCGTTGTCTAAGTGCAATGTGATTGGTTCTCGTTGTCTAAGTGCAATGTGATTGGTTCTCGTTGTCTAAGTGCAATGTGATTGGTTCTCGTTGTCTAAGTGCAATGTGATTGGTTCTCGTTGTCTAAGTGGCCCCGGTTTCAGTTGTCGCACTGTAAACACGAAATAACAAAACATTGTGAGTTAGTCTGCTGGAAAGATCAACTTCCTTTTGGGACATTTTTAAGTCCACAACATGTTCACCGACTCGAACTGTGGGAATTATGAGCCATAATCATATTATATGATCTTATAGTGAAAGGGAACTGGGCGCTAGTAAAATTTAATCCGTGCAGCGCAGAGAGATAAAGGACAACGTGGTCTCGAGGCTAAATGTAAAAAGTGACTTAGAAACATTAACGTAGAAACAGTAACATGTACACAGTAATGTAAAACAATAACATGTAAACAGTGACGTGGAAACAGTAACATGTAATCAGTAACGTAGAAACAGTGGCATGGAAACAGTGACGTGGAACAGTGACGTGAAACAGTGACGTGAAACAGTAACGTAGAAATAGTAACGTATAGATCAGTGACGTGAAACAGTAACATAGAAACAGTGACGTAGAAACAGTAACGTAGAAATAGTAACGTAGAAACAGTAACGTATAGATCAGTGGCGTAGAAACAGTAACATGGAAACAGTGGCGTAGAAACAGTAACAGAAACAGTAACATGGAAACAGTGACGTAGAAACAGTAACGTACAGATAGTACCGTAGAAACAGTAACGTATAGAAACAGTGGCGTAGAAACAGTGGCATGGAAAAAGTAGCGTAGAAACAGTGGCGTGGAAACAGTGACGTGGAAACAGTGGCGTGGAAACAGTAACATAGAAACAGTAACATAGAAACAGTAACATAGAAACAGTAACGTAGAAACAGTAACGTGGAAACAGTGACGTAGAAACAGTGGCGCAGAAACAGTGGCCTGGAAACAGTGACGTAGAAACAGTGGCGTAGAAACAGTAACGTAGAAACAGTGGCGTGGAAGCAGTAACATGTAAACAGTGACGTAGAAACAGTAACGTGTAAAGAGTAACGTAGAAACAGAAACATGGAAACAGTGACGTATAAGCAGTAACGTGGAAACAGTGACGTAAAGACAGTGACATGGAAATAGTGACGTAAAGACAGTGACACGGAAACAGTGACGTAAAGACAGTGACACGGAAGTAGTAATGTGACTATTCACAGTCTATCGGTCTGAGAACTTGTGTTAACTGTAGTACCTTCTGATATCGGAATCCCGCCATTAACTGCTTTCTCTTCCTGTAATGCCAGATAACAGCAGCAAAGGCCACTAAGGCAAGTACCAAACAAACAATAATCGCCGCTACACGTCCTCCACTGAGTCGTTCAGCCTAGGCAATGATACACAGCAATTATATGTTAACTCTCACTGAAACACGCCGCTACACGTCCTCCACTGAGTCGTTCAGCCTAGGCAATGATACACAGCAATTACATGTTAACTCTCACTGAAACACACCGCTACACGTCCTCCACTGAGTCGTTCAGCCTAGGCAATGATTCACAGCAATTACATGTTAACTCTCACTGAAACACACTTTAAACGTTTGCTGTCTTTAAACAAGGTCCCGCACTATAAGAGGGAAAAGACCCTTCTTGCTCTTTGGGATTCTAAATTTGAATTTCAAATTCAGAGCAGTGAACAAGTAAGCAAGTTATCAGTCCTCTTATCTAGAATACTAAATTGCTGACGCTAAAATTAAAATAAGCCAAGAAAAAGTAAACAACAGGAAGCTAGTTGCTCCGTTCTGCCTGTTAATAGCGCTTTACAGCCGTTTGCAAGCTCTTTAGTGTATTTTTAGACTTTCAAGTTTGGATTTGAATTTCGCGCGATACCAAATGTCAGAGATCACTCAAGCGGAGCATCACATGTTGCAGAGCTTTGAACAGTTCACTTGACAAAGGCTGATTGACGAGTGATGGTGTTTCAACCTGGTTGAGGCCATTTTATAGGGCGAGTCCTTGTTTAAGAAAGGTGAATGATTAATCTTGTACCCAGTTTTCCACAAGCAACCAGCATAGTCCTGGAAACGTTCTTCCCAAATTAATCATCTCACATTAACATTCCTTTCAATGCCTACAAGGGAAAATCCGCAAACTCCTCCCCTTCCCCCCAATGGCAATCAATAGGATATTTCGTGCGTTTACCTTCCGTCGTTGGTTTCCATGTACCTGTATGTGATAAAGAATGAGACATAAAAATTGTTAAGAAACTTCAAATAAGCTCAGGCATACGAAGTGACCCATACTGTCTTCCCGTAGCACAGCGAGTCATTCCTCGTCTTAATTCAGGGTGATATATTTTTATTCAAAACGTTTATTCAATCATTTCAGCACGCAGGCTATAGATTATCGAGGTATTTGAGTCGTAGTACTGATGAGTTGTGTACCTGTTCAGACCAGTGTGGTGACGTAGAACTCTTAGATGAAGTCGGCCTCGCCGAGACTGCCGTGGGACTTGGTGGCTTAACGGTTTTTGTTGTTGTTCGTATGTTAGTGGTAGGTTTTGCCACTGTTGTAGTTGTTGTTTGTGTGTTGGTTGTAGGTTTGGCTGTAGGTTTGGTTGCTGTTGTTTGTGTGTTTGTTTTAGGTTTTGTTGTAGTTGTTGACGACGAGACGATGGTGGTACTCTGGTAGTGGGAATTAGAAGGTTATCTTTAATTGTTAGTAATCATATTCTATTATCATCATATTATTGTTGTATTTTATGATAACTTATATTGTTATAACATTTTAGTATTTAATGGTAGTGCATTTATTCGTATAGTTATAAACGTATTACTATCCTTAACGTAATTTATTCTTACTATTATAATTATCATCTAGTACTAAATTGTAGCTTCACTTAGTTAGATATTAGTAATGTTAGTGATCGACTCTCTTGGAAACCAGCCCTTGGTGCTGAAGAAACGTTCGAAATAAAGTACAAAGAGTATAAAACCAGTGGCGGCCCGAGTCTTAAATTCGCCTCTGTCCATAACCTTGCTATTCACGTGGAACAGAGTTTTGCAACTGACCTTCTGACCAGTAGAAGTGACGTCAAACCTCAACATACTATTTACCCTATCCCTATCTGGACTATTCTCGCACAGGAAGTGTTATCACAAAACTGGAATATATTATAAATTGCTGTAAGTCTTGCCTTGTGAATAACATAACAGAGCCTTGATAAAAAGGAACACCAAACAAGCGGTCGACAGGCGTACTGTTATAAATTCCGTTCTTGCAATGTTGTGAGCCATGAGGTCGCTGTGTTGTATGTGACTCGATCCGTAAGGAAAAAAACGTTCGGTTTGCGTCGTCTTTCGCCGCAAACGATTCACCGATATTAAAGCTTTAAAGCGCATATGAAGCGAAATTTAAGTTGAGCTAATGTTAAAATGCTTTCGAAATGAAGTATAATAATGCCATTGTCCGTTTGTCAACATCTCATCTAGTTTCAGAGATATTCATGTTTTTGTAATATGCAAATGAGATGACATATGACGTCATTTTGTTTGCACAGCCTTGGAGACAAATCACAAAATGAAGAATACCTCCACAAGTATTGGATAAAAAACTATTGAAACTTTGCACATATGTGGTACTATGGAAAATACACATCATTGTGCAAATTATGATGTTGCCATGGAAACACTCTGGCCCCAGGCTTCCACTACAAATAAATCAGATATCTCTTTACCTAAGTTTAGATCATTACTATTTAAATATTACGTGTCTGCCATCACTTCTGTATTTGACATGTTGCCATGGAAACACTCTGGCCCCAGGCTTCCACTACAAATAAATCAGATATCTCTTTACCTAAGTTTAGATCATTACTATTTAAATATTACGTGTCTGCCATCACTTCTGTATTTGACATCGAGAACCCTAAGTCTTGGAAGTCTGTATGTCTGAAATGTCACCAGGCAAGACAGTTAACCGCACCTCTCAAATGCTGCTTTTAGGTTGAAATAAGTATTGTAATTAGATCATTTATTGTAATTATATTTTTCATAGGAAACCAACGTAATTGGCTAACGCTGTGTTGGTTCTCCTGGCCTCTATGTTCTGTTTGTTGTATATTTTACTTTATTCTATTTTGTATCTTCTATTATGGCCGAAGTAAGTAAATAAAATAAATAAACTTCCCTAAATTCTCCTTTGTCAAACACATTTTTTTTGGTGTGGGTCCAAAATAAGATTTGGAACAATGTAGGCATTGTATGTGAGTAGATTAAGCAACTTATGTTTTGTAACTAGGAAAGAAATTGGAATTTTATGTTCAAGGTGAAAGGTGCGTGGGGCCATGAGAGTTTCCATGGCAACACCATAATTTGCACAGTGATGTGTACTTTTCATAGTTTTCATACTTTTCACAGTAATTTTTATTCAATACTTGTAGAGATATTCTGCATTTTGTGATTTGTCCCCAGGCTATGCAAACAATATGACGTCATAGGTAATCTCATTTGCATATTACAAAAACCTGAATATCTCTGAAACGAGATGAGATGTTGACAAACGGAAAATGTCACTATTCCTCATTTCGAAAGCATTTTAACATTAGATCAACTTAATTTTAGCTTCATATGCACTTTAAGGTACAAGAATTGCCGTATTTCTGCATTATTCTGCGACTTCTCGATTTGGGTCTCAAACAGTTTTTTGTGTCTACTGCTTGTATGAAGACACTATGTAACCGTACTTAACTTAACTATCACGTGATTCAACGATGCGCGGAAGACCCTTGGGACGGACGGAGTAAAACGCAGGGCACGCAGGGCACGCAGGATGCAGGGCACGCAGGATGCAGGGCACGCAGGGCGTGCAGGGTAGCCGGCAGATCACTGTCGCGTCCACGTGGAGCTGTGACAAGTGAGCAGGCAAGATGACATGAATGCTGCAATCTGATTGGTTGCTCAGCGGGCAAGATTTTTTCATCTTGCCCGCTCAGGATTTTCCAAATTCGCTCACAACTCTTCGTAAAGAAATAGCGATAAAACCCGTACATTTTGAAAGAAACTAAACAATTTGTTACATGAAGGAAAATACTAATTTAACACTATTTCTGCTTTTTCGTTTTTCAGCTAAAATTCAACTTTTTATAGCAATTAATGCAGTTTTTTTAACTTTTTAGAGCAATTAATGCAGTTTTTCCGGCTCTCGCCAGTTCGATGAAAACAACTGCAGCAAAAACGCGGCGGCAAAAACGACTGAATTGAATGAAGTTGGATTAGTGGAGATAAATATACTATAGCTGTCACTGAAATACACAGAAGCTGAAATGGCTGTGACTTCAAAAACACAAAGAAAAGTTTGTCTGCCTTATAACGTTACTACAATCGTGGTACAAAAAAATAAAATTATTACGGAAACGAGTAAAGTTAGCCTATAACTCTTAGCACACAGTTTCATTATTATATGGGCTAAGAAATTCAGCATTCACATTTGGTAATTGGCTTATAAATTATGAGTATTTACTAAATAATACTTACAAGTTTGTTTGTATTCTTCTACAGCTCTTATTGTCAAGTTTTGTAGTGTGCTTATCGCCACTCAAGTGATTTCAATTTGCCGGTTTTCAACTTTCAAATCTTCCACAAATATGCACATTTTTGTCTCTAGATAATGCGTTCGGGTTCCTGATAAAGTTGCCATTGAAACCTAGTGCATCTGAAGTAAAGTACAGGTCAGATTTCATCCATAAAAATGCATTTTTGATGTCGGAAAACAAACTGTTTTGAACGCCACGAGGTTGAACTTCAAGTGAAAGTCGTCGACTCTGAGTCTAATTTTAGCTTTATTTCTATTCGCTCTTCAGTTTACCACGCAATGCATGTGGGTTCCTAGCGCGTGCGATAAAAGACACAATTTTATATCTTCGAGGAAATCCTGACATGAAAAGACACAAAAACACTAGAATAGTGTATATCACCTGATAATCTGGCGTCTTGTTTTGTTCCGTAAAATTTTAGGCGGGAGCTTTTGTAAGTTGGTGTCAACTAAATAAATTGTGTCTGCCAACATTTTATTATCTGCTTTTGTTAATTTCCGTAAAAGCGGGTCCCGCTGTGTACGTTCTGCATGTTATGTCTTAAAATGCCATATGCGTGACAGCATTGCAATTAGTTATGAATTCATTCCTTGGGAAATCAGTAAACGGCTTCACGTAGGCTAGACACGTATTTGAGAAAAGCTTACAGGAAAGCAACTAAAAACATTGATAAATAGATACACTTTTACTTTCACGCATAATATTTGCTATGTGAACACTACTGAATTGACCTTTTCAATCTGATATTCCAAAGGCACGAAATTATGTAACTCTATTTGTTTTACTTTGAACCGTACCCTGCGCGCCCTGCGTACCCTGCGTGCCCTGCGTTTTACTCCGTCCGGACGAGGTTGAAAGACCACGAGGGTTTATTGTCGTGCATGGGAGGATTAGTGGAAAACGTTTTTGCTTCGGTAAGTGTAAATTTTACCATGAATTTCTTAAACTTTACAAACCTGATTTGTCATAGCTTTCGAAGTATGCGTCAAACCGGTCGAATGAAAGGTTCTCAAGGATACTTTGAAGTTCTAGGTGGATGTACTCGGCGCCATCAGAATGTTCGTGTGCTGCCGATACTGACATGACAGCGAAGGCTTCAGCTCTTGAAACTGAAAGAGCAACACAAGATATCTATGGGCCCCTTTTGGGGAAAGAAACTCCCGTAAAGGGAACAAATGAGCTCAATTTGGAGATAAAGCAGCCTCTTTGGAGGATAATTGAGACCCTCCGGGGAATGAGAAATCCCTTCGACTTCGAGGGATTAAATTATCTCATGCCAGTTCCTGGGCTGTATTTACTCGATAGAAGTTCTGTTACCGAAGTTATTAAAGGTACCTTTCATTCACCGAACATCGGCGAAAGCTGTGGCAAGCTGTTGTATTGATTGTATTGTACTGTACGAGCAATGTGTTACACTCCAAGACTAAAAAATCACTCTATTTATGTCGATATATACGTTGTCCTCCAAGAAAAAGTTAGTGTTTAGTTAATATGTTCTTTTAGAATTTCCTAAGATCTTTACAACCTTGAGCATTCTTGACTAATTTACGTAGGCCATATTAATGTTAAAGATTTCTGCCTTATTTTGGTTTTGAATAAAAATTATTTTGTATTTTAAACTCTACAATGTAGTTATATTATTGCAACATCTCACCATATTTGGATGACAAAGGGCACACCGCATTTAATCACCGCACGGTGCATGGTTTTCTGTCGGGCACTCTTGCAAGAACTCAATATCTTCACTGTTTTCCAATCAGTATTTACTCAATTCGGAGTTTAAAACCGAACCATAGCGGTACAATCAATCATGCTCAAGAATCCAGCGCTGCTTTGACCATGCTCTTAAAGCCTGTGCATCTGTTGTACAGTTAGCCTGTCTCCCTCTTCCCCGAGAGCCTCGTTCACAGGCTAACATGCAGTAGACACATGTACCCATTGGGTACCTATTTTTTATTAGCTTTGCCGCCTTTGGAAGTTTACAACACACAAACGATCAATATATTCCATGTGATATTATTTCAGCAGTATTTCCTCGTGACTGGCATTCTATTTTGCTAACTTCTTCCTGTACAGTTCACGTAGTAAGATTTACCCTGCGAGCACAGCCTCCTGCGAGCACAGCCTCCTGCGAGCACAGCCTCCACCGGAAAGAGAAAAAAAAAGTGAAAAGAAGGCTCTGCTCGCAGAGTAGATGACGAGTACAAGTAACTTCGCTGCATCGTCAGGTTGAGAGCACTCTCTAATTTCCAAGTAAAGTTACTATTTTGCTGTCTTATTCTCTTATCATTTCCCTCATTTGTTTATTTTCTTAGTTTTGTATTCGCTTAATTGATCGATAATGCCACTTCATATAAGCTTAGTTGATCCATAGGCAGTGAAGAGCTGTTAATGCGTGTGAAAGAGCAGCAATTTGAGATGAGCCAAAGCTTTGAATATTTATATAGCTGACGGCTACTATTCTTTAGCGAGAAAAAAATTCAGTGAAACTCCATAAAACCCCAACAATGAAACTAAAGGAAGACAATGTCTAGTTCTAAAAGTACATACAAGGATTTATTTTCTTCGAGCAACCTACAATGTAGCTGGTTCAATGTCAGCTGGCTATACCGCTCTTGTATGTCTTGTCTCGAGAGTTTTACCAGGGGACCCAAACACGAGACATAGATGAAAGCACGACGCCACTTCGTATTTATTGTTTTGGGTGTTTGCTGGAGATGAAAACAATACCCAGGCCTTTGGAACGAGCTGAGGAGGCGACTGTATTGCGTGCTAGGTTTTTAGCGGAATGCGCTTCAATAGTAATGTATTTATGGCTTCGTGCTCATATCGAAATTAACGGAAATAGTGGGGACGCCTAGCAGTCTAGGAACGCATTCTCTTGTTCGGTTCGAGCTACAATAACGTATTTTTCAAACTGAGAAATGCATTTTTCACTGCTCTCCTCGCAGTAAATATTGAAAGTACCTGGACAGGTAGAGATGTAGTAGTTGATGTAGTTGTAGTGACTGTAGTAGGATTAGTTTGCTTGGTTCTTGTAGTGGGTGGTGGAGTAGTGTGTGGTAGAGTAGTGGGTGGTGGAGGTTTTGGTCCTATAATCTGGTGAAACAATAAAACGCCAAAAAAGATAAGGCACGAAATAATAATTTTAGAACAACAACGGTGTATTATGTTAACCAATTACAAACAAGAGAAATTGAAAGGTTACTGGCTCACCGGAAGGACCTGATCCAGCACGTAAATTATTCCATTCGTAGCTTCAATATCCCCTAAAACATGAGCCACGCCGTTTACGGATATTTCTCCCTGTAATATGAATACCAAAGGTACAATTACAAAGTTAATCAGCTATCGTCTTGAGTACGGAACTTTATTTCAGTGAGGTTTTAAGTTCTCTGAACGTGGTTGATTTGGTTTTAGAAAGTTCGCCAGTTGGTGCAAATAGAACAGCGCCTAAATACAACCCAGTGCGCTGAATGGGAAGATTAAACTCAGAAAATAATTTCGCGTCTACTACAAGCAAAAGAAAGTAGATTAGAGTATAGACTATCCTGAGTAGATTAGAGTATAGTAACTATATAGCTATAGTACATTGTGGCACAGTTCAAGATAATATTTTACAAAGTATCTTCTTGAAATCGAGGCATGGGGTGATATAACAAGAAACGAGGCTCCAGCCAAACACATAATTTAGTCTAAGTCTGTCATCACTTACATTACGCATCTTTCGTATCATCAGTTCAGTTCCCAGCAGAGTGATGATTTTCATTCCGTCCGTCCCGTGGGATAACGACACACGTCCCGCGACAATGTGGTGCTTCACAGCACTGAGGTTAAACTTCTACAGATAAAATATTGCTTAAGCGTAAGGTAGCACTTAAACTGGTCCCGTGCACAGCGGCAGACTGTACAGGGCCCCAAATGATCCCCGTGTAATTCGAAGAATGGTGTAAGGTCCAAAGAATGACTAAACACAAGGAATCGAAGCAACACTGTTTTTTTACGCAACTATGGCTATATGTATTTAATTTGTATAAAGCTAATTATTAGTGTGAGTTAGTTACGTAACTAAATTAACAAACCATCGTAATTTCGGGGCCGAGGATCATTTCGAACCAGAGGGAAAGTCCAGGAGAAATGGAAGGATTTGCTTTTAGTGTAAATCCTCCAAGCATGTATTCTACAGATTCATAAAAACGTATGATGGCAGAGTAAGAACATCATTTGACTGACCTTAGCCGTCATCCAAATCACCATAGTAACTGACCTTAGCTATCATTCAAATCGCCATAGTAACTGACCTTAGCCGTCATTCAAATCACCATAGTAACTGACCTTAGCCATCATTCAAATAACCATAGTAACTGACCTTAGCCATCATTCAAATCACCATAGTAACTGACCTTAGCTGCCACTACACTGTTTATAGGAGCAAATACAGTGAAGGCTAATGACGAGGACTGAAGATTAGCAAATACACTGCTTCCATCTTGTGAACTTTGGAGGCCATAAACAGCCTATGAAAACAAGAGTCAAGTTCAGGACATACATCTAAGATGTTACCAAATCATTCGCTCTGCAGGGTGATCAAGGCAGCCGACAAGGTGGATGACTGCTTACCTTGTAGAATTCAGTCAGTTTAACGGTGCCCTCAAGAACCTGTTTAACAGGACGGAAAAACAAAGTTAGGCGAACCACCTGGAGATAACCACCGTAACATAATGACATAACGAGATAGAACAGCTCAATCACGTATGAGTGGGACAAACTACGGCATGTCCGTCGCCTTACCGTAATCGTTCTGTAACCGTGCCAAACCATAACTCTGTAATTTGATTGCATCAGCAGGAGAAACACAATGGGGAAACCATTTCAAAGTCACGGCATGCCGTACAGTAACCGTGCCATTGCCGTAGTTTGTCACGGCATGCCGTACAGTAACCGTGCCATTGCCGTAGTTTGTCACGGCATGCCGTACAGTAACCGTGCCATTGCCGTAGTTTGTCACGGCATGCCGTACAGTAACCGTGCCATTGCAGTAGTTTGTCACGGCATGCCGTACAGTAACCGTGCCATTGCCGTAGTTTGTGCCACTCATACGAAAACTGCTCTAGGAGGCCTTTATCTATTAACACGTCACGGGACTGACCTGTATGATGTTTCCCTCGCACGTGAATCCATTCCCAGTATAGCCTGGTAAACACGTGCACACCACGTGACCACCTACGTCATCACAAAAACAAAACATACCTAGACACATGGTACTTTGTATATCACCTCCCTAACTAACCCAACCACAAAATGTACCAAGTTGCTTACCATTCTAACCAAAATACACAACACGACCAGGATACAACGCATGAGATCGATGAAGCGCCGAGTGCTTTATGCATGCAAGGGTAAAACATTATTAGGGTTCATACTGCTCACAGTTGAAAAAGTGTCAGGAGTTTTCAAAACGTTTCCCAGGGCCTGACAGCACGTTCCCTGCATTGGAGCATTCCACATACATTACGCCTCTCTGCGTCAGTCTGCGTTTTGCAAGGTATTTCAAGATGGAAGGTAATGTAATTATTTTGGAGCTTTCCAGGAATTGCAAGCAGGAGCTGTGTAAACTCTCTAAAAGATGCATGTTCCTACTGCTAATTTTAAATCTAAACACAGCAGTTAATGGATGGATAGTTTTTACAGGTTCAACTTACTGCTTTCACTGCAGGCGGCGTTCAGTGAGCAGCCACCATGATTCTGAAGACATCGAGATTGTAGAGGATGTCCGACACATCGACCATTGATCATATAGTAACCCAGTATACACTGGCATCGTCTCTGACCCTGATCACAACAATAATGACGAAAATGACTGATCAGAAGTTCAAAAACCTTTCTCATAGATAGTAATCGCTACTCACGGGACCCTGGAAGTGACAAGTGCCCTTTTCACCACATCCTCCATTGTTTGTGTTACACCTGTCAATCATCTGACAATAATATCCATCACCTTCGTACCCAGGCCTACACGTACAGTTCACGTGACCAGATGTGTCTGAGCATGTGGCAAACACGTGACATCCACCACTGTCTACATTGCAGGAAACAGGAGCTGTAGATTGCAAAGGCATTACATTGTGAATATGGTCATTATTTTACAGCATTCTGCACTTAAAGTGTATGTATCGTTAATTTGTTTTTCATTAATATCGATTCTGCATCAAGTGAATAGTAGAATATTTCTTAATTTGAGTGTTGAGCTATAGAGGTTTCTATTTCCAATATGCTAATTATGTGACGTAAATTCGGGAATCTACCGTCATTTCGTTTTCCTTGTGATCGAAACCGTTTTCCGATTTTTACAAAATATTTGTTAAAATCACTAATATAAGGTTCAGATAAACAAAAGGTCATTTATCTCAACCACCATTTTTGGTATAATAAATAAAGACCGGTTCTACGTCACCGGCTTGAATAAATAGAAACCTCTGAAGCTCATGGATGCAACACTCAAATCAAGAAATTTCATTCTTCTTCGCCAGCTCGTCTGACTGAAAAGTATTTTCCTAATCCCGCTGAATACTGAATACACCATAACATGACGTTTATATGGTTTGGTTGTATCATGAGCAATGTACAACCTGGAATTTACAAAGAAAGGCGAGTTTACAAAAGCTGCTTATCCCCTGCATGTGTAGCAGAGTAAACAGCAACAGGACTACGACGAATCTTTTGCATATTGCTGATTGAACTGCTGCTTCTTCTTGGACGCCTTCGTGTGCTTTTCGTTTGTGGAATCTTCTGCTAAGTCGTCGCTTTCGTACTTGTCTACTGCGAGCCAATCTGCTTCACTCTTGTTCGCTAACTTGGTCAACTTCTGGCGCCTCTCAATGAACTTTCGGCTCGCATCGCCATTTTTAGTGCGGACCTTACTTCGTTCGCTTCGAGGTCTTCTGTTATCGAACGTAAATTGTCCTGAAACTCGGTGATTGAATAAAACACTGCTTATTTCTTTTCTTCTTAAGTTTTTGGGCCTTCGTAGTCCCTCTCCAATTTTCTCGTGTTAGAATCTCTTCGCGACTCCAAGCAAGACTTGTCTCTGTACGCAGAAGAAAATTATTCTGTTCTTGTGTTCAAATATCCCTTGAATTTGTCGAACACTGCTTCTAAAGAGTGGACGATTCCTCGGGTTCTTTTACAAGAGCTTCACCTCTGTCTTCTCTTTCGAAGTGTTCGCTGTCACTCATTTCGAAGGAATTTCTACCATCGTATGTAGTTACTCTGACTGATACGTGGATGGATAAAATACTAACGTTTATATAGTTAGTATAACAATAGCAATACCGATTGTGTAACGTACACACAAACCACGTCGATGTTTGTCCAAGCCTTCGCATTAACGGAAGGAATTCAGACAATCCGCTGTCCTTAGGAAAATATATTATTCTACTATTCACTTGATGTAGAATCGATATTAATGATTAAATAGTTTGACCATATATACACTTTAAAGATCAGAACTTCATTTAACAAGACATATAGAGCGCTCATGCGGCACGGTATCTACGTTTTCCTTTCGTCCAGCTGCAGTAGCGGTTCATCATGGGTTAAAAACTATTTGTAAGAATGTGTTGTGTATGTTAAACACCAAAACGAGAAGCCAAGCAGATCAAGAACAGACAGTCATAATAGAACAATCAACATAGCTACATCGCCATCCTCCCCACATAGAGTGGCTCTCCAGTGCTTTGTTTGCAGCAGTATCTCCAAACATGGTGTTGGTTTGTTAGTGCAAACAGGGGCAAGAGCAAACTAAATATTCTTGGGACAACTAAACCATGTTCTGTGGTTGCCCCTGGGACAACTAGACACAAACATTAATTTCGAACCCTGCGAGTGTAACGATCACAAACGCTCACCTGGACATCTGACGTCAGGGCAACGCTCACAGACCGAACCATTGAATGGCGATCTGCATGTACAGCGGCCTGCTCCTGTCAATCCATCATCACACTGACCACGCCCACTGCATGGTGCTGCTGAACCACCAGGGCATGCTGGGAAATACAGCAATAGGATACTTGTAGCAATAATTCAAATAAAGATCATTAAAGTCTACAAGTGTTCCTACTTTGTGGTTCAAATAACGTGAAATGCTTCATGTTGCCGAGTATAAAGAATTGAAATGCTTCATGTTGCCGACTATAAAGAATTGAAATGCTTCATGTTGCCGACTATAAAGAATTGAAATGCTTCATGTTGCCGACTATAAAGAATTGAAATGCTTCATGTTGCCGACTATAAAGAATTGAAATGCTTCATGTTGCCGACTATAAAGAATTGAAATGCTTCATGTTGCCGACTATAAAGAATTGAAATGCTTCATGTTGCCGACTATAAAGAATTGAAATGCTTCATGTTGCCGACTATAAAGAATTGAAATGCTTCATGTTGCCGACTATAAAGAATTGAAATGCTTCATGTTGCTATAAAGAATATGTGTCAGCCTATTGGGAAATCTTGTTGATGTGAAATAACTTTTAATGTTGTCATTAGAGGCGTTTCATCCGAGGACAGAGTATTTTATAATTCTACGAAAACCAAAATCACTAAAGGACGTTTGTCCTATGAAAATTACCGTACAAAAAGGAAATAGAGAAATTGAGAACAGTCAATTTACCTCTGCAGTCAGAGCCATAGAAATTTGCACAGCATTTCTGCTCTCTTTTGCGCCGCAAGCAGACTGGTTGGCAGCCCAACGAATCTCCCTCGTACGTACAGTTGTGGTTAGTTGTACCCTGTCAAACAATGTTGTTTAGGCACATATTTAATTTTAAAGTGTTTTACCTTTGCAGCCCATAAAGCCATAAATGAGTGTGTGAGCACCAGAACAGGAGCTAAATACTCACCACATGAGTCGTATCGGCAGGACAACTAACTGAGGTGAAACAGCTGCCACAGTGACCCTGAACAGGTAAGGAACAGACGTGAGAACAAACTAGTATTCATCAGGATAACATCTACTCAGCAGCGCAACAACGGCTGTGTTTCTGTTACTCTACACAACATTTCATTTATGCCAGCAAAGGAGCGAAATTGACAATAATTAATATAATTAATAATATTTTGCTGGCACGGAACAGAAGCCTGGGGAGAGAAATGCAGAGAACAATGGTAGTGCAATAAATAGGCGACCGTTAGGATTTGAATCAGTCTACAGGCAGCCTTGCTCAAGAACTTCGTTTTTGTTTTATTTGTGAAGTACAAGTACTAAGGAACTTTAATACCCCAAAGGTAGTAGCACTGCAGTGGTTAGCTGTGCACGTTACCCTTTTTTTCATGTCGCGGTTTTTAAGGGTTTTCGGCAGTGTGATGATATTAAGCCGACGTAACAGAAGTGAAATAAATTGAAACTGAAAAAAAATACGTTAGGCTTGGCTGACCAATATGCGCAATTGTGGAATGGAGGCAAAAATCGTGTCTTATTTCACGCATAAATAGCAAACCACTGCTTAACCATTTACTCCTTGCTTCTTCATGGTTCATACAGACTTAAGAACATTTTCATCAAGGATTTTTCAAGGACTTGTTTTCTACAGCACCACAAATAAATTGTTAGACTCTTTCTTTGATTTGTTTACACGATGGATCAGTGCTGCTCTAACGATGATCATCCTTTGCCGCTCTAACGATCCTTTGCCGCTCTAACGATCCTTTGCCGATCTAACGATCCTTTGCCGATCTAACGATCCTTTGCCGATCTAACGATCCTTTGCCGATCTAACGATCCTTTGCCGATCTAACGATCCTTTGCCGATCTAACGATCCTTTGCCGATCTAACGATCCTTTGCCGATCTAACGATCCTTTGCCGATCTAACGATCCTTTGCCGATCTAACGATCCTTTGCCGATCTAACGATCCTTTGCCGATCTAACGATCCTTTGCCGATCTAACGATCCTTTGGAGGCAAAACGAGGCTGTTTAGTCTTCTCAAACATACGAGGAGGCTTCAACAAAATTCAAGAGGTTTTAGTAAAAATTCAAGGTCTTTTCAAAGAGAAAACCTAAACTTTTTTTTTTATTTAAACATATTTAATATGCGGAATTTGTCCCAAGAGCAAACTGCTCATCTAGGGGGCTCACTGCGAGTAAATTACCAACCGTAGTTCCAAACGGGACATTACACTATTATTTTTTTAAATACATGTGAAAAGTGTACAAAAAAACAAATACATTTATAAGGTTCTAAAGCAATAAAATGGTGTTGACAGATGGGTGGCAAAAAAAAATTAAACTCACGCTTTTGAAATCGATTAGATTCTTTAATAAAGCATTGGACAAAATAGAAAATATCAGCATTTTCATCCGCTGAAAGTTGTGAAGATCCAAACAAGAAAAGCTTTACTATCTGTAACAAAAAACCTAATCTCTTGGGTCTGTTGGCTCTCTTGTACCTGTTGGCACTCTTGGACCTGTTGGGTCTGTTAACTCTGTTGGCTCTCCTGGGTCTATTGGCTCTCTTGGGTCTGTTGGCTCTGTTGTCTGTCGGGTCTGTTGGCTCTCTTTGCCTTGTTGGCTCTCTTTGCCTTGTTGGCTCTCTTGGGTCTGTTGGCTCTCTTGGGTCTGTTGGCTCTCTTGGGTCTGTTGGCTCTCTTGGGTCTGTTGGCTCTCTTGGGTCTGTTGGCTCTCTTGGGTCTGTTGGCTCTCTTGGGTCTGTTAGCTCTCTTGGGTCTGTTGGGTCTATTGGATCTGTTGGGTCTGTTGGCTCTGTTGTCTGTCGGGTCTGTTGGCTCTCTTTGCCTTGTTGGCTCTCTTTGCCTTGTTGGCTCTCTTGGGTCTGTTGGCTCTCTTGGGTCTGTTGGCTCTCTTGGGTCTGTTGGCTCTCTTGGGTCTGTTGGCTCTCTTGGGTCTGTTGGCTCTGTCGTGTCTGTTGGCTCTCTTGGGTCTGTTAGCTCTCTTTGCTCTGTTGGGTCTATTGGATCTGTTGGCTCTGTCGTGTCTGTTGGCTCTCTTGGGTCTGTTAGCTCTCTTTGCTCTGTTGGGTCTATTGGATCTGTTGGGTCTATTGGGTCTGTCGTGTTTGTTGGCTCTCTTAGCTCTCTTAGGTCTGTTAGCTCTCTTGGGTCTGTTAGCTCTCTTGGGTCTGTTAGCTCTCTTGGCTCTGTTGGTTCTCTTGGGTATGTTGGCTCTCTTAGCTCTCTTTGCTTTGTTGGCTCTCTTGGGCCTGTTGGCTCTCTTAGCTCCCTTGGGTCTATTGGGTCTGTTAGCTCTGTTTGCTCTGTTGGCTCTCTTGGGTCTGTTGACTCTCTTTTACCTTTGTTGCATGGGCCTGGCTTACTTTGGATCTGTTGGGTCAATTGTTACTCTGTTTGCGTATCCGAAATGAAGAGTATATTAAATTAATAACTCACTGAACCCTGTTAGCTATGTTGGGTCCAACATTTAACCCAACAAAAACCTTGCTGTCCTAAATCGCGACTGGTACATCTAACCATCTGAAGAAAACCACTAATAAGATCACTGTCTCTTGCACAGAACGAGGTATGGAATTGCTCCTTACATGCACTGTTTGTGTCTTGAGGTCATCACATTTACCACCTAGTCCAAGAGGCAGTAGTACAGTATCGATACCATATGCTACACCACCATTGAACCTGATGTCCCTCTGGATAATCTTGCTTCTACCGTTGACGTACAGATCACCCTGCCATAAAGAAATAGAAAAATAGAATCATTGGTATGACAAAGATTGTTATGTTAGTCATTAGTTATATTAGTATTTGTTAGGAGAAAAAGAGAGGAATACACTTTAACAAACGATCATAAAACCATGTACACATTCCATTTTAGAGGCGAGAATGTGCACGAGGGAATGCAATAATACGTTCCAAGTTCACAAACCTTTCCACCTCGACAGGACACAAAGATTGCCTCGCCTGTCGTAGTTCTCATCTCTACTCCTCCTCCACCTCGGATAAAAAACTCTGAACTGAGGTTTGCCTGCAATGAGTCAGCAGCGAACTGATGATCAGTAAGAACATTCACGGCTTACAAATAAACATCAGAACAGAATTATACTGCACTTTGTTAAGACATACAGCTGATTAAAACTATCATCATATATTTTTAGACAAGAGCCACAGCAGTTCATACACTTGTTTTAGGTGACTTGTTATGATATCATCTGCTTCACTGCAATAAACAGTTTAGGCACAAGCACCGTGAGATGCTACTTTTGAGATTCGTTTGATGTACAACAAATTTAGTACTAAATGCTCCATTTAATCTAATCCAGTTTACCGGTGCATTTTGGACGACATGGTACTTGACGTATTTAGTCAGCTCGGCGATGTTCCGAGGGTCCGTCAGCCTGTTCTTGAACGCATCTGACAGCTTGTCGTAAGCTTGGTCACTAACGTAGAACATTAAGTACGGCCGGCCAAAGGTGCTGTTAAACAGAGTCGTTAGACCTGCTTTCTGCGAGGGACATAAAACGAGAAAATGGATGCAGCTGTTTCTAAACATAGCCTCTCAATGGAGAACTCGTGGATACAAAAAATCACATACCTTGAGAAGGTTGTTACTTGTAGATACAAACAAGAGTGCATTGCAATATGTGTGGTTCATTAACATAGCAATTATTAACGTGAATATCAGATCACATACCTTGAGAAGGTCGTTACTTGTAGATACAAACAAGAGTGCATTGCAATATGTGTGGTTCATTAACATAGCAATTATTAACGTGAATATCAGATTACATACATTGAGAAGGTCGTTACTTGTAGATACGAACAAGAGTGCATTGCAATATGTGTGGTTCATTAACATAGCAATTATTAACGTGAATATCAGATCACATACCTTGAGAAGGTTGTTACTTGTAGATACAAACAAGAGCGCATTGCAATATGTGTGGTTCATTAACATAGCAACTAATTAACGTGAATATCAGATCACATACCTTGAGAAGGTTGTTACTTTTAGATACAAACAAGAGTGCATTGCAATATGTGTAGTTTCATAACATAGTTAGATACAAACAAGAGTGCATTGCAATATGTGTAGTTTCATAACATAGCAATTAATTAACGTGAATATCAGATCACATACCTTGAGAAGGTTGTTACTTGTAGATACAAACAAGAGCGCATTGCAATATGTGTGGTTCATTAACATAGCAATTATTAACGTGAATATCAGATCACATACCTTGAGAAGGTTGTTACTTGTAGATACAAACAAGAGTGCATTGCAATATGTGTGGTTCATTAACATAGCAATTATTAACGTGAATATCAGATCACATACCTTGAGAAGGTTGTTACTTGTAGATACAAACAAGAGCGCATTGCAATATGTGTAGTTTCATAACATAGCAATTAATTAACGTGAATATCAGATCACATACCTTGAGAAGGTTGTTACTTGTAGATACAAACAAGAGCGCATTGCAATATGTGTAGTTTCATAACATAGCAATTAATTAACGTGACTATCAGATTACATACCTTGAGAAGGTTGTTACTTGTAGATACAAACAAGAGCGCATTGCAATATGTGTGGTTCATTAACATAGCAATTAATTAACGTGAATATCAGATCACATACCTTGAGAAGGTTGTTACTTGTAGATACAAACAAGAGTGCATTGCAATATGTGCGGTTCATTAACATAGCAACTAATTAACGTGAATATCAGATCACATACCTTGAGAAGGTTGTTACTTTTAGATACAAACAAGAGTGCATTGCAATATGTGTAGTTTCATAACATAGTTAGATACAAACAAGAGTGCATTGCAATATGTGTAGTTTCATAACATAGCAATTAATTAATGTGAATATCAGATCACATACCTTGAGAAGGTTGTTACTTGTAGATACAAACAAGAGTGCATTGCAATATGTGTGGTTCATTAACATAGCAACTAATTAACGTGAATATCGGATCACATACCTTGAGAAGGTTGTTACTTGTAGATACAAACAAGAGTGCATTGCAATATGCGTAGTTCCTTAACATAGCAACTAATTAACGTGAATAGCAGATGACATACCTTGAGAAGGTTATTGCTTGTGGTGTAGCCAAGCCTCTTGGTTACCTCTGCGTGAGAAAGCTATAAGATAGTAACAAGTGTTGGAAGCTGTACAACACAGTATTAGTATGCTATGTGATTGCAGCCTCTTGGAGACCTCTGTAGGAAGAGCTATAAAGCAGTAACAAGTGTTGGAAGCTTTAGAACACAGTACTGGTATGCTATGTGATTGCAGCCTCTTGGAGACCTCTGTAGGAAGAGCTATAAAACAGCAACAAGTGTTGGAAGCTGTAGAATACAGTAATAGTATGCTATGTGATTGCCGAGGCTTATTTGTTGACTAATTGTTTATCTCAAAGAACCGCCAGGACGGTGCTTGGTATTACGTACTGAAGCGCGTATCTCACCTGTTACCAATCACCTCAAGGGTTCTTACTCTCACTCAGGACTGCTTCACACTAGTGACATCAGCATAAGCAACATACGCAGACATAGTAATGCATTGATCATTAACGGTGCTTGTTCTTATCTCTCACTTATGAGTAGAACAAGTACTAGATAGATAGATTTATACACGATTAATATAAAAGCTAAAAGCTTGTGGGGTCGTGTAAGAAAAATCTATATGTATAAAAATCATAAAAAATAATCTAATTTAAACTATTTACAATATCAATAGAATATAACTTACGAATCACTATGGTTAATAATATACATATCCTAAAATTCGCGGTAGAAACAGAAGTAACATCAAAACTAAAATTTCTGAATAATTCCAAAGAACTAAGCCGCTTTGTTATTTCTTTAAGACTAGCATTTTTAACTTCGTGGTCCTTACACATTGTATTCCATAAAACCGCGCCTCGATATGTTAGTGAGTCTTTCATATATCTTGTATTAAACAGAGGTGCCAATAACAAATCGCGTGTCCTTAAGGCATAACCATTGTTCCTTTTCATTACAATAGCTTTAATTAAAATGTCTGGTAGACGTCCATTGTGGGCCTTGAAACAGTTTTAAAATATCTAATTTATAATGGAAGAACAGGGTAGAAGGCATGTCCTTTGGTAAACTATATATAATCCTAGCCGCTCTGCAATGCATCCTTTCTAAAGAATTAAGAATGTCTTTAATACAACACGCGCCTCACAAGACTGAACCGTATTTTACAGAGGGTAGAATGACTTTAAAATGAAAGTATTGTAGAATGTTCTTTGGTAAAATCTAGATCTTCTTAATAAGTCTAATTTTGTTGTATGGTACTGCTAACGATAAATACGGCACTGCATCTGCATATATTGCTTGTGCTTATGCCTGTCTCTAGTGTAATATAATGGACGTCGTAAAACTAACCACTTAGTCTCGTGGAATACTTTCTACGCTTATCACACAGTAATGGTCGGTTACCCCAACACCTCTCTTTTTGCGATACCAATTATCATAGGAAGAGACGCTCGTCATCAATCTACTTATTGCGAGGAAGTGTTCAATCAAAATAACGAGGACAAAAGACGATGCTGGCAGGGGTGGGGGGTAATATAACTAACCGCTGTATCTCCAGGCTGTGTTTGTTGTGTGGGAGGTACAAGCAGATTGTCGAGTTTGAACACAAACCCGTTGGCTGACTCATACATCTTGATTACCCTGGCTGTGTTGTTCTGAGCATCTCTGAAGACCAGTTGAGACCCCTGAGAGGAAAGAACAAGAAAGAGAAATTGGTTCGAGAGTCAATCTTACCTGTTTGTCTTTTACGTTTGAATATAAATATGGCTAACTGTACTGACCAACTATATTACCACACCCTAGGCAACAGTGGAGGTGATGACAGGAGCCGGTATATGTTAATAATAATAATAATAATATTTTACTTATATTGCGCAAATTAACATATTATGTATGATCAAATGCGCATTACACTATCAGGTATCAAATTATATTTAAAATCTAAGGTCTTAAGCAATCTAAAAGCTAAATACTATTCTAAAGTGAAATCTAAAAAGAGTATGAAAGAGACGCCTTGGCTTATGTAAATTAAAAGCTATTTAAGTCTTGAGTAAGGATTTAAAACTATCAAAAGTGTCCTCATTACGAATGCGTAAAGGCAGTCCATTCCACACTTTCGGCGCTGCCGCAGCAAACGCACGGTCACTAAGAGTCTTGTTAGTTACAGGTTTAGGTGCTAAAAACAAAAGTCCACTATTGGATCGTAGGCTGTAATGGCATTGCTCTCTGACAGTAATGGAATTACAAAGATATACATGTGCAAGACCATGAGTACACTTAAAATCAAGTACAGCAATCTTGAAATCTATCCTAAATTTAATAGGTAACCAGTGTAAGTTGAGCAGGACTGGTGTGATGTGGCTGTGTCTAGGAGTATAGCAAATAAGTCTAGCTGCCGAGTTCTGTAACCGCTGCAGTTTGGACAGATAACAGCAGGCACACCGAAAAGCAGACTATTGCAATAATCAACACGGGCATTAATAATGGATTGAACTAGATTTTTAGCACAACCAAAAGGCAAAAACTTCCTAATGCACCTTTATGTTATTGTGGAACTGACTTCAGAAACTTAGAACATAAAAAATTGCAGCTACGAGCTACTCACATTTCTCTCAATCCAGATGGGTGGACCGAGGAGAGACGTGAACCTGCCGCCACGTTGAATGGTCTCATTGGTCATGTGCACACAACTCACAATGTGATACCTAAGGTATTGGCTGACGGTGACTGGATTGGAAACACTTCGACGCTGTACATTGTAATAAAACTGAATTAATAAAGTATAACAGGGGTATATCAAGAGTGCAACAGACTTCATGTTACCTTTCGGGTGTCTCGCATCAGTTTGTTTAGAGCCTTGTTATTAGGAGCCAATACACTGGTTACTGAATGGGACTCGAGGAGCTTCTTCAGCCCATATTTCTAAGAAATGAATAATAACGGTTATTATTGCATCAAAAATCAAAAACAGTAAAGTAAGTATCGTGATAAAACCAACACCACACACAATTATTATTATTTTGAACGACAGGTTTAATAGCAATTGTAACACACAAGGTTTTAAATAATCGAGGTTCCAAAACAAAAATATATATGTTATCCGAGTACCAAAGCACCTCAAGTATTAATTTGAACAGATACGCGTGCAGCTCAAGAGAGAATCATAAAGTAGTGCACTGGTAAAAATACACAATAATTATCAATAAATATCAAGATTAACTGCAACAACTTAACAAGCTTTACTATACTGAAAACAAAAGGCTCCGTTTGATAGCACAATGAATGATCTCTTCCGCACAAGGATGCTAAACTCTCTAACTGTTTGAACCATAAGTTCTGTTGTTCTCAGATAATAGATGGTCTTGTTCTACTTACTTTGATCAGCGATAATGCTATGGATAGTTCAACATCTCTTTCCATTGCCTACAAATCATTGTATTTCTTAGACATCACTACAGACTACATGCATGATAGGTACGGTTTACTGGATCCTCTTTTCTTCATGCTCTATTATACAAATAGAGTGTGTCCGTCGAGGAACTATCGGCTGATAGTTGCCCGCGGAAATTTGATGTTCTTAAAACAATATAAGCCCGAGAACGATATATGCTAGTTTTAAGAACATCAAATTTCCAAGGGAAACTATCAGCCGATAGTTCCGAGACAAACACAGTCTATTTTTGTCGTTATTGTTCATCACAAAATTGTCTTCAGCTCCCAGCGGGCACTATCGCCTGATAGTTTGCATCCGCGGAGGACAACTATCACGTCACGTGATCGCTTTTGGCCAATGAGCGCGCGCCAAAATTTTGTGGTGAACTATAATACGGCAATAGAGTATATCGGGGCCTCGGGAGACATGATGAACTGTTTACTTTATAAACACGGATTGGGATGAATAAGTTGTTCGTAAAATCGTACTCCTGCTCATATATTTTGAGTTTTTTTGGGCGATAAAAGAGATTTTATTTGAAAGAACAATGGTACATCAATATATCCTTCACTAACTCTGCAAAGCTATAGATGACAGTTCAAAATGATCAAATGACTTTCGCTTTAGTATAATAGAACCAAATTTTTCTTTCACTAGTAAACCATTAGTACATTGTACATGACGTGGTTCATCTCACCTCTACACAACTGCCCACGCATATCTCGCCATCTCCAACGTACTGTGCTGCGCATGTGCACTTTCGCTGACCAATACCTGTCTTTTTACAGCGGGCTCGTATGCTACAGCCTCCATTGTTCTAAGATAAAACAACATATGATGGTTTACTCGTGCTGCAATTGAAAGATGTTTTTAAAATGCATAAATAATTGATTTGCTGTGTCAAAAGAAGACATCATGCACGTTATAAACTTGTAATAGCAAACAATGAACTCAGTATTACTCACTTGTTCACATGGGTTCAACAGTATGCAAGTCTTCTCACCGTCGCCAGTAAACTCCTCCTTGCAGAAACAGTTGCGCTACAAAACGACAACAAAATAACGTGTATGATGTGTGTCTCCATCTCTCTTTCACTTACATACATATTACGTAAATAGATGACTTTACATGACTGTGCAGAAATACAGGTTTTATCTTCAAGTGGTAGACATCATAATACTCGAGTGAGAGTAGCGAACAAGTGTATTACGACACATTCACCACGCGAAGATAAAACCATATCTCCAATCTGCCTAATTATTAGTTACCAAGTTATAAATTACCAGGTTTTACATGAGACATAAAAGTGATGATGTCACAGATGTCTTTTTGAAATATCACGTTTATGTTGCGAGTAAAACCCGGTAATTCAAGGCGGAGATAAAACCATATTTCCAATCTGCCTAATTATTAGTTACCAAGCTATAAATTACCAGGTTTTACATGAGACATAAAAGTGATGATGTCACAGATGTCTTTTTTGTAATTCATGGCTTATTGAATAATAAATGCGCTTATCCTGAGTCGCGACTCACCAGCCCTGGACCAGTACTGGTGCACGTGGCGTTCAAGTGACAGCCGCCATTGTTCTTCTGGCAAACGTCAATTCCTAAATAATAAGAACAATGAACTGATTGGTCACCCTACTACTGAGGCTGTTGACGATCCTGTACGTATAAAACATGAACCCAAGTTACCATAGCAGTACTGCCCATCACCAGTGTACCCAGATATGCATGCACAGTTTGCAGAGGCGGAGGTGATGTCGGCTTTACAAGTTGCCTTCCTGTGACAGCCGCCATTGTTCCTGTCGCATGCATTGATTGCTAGAAAAATCAATAGCAAATAACAATAAAGTCAAAAAGGTAGATTAGGGAAAACCTACTGTGTGTTGTGTAGCTTTCCTCGACGTCTGGGGGAAAGGAACATGTTTGGAGCAGAGCTGATCATTCAACTACTTGTGTCAGGTACATCAGTAGTGTACTTTTGTTTGTTAATGTCTGGAATGGATCTGATCATTCAATGACGTGTCAGGTACATCAGTTGTGTATTGTGGTTTGTTAACATGTCTGGAGTGGAGCTGATCATTCAATGACATGTGTCAGGTACATCAGTAGTGTATTGTGGTTTGTTAACATGTATGGGGTGGAGCTGATCATTCAATGACATGTGTCACGTACATCAGTAGTGTATTGTTATTTGTTAACATGTCTGGAGTGAATGACATGTGTCATGTACATCAGTATTGTGTTAACATGTTTGGAGTGAATGTCATGTGTCAGGTACATCAGTAGTGTATTGGTGTGTTAACATGTCTGGAGTGAATGACATGTGTCATGTACATCAGTATTGTGTTAACATGTTTGGAGTGAATGACATGTGTCAGGTACATCAGCAGTGTATTGGTGTGTTAACATGTCTGGAGTGAATGACATGTCAGGTACATCAGTAGTGTATTGGTGTGTTAACATGTCTGGAGTGAATGACATGTGTCAGGTACATCAGTAGTGTATTGGTGTGTTAACATGTCTGGAGTGAATGTCATGTGTCAGGTACATCAGTAGTGTATTGGTGTGTTAACATGTCTGGAGTGAATGACATGTGTCAGATACATCAGTAGTGTATTGGTGTGTTAACATGTCTGGAGTGAATGACATGTCAGGTACATCAGTAGTGTATTGGTGTGTTAACATGTCTGGAGTGAATGACATGTCAGGTACATCAGTAGTGTATTGGTGTGTTAACATGTCTGGAGTGAATGACATGTCAGGTACATCAGTAGTGTATTGGTGTGTTAACATGTCTGGAGTGAATGGCATGTGTCAGGTACATCAGTAGTGTATTGGTGTGATAAAGTAATGGATTCAATCGCCGCCATGAACATAGTGGCTCGATGTCGATGGTGCGACTTTCTGTTAATTTGGTAGATATGTACAAGTAGTAGAACGAAATCCTATCTACGATGCAGTGAAGATGTCAGTCAATTCTTGTCGTTCACCTGTAAACAGGCTCTTAAGGTAAGGGAGGGGAGGAGTAGGTCTTCTTGTCTTTTTTTTCAAGGTCATTCACCTACCTCTGCAGTGTGTGCCATTGCCGATGAACCCTGTATCACACAAGCACTGGGAACTCAATCCAGAGCCACGACAACTGGATGATAACAGCAGTAGCAACAGTTCATTATTCTAATGAATTAACATCACTGTAAGAAGTCCCTGGTGAAGGCTTGCTTGGAAGCCGAATTTACTTAGTTATTTCAAGATTCACCCAAACCCATCAAGATACATCGCAATATTGGAAATATGTAATTTGCTAATCATTCCGACCATTTGTCATCACTATATTAACAAATATTACAATCTTGTTATCATTTTATGCGATTGTCTTTACACTTCACTTATGTTTGTACGTACTGTAACTCTACATACCATTCCTAGATGACCTTTACTCGTTAAGTACTGTGACGTACCTTGCATGTGTGTGGCATATCGTGGGAAGACAGTTCGTGTAATTTGCCGCTGAAACATCACAAAATGACACTTTAACATGGAGTCTCGAGCTAATTATTACAGCAACAGTACATTAATATCAACAACACACTTTATTTTATACTCTTACAAAAATTACATAAGTATGTGAAAGTAAAAGAAACGAATAAAGACAGTTAGAGTAAACGCTACTTAGAATAATACAGCAACTTGGTTAGACTACTGGTTAATTTATGTTGCTAACACTCATCGTATGTTTAGTAAATGAAGAAGATTAACAAGCCTTTCTCCGATGCAGTTTCAAACTCGATCAGAAAGAGGAAAATGCATTCGTTGCGGACTGAACTCCATCCCTTGAGTGCCTTCACCATATATTTGCCATTCTATCAACTAAGCCATGTAAGAATTTGCTATATTATACGACTGTGAGGGCAAATATGGAGCCGTATTGCCCTGTAGAATACCTGTTTGACGGGTTTATGATGTTGCTTTGTGCACTTCATTCTTGCTTGTGCAAAGCCAAAATGGCCGACGAGAACTGGACTTTACTTGACGATAACGAACTAACTTTTGACCAACATTTTGGAGGGGAACATTTATACGAAGAGCTACTGGTAAACGCTGTAGACTCTGTGTCTGAAGCTGAAACGAGCCGCGAAAACAACAACAGACCAGACCAAACATCAAACAAAAACGCTGAACTTGACGATGGATACATTTCTAAATTTATAGACCAGAACAGAAACGAAAACACGGTAAAAAAGACGAGAACTGACTTGAACATTTTTTACAGGTGGACTAAAACTATCTACGAGACAAGAACTATTGACAATATTCCACCGACCGAGCTCAACAACCTACCTGCACACACTTTGTTTTGAAAATACATAAACAAAACGGAGACGAACTTGAACTAGACACACTTGCCGGATTTTTTCCACAGTTTTGACCACTTTCTACGAGAACAGGGAAAACAGTACAGTATACTGACTGACAAGCAGTTCTTCAAGGCCAGGGAGCTTTGGTCAGCAAGCGAAAACAACTCCACCGTTTTGGTAAAAGTGGTCTTACTAAAACACAAATCCAGCATCTGTGGGAACGCGAAACAGTTGGGAGACCATTCACCACAATCGCTTTTGCGAACAGTTTGGGTACATAACATCATCCACTTTGGCTGGAGAGCACGAGACGAGCGTCGCCATGTAAAACTAGGCGATTTTCGAGTTAAAAATGAAGATGGCCCTGGAGGACAAGAATTCATCGAGTGGATTACTGAGCGGCGATCTAAAACTCGCACCGGCGAGCAGGAATTTGTTAATGAAAGAGCCTTTAGCCCCAAAATGTACGCGATCGGAGGGCCATGCTGTCCATTTCAAATTTTCAAGAGCTACTTGTCCCGAAGGCCTGTGGAAATGGGAAATCCAGACGATACCTTCTATCTGGCTTGCATCCAGAATCCTATTAGTCAGATATGGTTCAAGAAACAACCACTCTGAAAGAATTCACTTGGTTCTTTCATGAAAAATATGTGCAAAGCTGCTGGAGTTACCGGGCGCCATTCTACTTTGATACATGAGAATACTGAGTCCCTAAACATCATCGGGTTAGCAGGCCAGAGAAATCTGAAGTCACTGGACAGTTACTCCGAAGCTTCGGATGAACAGCAGAAGGATTATGTCGTTGAAACTCGGCAAGCACGTGCAGGGGAAAAGATCGACTGCCTCCGATGGAACACAGCCACTTTCAACTGACTCCTGTAACCAAAAGCAAAGATCGCTACAACATGGATCTGCAGGCACATTTTCCGGTACAGTGTTCAATAACTGCTCATTCACTTTTGGAAGAGAAACCTTCGCCGAAGGCAATGTTTTTGCAGCAAACCCGAAGAAGCACTTCAAGCGAGTTCTCGCTTTTGAGAGCAGTGACGAAGAGCTCTAGCTAGACGTGTTTTGAAGTCCATCTCTCTGCTGTGCATATTTTTTTGTCTTCAATCATCATTGCAACTTGCAGAAAATTGTTTTCTTTGATTTTTTTGAGAAAACTTGCAGAACTTTTAGAGACATTCCATGCCGCTGCAGCGCTGCCTTAAGGTGATGTTACACGAGACGATTTTACGCGACGATTTTTAACGCATTTTACACGAGAACGGGTATGTTACACGAGACGATTTTTAGCGCAACATCTAGCTAGCACCTAGGCTCCTACTCCGACACCCTCGTTTAGAAACATGGCTGACGAGTGGAGTAAACATGGCTGACGAGTGGAGTCCTTGTTTGTTGACGTAGCCTCGTTTCCGTGGGCGTAGCGAACAGGTTGCGCGAAATGTCAACGGCGAGGGTGTTACACGAAGCAACTCCAACAAAACTCGCGCAACAATGTTGCAGGTTTTTTGTAGGTAATTCAAAACTTGCAACATGTTGCCGCAACGAAGATTGCGTTAAAAGTCGTCCAGCGCGCCATGTTACATTATGTTGACGAAAAATCGTCGTTAAAAATCGTGACCTTTATGATCTGACACTAGGAACTGGTTTAGCAAGTTCTTTCATTTACTGGATACCTTCAAAAGTGATTTCCGCAAAAATGCGTTTACGCGGGCGCTCGGCGAACAAAATATGAGAACCTATATATCAATGGAAAGGATGATAACTGAAGAATACCAGTAAAAGGTTATTTTATACGGAATTACTCTAGATTTAAAACTACAGTCACTTTAACCCGATATCGAAGACGTTTATAAACGCGAATTACCAGCAACGGGTTTTTATACTTACGAAGTAATTACACTTGTGTCAAGTTAAGCGGTCATTGATCTCCAAAAGCGTGTGTGCGATTTTTGATATATATTTTCTATGCGAAAATATTGCAGTTTAAAGTCGAGTCATTGATTATTTTTGCCAAGCCATCACGCTTGGACCGATATCTTTAAAACTAAAAACAAATCGGGAAAAAAGCACACTCTTTTGGAGATTAGTTATCGTAGAATCACTGGACGAAATTTCAAAAAATTCCGGTAAATTCTTATATGCAATCAATTCACTTGAAGACTGCAGAAACGTTGAAAAATTGTAGCCGAGCAACTGATTCACACCTACTTAGAGCGGCTTTCCGGGACTCGACACCCATTCTCCAATCAGAAGCGACCTCCTGGAGTCTCCCAAAACTAAAGGTAGAGTTTCAATATGTAAATATAATTACAAGCCATAGTTCTCCTTGTAGTCTCTTGTTTTAATATGTGGGTTCCAGAGGATATTAGAGAAATATATATATTTGCCGAGATGAATATTGCATGTTGATTTCCGTTCAAAGGTACGCGCCGTATAGATCTATAGCCGGCTTGTTTGACTTGGAAAAAAAAAAGACAAAAAGGTGAACGGTCAGACTTTACGTTTCCATCTTAGCTTTCTTGGAAACAAATATTCTCTCGGCTGTCTCCTATCAATTCTTCTTTATGTTCAGATGTGGATCACTCGGCACGCAAGTGAAAATACGAACCCTTGTTCGGTTTTGCAAGGACTTCTATTTGGCTCGAAGTCGTATGCATTGTTTGGCCTTGTTTGCTTTTCATTTTTCTTTGTTTTCCAAGCTAAGGGTATCCTGCTGATCCTGCTTGCTTTTTGGAAGACATAAGGCCAACAACCGATGGAATTACGGAATCGTGTGTGGAAAAACCTTTCGCAATAAACGTAAACATTGGTATACTATGAAATGAATTTATGCGCTAGCTTCCCCGCACTTTCGATACGGGCGAGTGAGCACTTGTCATGTGTTTATTGATCTGCTGTCAATCAAACAGAACCTTTTACTTCCGGTTAAAAACTTCCTTTTGGTATTTCTCCGTCAATATTATTTTTTATTGAACGGAGTTTTTAGTATATGAAACAATGCTACTAAAACTACATTTCTGTGCGGAAAAAAATGTTCACCATCTTTTTCGTTTTGAAGGTATCCAGTAACCTTAAAGCATGTAATTGGCTTCCGCGCGTGATTCATCATCATTGATTTCCTATCAGATTCTATTTTCCTGGCTGGCACTGGCTCCCCGATAAAAAAGACGTTTTAAATGGAACAGAAACCCATGAAATAAGAAAGCTGTCGTATAATAAATCCATTATTACATGTACTCATTGCTCGCACTCGCCACTGCGGGGCTCGGAAAAATACATTCGCAACTCGTAAAATATCAGCCCGTAATACCTGGAAAACATCTAATAAGTGGTATGTATTTGACAAGGACATTGGTCCTGTGTTAAAAATGACACTTACATTTATCACACAGCGATCCTTTCCATCCATGATAACACGAACACGAGCCATCCCCTGTGATACCGGCATTGCAAGTTCCATTGACACATCTGCAGACTAGAAATATTAACGAAACAACATAATTTGGCATTAGTGTGAACAAACACGCTTCACTTCTCGTGAACATTCTCCACTGGTATGACCTTGTGCTCAGTTAGTGACCTTCCCAAATATATTCAGTTAAATGGATCAAAGAACGCTTCGTGGAAAACAAACTTTTTAACATAAACTTCTTACTTAGAAAAGTGTAGAAACAATTTGTTTCACCATGTCTTTTTACTCATAACTTTGTTATTAACTTTGCTCAAATCCTTCTGTAAGAAAAACTGCAGCATGTAATCAACACACATTGAATGTGCTGCAAAGAAGCCTTATTGAAACAACATATTCAAAACAATTATCCGTAATTCCTTCAGTGCTCGGAACACTTACCTGACGAACATGTTTTGCCAAACTTAGTGGGTCTACACTTTTCACAGTTAGTGCCGGTAAAGTGCGTAGAACAGCTACAGTGGCCTGTTCCCAACAAACCGTCCGAACACTGGCCATTGCCAGAGCACGGTGACGTCACTCTACCAGGACAGGCTGAAACAAAGACAGCAATGTCACACGTCACAAGCCATAAATACATCACAAGTCACGAGTCTTACGTCACGAGTCATACGTCACGAGTCATGCATACGTCACAATTCATACGTCACAGGCTATAAATACTTTTTAACGAGAAAATATAAGATATTTTGACAACCTATTGTACGAGTTTACATATTTTTAAATATTTATTTCACGTATAGTTCATGGTGAAAGGTGCAAGAGTAGTTGTTTATTCTCGGATTGAGGATTCTCAGTCCTCTAGCCTATAAAATTACTGAGATTTATTAATTCGAGACGATTTAACGTATTGCCCAAGGACGTGGTGGTAGAGACGGCTGTTGTAACAATTGTTTTCACGAATAGAACAACAGGTTCTTTAACGTCCCCCATTTACGAAGAGAGTGTGTTGGGAGACAATACCAGCAGCTTTTATGTCCCTGCCCAGGGATACAAATCCACAACCTCCCGTATTCACGACCACCGCTAATCAGCCATGCAGTAATAATTATACCTTGACAATCAGGTCCCCAGAAGCCACTGCAGCATTTGCGTTCCTGTAAGACAAAACAGATGTGAACCATGTCATGAGCTGATATGGAATAAATATGGATGGATATTTCAAACTTCTCGATAACCACTCGTCACACAGTGAGTGGTGTGAGTTTGTACTCACCACTTGAGTCTTCTGACACTTCGCACGACAAAAGAATTCCCAAGGGTCACATCCCCGTATCCACTGGTGAAAAATTAAATGACTACCTTAGTCTATGTAGTCAAATGTCACATCCCTACGTCTACCGAAGATAACTCATATGACTATATTAGTCTCTTTAAATCAAATGTCACATCCCTGCATCTACTGAAGAGAAATCATATGACTACAATAGTCTCTGTAGACGTTTAGATTTCTCAAATTCACCTTACTTATATATCACTCCCATGTTGGAAGAAACCTCGTAACAATGGTACGAATGAGTGTTTTTGTCGTACCGTACTGTTCTTTTGTGTCAAATCACTGTTCCATTGTTCTCTTCCTGTGACAAGCTGGCACCACTAGCCTCGCTTTGATGCTTTTGTGAACAACGTCAATAGGATGATGCATCAATTAGCATCTCACATGCTAATAGTGCTTACGGAACCCAAACAGATGAAACCCAAATGGGCATACTGTCCAACTTGCATTTTTTATATTTTTGCTAAGGCAAAGGGGTGGAAGATCATATATTTGTCCCCTTGTCTTACCACTTTAGTGTATCCACTTAAGCACCTCACACCCCAAACACAAATTTGACATCGTGTCTGGTGAGAAAAGAAAAGGATTTTTTTACTACGAGCTGTGTGGTCTCAAAATGTACTACACCTAGTTTGTCAAGCCTAAAAGTTGGTTAATAATAATTTATTCATAACACCAACTATGATATCAATCATTAGGGGCAGCACGACGATGGCTGTGACGACGGAACGTACAAAAGTGTTTTCTCCCGAAATTTGGTGTTCATTATTTCCTTTATTTGCCTTTAGCAATCTTTCACATTCAGATTCTCAAAACAATGTGATCAGCATTGAGTTCCATTTAGGCTGATGTACTTTCTTACGTTCGCATTCTCTTTTGAAACTAACATTTGGAGTTTTCACGTTGTGTTTTGTCACAATGTAGCGCACAATTTGATGTGCAGTACTAGTTATTGTATTTTGTAATTATAAGATGTCATCCTAGACATTGTCATCATGATAGTTAAACTACCGGTTTGTTATCATAGAAACGAACTGAACACTTCAGGACTATAAAAAGTGCAAATAAATTATTCTTGTGACAGGCCAGACAGACGAAACAATTACCTTGATTCATTTGTACAGCCACTTTAGCCTGCTCACCCTCAACAATCACAGGCTATGATTCAGATAATCAGCAATAATGTTCAACACATCATGTTTCTCAAAAAAGGTATTCGTTCGTGTATTATTCTAGTGGTTTTTATAAAGTAAACAGTACGCACGCTCTGATTGGTAGATAACCATGTGTTATTAGAGTACACATAATAATGGGTCATTCTCCTGTAGGTTTGTCCGATGCACAGATGACGTCACAATGTGACAACAGTCACGACGGTCTCATGACGTAGTACCTCTTTGTTCTGGTCACGTTGTGACGTCATCTGTGCATCAATAATAGGACAGACGCAAGGCAGAAGAATAACTATTTTATCATTTATTAAGTTGACCAAGTTCTACTTACATAGTCGGTCAAAACGTTGATAATATCACAGCGACTTTTCACAGGCTCTAGGACTCCAGATAACTGGTAGATAACTGCTGTCCTAGCCTTCAATCTCTTCTTATTAAAAGAGATGCCATTCACCTTGGACTGGAAATAAACACCAAATAATCAACAGCAGTAACTTTACAGCTGTCTTTGTAAAGTTGCATTTTATGACTTCATCCAGTTGTATCCCCCTCCCCTTAGGACGTTTTTTAACACCTGTCCCTTACCTATCTCAAAATAAAATAAAATTACATGCATATATATATATACGTATACGTATACATATACATATATATATAACTTGACTGCTAAACACTCACAAGTTCCTGTCATAAGACACTGACTATGAGGAGACAGGCCGGAGTACCTGCTGCGCCACGAATTCGCACTACACACACCACGTACAGTAACATCCGCACTACACACAGTAATACACTGCGCACAACACACCCCACGTACAGTAACACATACATCCGCACTACACACAGTAATACCTGCGCAATACACATGCCACGTACAGCAACACACACTCCGCACTACACACAGTAATACACTGCGCACCACACACGCCACGTACAGTAACACACATGCACACCACACGCAGTAACAAACCTGTGTACCACACACGCCACGTACAGTAACACACACATGCACACCACACGCAGTAACAAACCTGTGTACCACACACGCCACGTACAGTAACACACACATGCACACCACACGCAGTAACAAACCTGTGTACCACACACGCCACGTACAGTAACACACACATGCACACCACACGCAGTAACAAACCTGTGTACCACACACGCCACGTACAGTAACACACACATGCACACCACACGCAGTAACAAACCTGTGTACCACACACGCCACGTACAGTAACACACACATGCACACCACACGCAGTAACAAACCTGTGTACCACACACGCCACGTACAGTAACACACACATGCACACCACACGCAGTAACAAACCTGTGTACCACACACGCCACGTACAGTAACACACACATGCACACCACACGCAGTAACAAACCTGTGTACCACACACGCCACGTACAGTAACACACACATGCACACCACACGCAGTAACAAACCTGTGTACCACACACGCCACGTACAGTAACACACACATGCACACCACACGCAGTAACAAACCTGTGTACCACACACGCCACGTACAGTAACACACACATGCACACCACACGCAGTAACAAACCTGTGTACCACACACGCCACGTACAGTAACACACACATGCACACCACACGCAGTAACAAACCTGTGTACCACACACGCCACGTACAGTAACACACACATGCACACCACACGCAGTAACAAACCTGTGTACCACACACGCCACGTACAGTAACACACACATGCACACCACACGCAGTAACAAACCTGTGTACCACACACGCCACGTACAGTAACACACACATGCACACCACACGCAGTAACAAACCTGTGTACCACACACGCCACGTACAGTAACACACACATGCACACCACACGCAGTAACGCACCTGTGTACTACACACCACGTACGCTGCGGATCACACACACATCACGTATAGTAATACTTGCGCACCACATACAGTAATACGCATGCGCACAACATACATAAACGCATGAGCGCTGCACACATGTATACGTCACCTTGTCCGTGATCTTTACTAGATAGCCTGGACCGAGCCATGTAGAGAACTGTTGGCCATTGTGGACACTTTCAGTCTGGACATACTCCTGAATCACGTGGTTCTTGAGTACCTCAATTGTCTGAGAAAAGAGAAATAACTATTTCTCAGTAGAAAACGATGCGATTCTCGTGCAATGATTTCTTATTGATACGGATAGGTAGATAGATTAGGTGGGTGGGTAGGTTGGACAGATTATGGATCACATTGTTCACTTTAGCGGATACATAACTCAGATAAATGTACTCATACATTGTGATACATTCTGTTACGAGGACAGATGGTCATATTACCATGGTCTTGTTCTGCACGAAGTTCTGTAATGCCTCGTTGTTAGGTGCAAAGACCGTGCAACCAACACAATTATCAAGAGCTGTGAGGAGGTTGAATTGCTACAAAGAAAATAAAACAGAGTTTCGACACTAATAACAAGACATGCATCTCCATAACACATGTTATCATTAACTCCTTACCAGATTACAAATAATTATTATTCCTAGTATTAGGTACTTATTGGTGGTTTTCATCGACACGCGATCGCAAAATTGGTTTGCAATGATAAAATCAAATAAAACATCTTGGTCCTTGTAGAACTACCAAAAATACACTTATAACCCAAATTTTGGAACATTAGATTATTTTCTAACGGATCTATGGGCCAATGAATGTACGACAATTTTACAGTACTTTGTATGCGGCCGCCATCTTTGTGTCCTTCTCGGGGACACAAACATGGCGGCCATAAAATGATTGGGTTTCACTTCGAAACTCTTTGAATGCAACTTTTTAAGATTTATCGAGTTACAAAAGAAATTGACAAGATTTTTATGCCTTCCGTAAAACACGCTGGGTCGTTCTGTCATAAAATTAAAAATTGATTTACTCCGGAACAATACACCCCATCGATGTGAAAGTTTCTGTGTAGACTTCTATTGTCGATGTCTAGAATATATACAAAGAACAGCTTTGTAGGACTTATAGTTTAGATTTTAGGTTTTTGATGACGTCACGTGAAAACCAAGGATCGACTGATCGACGCAAGGTCCGTACACAATGACAGAGAGCCAAATATTTTCCTGTTCGGCCCAACCTAACTAAGTAAGTTTTTTTTTATCATATGACCACTTAGTTTGTTTTAATAATGACAAAACAATAAGTAAAACAATGAGCAGGGACTGTCACGTCGAATACGTACGGCTCTCATCACGTGACTTTTGTTTCGAAAGGAAAGCGCGCGCGGGCCGTACGGGTCACATGATAATACTGCATATTACAATTACCTTAGTAAAATTGAAGAAGTCAAACAATGAGCTCGTATTCTTGAGCAGTTCAGAAACTTTAGGCAAAGGCGGCCTGGGAGGAAGTCTTGGAGGAAGAAGAATCTGAAGTAGAAATAGTACAGTTAGCATTAGTAGATTGTTAGTATAGTAGTACTGTAAGTTGAATGCCAGCTTAACCTGATGTTTCCACTGCCTACTAAAGCCGATGATACATGGTTCAACACCGTTGAACATCAGTCACAGCATATTGCGACTTGCTGAATCAACAGTCAACATCATTCAACTTTTGTTAATCAACAAGTGTTTTCTTTTTCATAGTTCACATGCATGTACTAGGTACGTCACATGACTACAAGCGATAATATGATTGGAACATGTCTACAAGTTAAACTCTTTCAACATTCAACATGGTGTGATGAACATTTGTTGATCAACAAATTGCACCGTGATTTTATTCATATATATATAGGTTTAAGTTCGTTTTCACCGAGCACCAACAAACTGCCATCGGCTCATTGGAGTCGCTCCAGGTATTGACAATTTAGTACTGAAAGGTGACCTACAGGGCATGCTGGGAGTTAACTTTACGCGAGCTTATTGACCAAAATGCGTCATGTGAACACACTGCCGTACCTTGTCTATGACATGTAGGATACCGTTAGCTGCTCGCCGGTCAGCCTGTATGACACGAGTCTGGTTGTTCACAAGGACCTGCAAGGTATCGAGTACAGCAATCTAAGCAACCTAAGACACGCTGGGTGGCGCTGCGTGTAAAACCGCTCGCCTCAATGTGGCCAGAGATCGAGTCCGTCGTCATATGTAAATTGAGTTGTGAAACTCATTAATAACTCATGAAGGAAAAACAAAGGAAATCAATGTGAGATACTGTAAGTGATTTCGTCCTGACTCATTAATAACTCATGAAGGAAAAACTAAGGAAATCAATGTGAGATACTGTAAGTGATTTCGTCCTGACTCATTAATAACTCATGAAGGAAAAACTAAGGAAATCAATGTGAGATACTGTAAGTGATTTCGTCCTGACTCATTAATAACTCATGAAGGAAAAACTAAGGAAATCAATGTGAGATACTGTAAGTGATTTCGTCCTGACTCATTAATAACTCATGAAGGAAAAACAAAGGAAATCAATGTGAGATACTGTAAGTGATTTCGTCCTGACTCATTAATAAGAAATCAATGTGAGATACTGTAAGTGATTTCGTCCTGACTCATTAATAACTCATGAAGGAAAAACTAAGGAAATCAATGTGAGATACTGTAAGTGATTTCGTCCTGACTCATTAATAACTCATGAAGGAAAAACTAAGGAAATCAATGTGAGATACTGTAAGTGATTTCGTCCTGACTCATTAATAACTCATGAAGGAAAAACAAAGGAAATCAATGTGAGATACTGTAAGTGATTTCGTCCTGACTCATTAATAAGAAATCAATGTGAGATACTGTAAGTGATTTCGTCCTGACTCATTAATAACTCATGAAGGAAAAACTAAGGAAATCAATGTGAGATACTGTAAGTGATTTCGTCCTGACTCATTAATAAGAAATCAATGTGAGATACTGTAAGTGATTTCGTCCTGACTCATTAATAACTCATGAAGGAAAAACTAAGGAAATCAATGTGAGATACTGTAAGTGATTTCGTCCTGACTCATTAATAACTCATGAAGGAAAAACTAAGGAAATCAATGTGAGATACTGTAAGTGATTTCGTCCTGACTCATTAATAACTCATGAAGGAAAAACAAAGGAAATCAATGTGAGATACTGTAAGTGATTTCGTCCTGACTCATTAATAAGAAATCAATGTGAGATACTGTAAGTGATTTCGTCCTGACTCATTAATAACTCATGAAGGAAAAACTAAGGAAATCAATGTGAGATACTGTAAGTGATTTCGTCCTGACTCATTAATAACTCATGAAGGAAAAACTAAGGAAATCAATGTGAGATACTGTAAGTGATTTCGTCCTGACTCATTAATAACTCATGAAGGAAAAACTAAGGAAATCAATGTGAGATACTGTAAGTGATTTCGTCCTGACTCATTAATAACTCATGAAGGAAAAACAAAGGAAATCAATGTGAGATACTGTAAGTGATTTCGTCCTGACTCATTAATAAGAAATCAATGTGAGATACTGTAAGTGATTTCGTCCTGACTCATTAATAACTCATGAAGGAAAAACTAAGGAAATCAATGTGAGATACTGTAAGTGATTTCGTCCTGACTCATTAATAAGAAATCAATGTGAGATACTGTAAGTGATTTCGTCCTGACTCATTAATAAGAAATCAATGTGAGATACTGTAAGTGATTTCGTCCTGACTCATTAATAACTCATGAAGGAAAAACTAAGGAAATCAATGTGAGATACTGTAAGTGATTTCGTCCTGACTCATTAATAACTCATGAAGGAAAAACTAAGGAAATCAATGTGAGATACTGTAAGTGATTTCGTCCTGACTCATTAATAACTCATGAAGGAAAAACTAAGGAAATCAATGTGAGATACTGTAAGTGATTTCGTCCTGACTCATTAATAACTCATGAAGGAAAAACAAAGGAAATCAATGTGAGATACTGTAAGTGATTTCGTCCTGACTCATTAATAAGAAATCAATGTGAGATACTGTAAGTGATTTCGTCCTGACTCATTAATAACTCATGAAGGAAAAACTAAGGAAATCAATGTGAGATACTGTAAGTGATTTCGTCCTGACTCATTAATAACTCATGAAGGAAAAACTAAGGAAATCAATGTGAGATACTGTAAGTGATTTCGTCCTGACTCATTAATAACTCATGAAGGAAAAACTAAGGAAATCAATGTGAGATACTGTAAGTGATTTCGTCCTGACTCATTAATAACTCATGAAGGAAAAACAAAGGAAATCAATGTGAGATACTGTAAGTGATTTCGTCCTGACTCATTAATAAGAAATCAATGTGAGATACTGTAAGTGATTTCGTCCTGACTCATTAATAACTCATGAAGGAAAAACTAAGGAAATCAATGTGAGATACTGTAAGTGATTTCGTCCTGACTCATTAATAAGAAATCAATGTGAGATACTGTAAGTGATTTCGTCCTGACTCATTAATAACTCATGAAGGAAAAACAAAGGAAATCAATGTGAGATACTGTAAGTGATTTCGTCCTGACTCATTAATAAGAAATCAATGTGAGATACTGTAAGTGATTTCGTCCTGACTCATTAATAAGAAATCAATGTGAGATACTGTAAGTGATTTCGTCCTGACTCATTAATAACTCATGAAGGAAAAACTAAGGAAATCAATGTGAGATACTGTAAGTGATTTCGTCCTGACTCATTAATAAGAAATCAATGTGAGATACTGTAAGTGATTTCGTCCTGACTCATTAATAACTCATGAAGGAAAAACTAAGGAAATCAATGTGAGATACTGTAAGTGATTTCGTCCTGACTCATTAATAACTCATGAAGGAAAAACTAAGGAAATCAATGTGAGATACTGTAAGTGATTTCGTCCTGACTCATTAATAACTCATGAAGGAAAAACTAAGGAAATCAATGTGAGATACTGTAAGTGATTTCGTCCTGACTCATTAATAACTCATGAAGGAAAAACAAAGGAAATCAATGTGAGATACTGTAAGTGATTTCGTCCTGACTCATTAATAAGAAATCAATGTGAGATACTGTAAGTGATTTCGTCCTGACTCATTAATAACTCATGAAGGAAAAACTAAGGAAATCAATGTGAGATACTGTAAGTGATTTCGTCCTGACTCATTAATAACTCATGAAGGAAAAACTAAGGAAATCAATGTGAGATACTGTAAGTGATTTCGTCCTGACTCATTAATAACTCATGAAGGAAAAACTAAGGAAATCAATGTGAGATACTGTAAGTGATTTCGTCCTGACTCATTAATAACTCATGAAGGAAAAACTAAGGAAATCAATGTGAGATACTGTAAGTGATTTCGTCCTGACTCATTAATAACTCATGAAGGAAAAACAAAGGAAATCAATGTGAGATACTGTAAGTGATTTCGTCCTGACTCATTAATAAGAAATCAATGTGAGATACTGTAAGTGATTTCGTCCTGACTCATTAATAACTCATGAAGGAAAAACTAAGGAAATCAATGTGAGATACTGTAAGTGATTTCGTCCTGACTCATTAATAACTCATGAAGGAAAAACTAAGGAAATCAATGTGAGATACTGTAAGTGATTTCGTCCTGACTCATTAATAACTCATGAAGGAAAAACTAAGGAAATCAATGTGAGATACTGTAAGTGATTTCGTCCTGACTCATTAATAACTCATGAAGGAAAAACAAAGGAAATCAATGTGAGATACTGTAAGTGATTTCGTCCTGACTCATTAATAAGAAATCAATGTGAGATACTGTAAGTGATTTCGTCCTGACTCATTAATAACTCATGAAGGAAAAACTAAGGAAATCAATGTGAGATACTGTAAGTGATTTCGTCCTGACTCATTAATAAGAAATCAATGTGAGATACTGTAAGTGATTTCGTCCTGACTCATTAATAACTCATGAAGGAAAAACAAAGGAAATCAATGTGAGATACTGTAAGTGATTTCGTCCTGACTCATTAATAAGAAATCAATGTGAGATACTGTAAGTGATTTCGTCCTGACTCATTAATAACTCATGAAGGAAAAACTAAGGAAATCAATGTGAGATACTGTAAGTGATTTCGTCCTGACTCATTAATAACTCATGAAGGAAAAACTAAGGAAATCAATGTGAGATACTGTAAGTGATTTCGTCCTGACTCATTAATAACTCATGAAGGAAAAACAAAGGAAATCAATGTGAGATACTGTAAGTGATTTCGTCCTGACTCATTAATAAGAAATCAATGTGAGATACTGTAAGTGATTTCGTCCTGACTCATTAATAACTCATGAAGGAAAAACTAAGGAAATCAATGTGAGATACTGTAAGTGATTTCGTCCTGACTCATTAATAAGAAATCAATGTGAGATACTGTAAGTGATTTCGTCCTGACTCATTAATAACTCATGAAGGAAAAACAAAGGAAATCAATGTGAGATACTGTAAGTGATTTCGTCCTGACTCATTAATAAGAAATCAATGTGAGATACTGTAAGTGATTTCGTCCTGACTCATTAATAACTCATGAAGGAAAAACTAAGGAAATCAATGTGAGATACTGTAAGTGATTTCGTCCTGACTCATTAATAACTCATGAAGGAAAAACTAAGGAAATCAATGTGAGATACTGTAAGTGATTTCGTCCTGACTCATTAATAAGAAATCAATGTGAGATACTGTAAGTGATTTCGTCCTGACTCATTAATAACTCATGAAGGAAAAACTAAGGAAATCAATGTGAGATACTGTAAGTGATTTCGTCCTGACTCATTAATAACTCATGAAGGAAAAACTAAGGAAATCAATGTGAGATACTGTAAGTGATTTCGTCCTGACTCATTAATAAGAAATCAATGTGAGATACTGTAAGTGATTTCGTCCTGACTCATTAATAACTCATGAAGGAAAAACTAAGGAAATCAATGTGAGATACTGTAAGTGATTTCGTCCTGACTCATTAATAACTCATGAAGGAAAAACTAAGGAAATCAATGTGAGATACTGTAAGTGATTTCGTCCTGACTCATTAATAAGAAATCAATGTGAGATACTGTAAGTGATTTCGTCCTGACTCATTAATAACTCATGAAGGAAAAACAAAGGAAATCAATGTGAGATACTGTAAGTGATTTCGTCCTGACTCATTAATAAGAAATCAATGTGAGATACTGTAAGTGATTTCGTCCTGACTCATTAATAACTCATGAAGGAAAAACTAAGGAAATCAATGTGAGATACTGTAAGTGATTTCGTCCTGACTCATTAATAACTCATGAAGGAAAAACTAAGGAAATCAATGTGAGATACTGTAAGTGATTTCGTCCTGACTCATTAATAAGAAATCAATGTGAGATACTGTAAGTGATTTCGTCCTGACTCATTAATAACTCATGAAGGAAAAACTAAGGAAATCAATGTGAGATACTGTAAGTGATTTCGTCCTGACTCATTAATAACTCATGAAGGAAAAACTAAGGAAATCAATGTGAGATACTGTAAGTGATTTCGTCCTGACTCATTAATAAGAAATCAATGTGAGATACTGTAAGTGATTTCGTCCTGACTCATTAATAACTCATGAAGGAAAAACTAAGGAAATCAATGTGAGATACTGTAAGTGATTTCGTCCTGACTCATTAATAATTCGTGAAGGAAAAACAAAGGAAATCAATGTGAGATACTGTAAGTGATTTCGTCCTGACTCATTAATAACTCATGAAGGAAAAACAAAGGAAATCAATGTGAGATACTGTAAGTGATTTCGTCCTGACTCATTAATAACTCATGAAGGAAAAACTAAGGAAATCAATGTGAGATACTGTAAGTGATTTCGTCCTGACTCATTAATAACTCATGAAGGAAAAACAAAGGAAATCAATGTGAGATACTGTAAGTGATTTCGTCCTGACTCATTAATAACTCATGAAGGAAAAACAAAGGAAATCAATGTGAGATACTGTAAGTGATTTCGTCCTGACTCATTAATAACTCATGAAGGAAAAACTAAGGAAATCAATGTGAGATACTGTAAGTGATTTCGTCCTGACTCATTAATAACTCATGAAGGAAAAACTAAGGAAATCAATGTGAGATACTGTAAGTGATTTCGTCCTGACTCATTAATAACTCATGAAGGAAAAACAAAGGAAATCAATGTGAGATACTGTAAGTGATTTCGTCCTGACTCATTAATAACTCATGAAGGAAAAACTAAGGAAATCAATGTGAGATACTGTAAGTGATTTCGTCCTGACTCATTAATAACTCATGAAGGAAAAACAAAGGAAATCAATGTGAGATACTGTAAGTGATTTCGTCCTGACTCATTAATAACTCATGAAGGAAAAACAAAGGAAATCAATGTGAGATACTGTAAGTGATTTCGTCCTGACTCATTAATAACTCATGAAGGAAAAACAAAGGAAATCAATGTGAGATACTGTAAGTGATTTCGTCCTGACTCATTAATAATTCGTGAAGGAAAAACAAAGGAAATAAACGTGATATAAGTGATTTCGTCCTGATTTACATAAAGTTTTCCTTCGATTTTCTCGGCCGAAATAGGTCGTATTGCCAAAATAACTGAAAAACATGACTCTATACATCTAGCCGTTTGATAAGCCAGATACAGAATTCGTGTCGGTGATCGACCGGATTTACAAACTCTTAATTGCTTCCAGCTCGAGTTTATAAATCAGATAGAACACGGCTACTCATTCTCTATCTGTTACTTACAGGGCTTGACATTTGAGGACAATACCACTAGCAACTGTTGCTAGTGTCACCAACTTGAACTACCAACAGCCTTAACTGTATCTGTTACTTAAAGGGCTTGACATTTGAGGACAATACCACTAGCAACTGTTGCTAGTGTCACCAACTTGAACTACCAACAGCCTTAACTGTATCTGTTACTTACAGGGCTTGACATTTGAGGACAATACCACTAGCAACTGTTGCTAGTGTCACCAACTTGAACTAGCAACAGCCTTAACTGTATCTATTACTTACAGGGCTTGACATTTGAGGACAATACCACTAGCAACTGTTGCTAGTGTCACCAACTTGAACTAGCAACAGCCTTAACTGTATCTATTACTTACAGGGCTTGACATTTGAGGACAATACCACTAGCAACTGTTGCTAGTGTCACCAACTTGTACTAGCAACAGCCTTAACTGTATCTATTACTTACAGGGCTGGACATTTGAGGACAATACCACTAGCAACTGTTGCTAGTGTCACTAACTTTTACTACCAACAGCCTTAACTGTATCTGTTACTTACAGGGCTTGACATTTGAGGACAATACCACTAGCAACTGTTGCTAGTGTCACCAACTTGTACTAGCAACAGCCTTAACTGTATCTGTTACTTACAGGGCTTGACATTTGAGGACAATACCACTAGCAACTGTTGCTAGTGTCACCAACTTGAACTACCAACAGCCTTAACTGTATCTGTTACTTACAGGGCTTGACATTTGAGGACAATACCACTAGCAACTGTTGCTAGTGTCACCAACTTGTACTAGCAACAGCCTTAACTGTATCTGTTACTTACAGGGCTTGACATTTGAGGACAATACCACTAGCAACTGTTGCTAGTGTCACCAACTTGTACTAGCAACAGCCTTAACTGTATCTGTTACTTACAGGGCTTGACATTTGAGGACAATACCACTAGCAACTGTTGCTAGTGTCACCAACTTGAACTAGCAACAGCCTTAACTGTATCTATTACTTACAGGGCTGGACATTTGAGGACAATACCACTAGCAACTGTTGCTAGTGTCACCAACTTGTACTAGCAACAGCCTTAACTGTATCTGTTACTTACAGGGCTTGACATTTGAGGACAATACCACTAGCAACTGTTGCTAGTGTCACCAACTTGAACTAGCAACAGCCTTAACTGTATCTATTACTTACAGGGCTGGACATTTGAGGACAATACCACTAGCAACTGTTGCTAGTGTCACCAACTTGTACTAGCAACAGCCTTAACTGTATCTGTTACTTACAGGGCTTGACATTTGAGGACAATACCACTAGCAACTGTTGCTAGTGTCACCAACTTGAACTAGCAACAGCCTTAACTGTATCTATTACTTACAGGGCTGGACATTTGAGGACAATACCACTAGCAACTGTTGCTAGTGTCACCAACTTGAACTAGCAACAGCCTTAACTGTATCTATTACTTACAGGGCTGGACATTTGAGGACAATACCACTAGCAACTGTTGCTAGTGTCACTAACTTTTACTACCAACAGCCTTAACTGTATCTGTTACTTACAGGGCTTGACATTTGAGGACAATACCACTAGCAACTGTTGCTAGTGTCACCAACTTGTACTAGCAACAGCCTTAACTGTATCTGTTACTTACAGGGCTTGACATTTGAGGACAATACCACTAGCAACTGTTGCTAGTGTCACCAACTTGAACTACCAACAGCCTTAACTGTATCTGTTACTTACAGGGCTTGACATTTGAGGACAATACCACTAGCAACTGTTGCTAGTGTCACCAACTTGTACTAGCAACAGCCTTAACTGTATCTGTTACTTACAGGGCTTGACATTTGAGGACAATACCACTAGCAACTGTTGCTAGTGTCACCAACTTGTACTAGCAACAGCCTTAACTGTATCTGCTACTTACAGGGCTTGACATTTGAGGACAATACCACTAGCAACTGTTGCTAGTGTCACCAACTTGAACTAGCAACAGCCTTAACTGTATCTGTTACTTACAGGGCTTGACATTTGAGGAGAATACCACTAGCAACTGTTGCTAGTGTCACCAACTTGTACTAGCAACAGCCTTAACTGTATCTGTTACTTACAGGGCTTGACATTTGAGGACAATACCACTAGCAACTGTTGCTAGTGTCACCAACTTGAACTAGCAACAGCCTTAACTGTATCTGTTACTTACAGGGCTTGACATTTGAGGACAATACCACTAGCAACTGTTGCTAGTGTCACCAACTTGAACTACCAACAGCCTTAACTGTATCTATTACTTACAGGGCTTGACATTTGAGGACAATACCACTAGCAACTGTTGCTAGTGTCACCAACTTGAACTAGCAACAGCCTTAACTGTATCTATTACTTACAGGGCTTGACATTTGAGGACAATACCACTAGCAACTGTTGCTAGTGTCACCAACTTGTACTAGCAACAGCCTTAACTGTATCTATTACTTACAGGGCTGGACATTTGAGGACAATACCACTAGCAACTGTTGCTAGTGTCACTAACTTTTACTACCAACAGCCTTAACTGTATCTATTACTTACAGGGCTTCACATTTGAGGACAATACCACTAGCAACTGTTGCTAGTGTCACCAACTTGAACTAGCAACAGCCTTAACTGTATCTATTACTTACAGGGCTTGACATTTGAGGACAATACCACTAGCAACCGTTGCTAGTGTCACCAACTTTTACTAGCAACAGCCTTAACTACATCTATTACTTACAGGGCTTGACATTTGAGGACAATACCACTAGCAACTGTTGCTAGTGTCCCTCACTTTTACTAGCAACAGCCTTAACTGAAGCCACAAATAGTTCAGCAAAATTCTACTCGCAACAGTTGCGAGTTGTCATGAGATTTTACTCGCATTTTGCGAGTGAGCGAGCCCTGTGTATACATTACTTATTCTTACTCTAACTGTGGACCAATTTCTTTCAATATAGTATTTTGTAATACTATTGATCTGTTTGTATCTATAGCATTGTACTCAAACCATTCAGGGGAACACTCAACTTCCTTTCACAGAAACAACACCGTGTTGAATGTTTGTTTTGACACATACCTGACTGTCTTGTGTTCTGATCGACAGTGATTGGCCATTCCTCACTGGTAATGACGTCATGTTCATTAACTGAGCCAGTGAATATGTACCGTTAGCAAGGTGATATCTGTTGAAGGAATAGTTTGGTTAGAAGAGTTCCATCAGGCTAGTAAGAGCTAAGCATATCAAAAAGGTACTGCTTTTTCAGTCCTAACATTAACATTATATATAGTACCAGCTAAGCACCTAATGTCCACATGTTAGCTATAACGCTCTAAAACAGTGTGGCAGTAAAGGGTTGACATGTTTACTAAGTTTTGACCTCTACGGCACTACCTCTGCGGCACTACCTATGCGGCACTACCTCTGCGGCACTACCTCTGCGGCACTACCTCTGCGGCACTACCTCTGCGGCACTACCTCTGCGGCACTACCTCTGCGGCACTACCTCTGCGGCACTACCTCTGCGGCACTACCTCTGCGGCACTACCTCTGCGGCACTACCTCTGCGGCACTACCTCTGCGGCACTACCTCTGCGGCACTACCTCTGCGGCACTACCTCTGCGGCACTACCTCTGCGGCACTACCTCTGCGGCACTACCTCTGCGGCACTACCTCTGCGGCACTACCTCTGCGGCACTACCTCTGCGGCACTACCTCTGCGGCACTACCTCTGCGGCACTACCCCTACGGCACTACCCCTACGGCACTACCTCTACGGCACTACCTCTACGGCACTACCTCTACGGCACTACCTCTACAGTACTAGGTGTGAGATAACTCATGAACAAGCACCACTAATGATCAGTGAATTATACTGTGTTCATATGTTGCTTGTGCTTCGCCTCCTCTGCAGGCACCTCGTAAGTATGACGTCAGAATGACGTCATAACTTGCTCTGATTGCCAAACCAATAACATCACTGGAAAGAGCAGCCAAAGCCAGAGTTAACACGGGTTTTAGCAAAAATGCTGAAAAAAATAAAACTTTTTACGATCTTTAAAAGTAACATGAAGTATATTTTTTAAAGTGGTTAAAAGGGGTGAACCGTTGTAATTTTCTGCTTTTAATTAACACCCGTGGCAAATCATGACATGTTGAATTAGTTTGGCTGCTCTTTCCAATGATGCTATTGGTTTGGCAATCAAAGCAAGTTATGACGTCATTCTGACGTCACGAATAGCGGTGAACCGTTGAGCCCCAATACTCCAAATGTCGTCTTTTTTCGAAATATTTAAGTACTTTACTGTCATTTCCATTCAATGCTGCAAAGGGGATTATTTTTACGACTTAAAAAAAACAAAGATAATTAATTCTTTACTGTCATTTTCATTCAATGCTCCAGATGTTATTGTCATTGTGACGTCATTAAGCAGCCATGGAAGTCGATCAGGACACACTATATATACATTCCAACAATAACACAGCCTGCCAAGTTTGGCTAGAAATCTCTTATTTCTCGAGATTCTACAGCCAATTTCTTAATCTTCAAATACAATCATCTGCAAAATAATTTGAGACACCGCTCGCTTTTAGAGACCATTGTTTAAAGTGCCCCTAAACCCTTTTGCAATTTTTATATATATGAAACTTTGAAAGGTTTTGAGTACTTCTGCGAAGAGAGAATACTCTATGTTCTAGGCTTGTTTGAAATGGTGAAAATGTGACCTCTCCTGACCCATTACCGTGTAAGAAAAAGCCTGGGTCGATTCCCTATCTTACGTCACCTCATTAATGCATTATTGTCCATGACGCCTTTCTATCACAACAACATCGATATATAGAGAATATACACAGTCTGTGAGATTTTAGTAAAGAAAACACCTATTTTAGACAAAATGCTAAATATTTATTCAAGTTATTGCAAAGTCGAATGAATTGGATGACGTAAGATAGGGAATCGACCCAGTCTTTTTCTTACAAGGTCATGGGTCAGGAAAGGTCACATTTTCACCATTTCAAACAAGCCTAGAACATAGAGTATTCTCTGTAAGCCAAAAATTTCTTCGCAGAAGTACTCAAAACCGTTCAAAGTTTCATATATATATAAAAAATGCAAAAGGGTTTAGGGGCACTTTAAATTAACCCCTCTCCCCTCTTCAATGTTTTGTTAGATGCACTTTCTATCTACAATTCATTCACAACCAACATTGAAATGGGAGGAGGGGGTTGGGAAGCCTCAACTGATTTAACTTTCTTTTTCTCGTATATTACATATTTTTTCTCGACTGTCTCAACATTTTTGCAGATGATTGTAGATTGTGGTTATGCTCACAAATGTATGTCACTAGTGAAAACGAGACTTTAGGGACTACTATTCAATTATTGTCCCCCTCTGTGAAGACGTATATTAAGGTCTCTGATTCAAGATCAGCACCTTCTCTGGCCTGACAAACTAGAAATCTACAAACAAACTGCGACACGAACATTTCCAAGTTAGAAACTTAATCAAAGGTTCCAAGTTACTTGTTAAAACTATCAAGGATTAAACTTTTTGAGGCTTTCAGACATGAGGGTTGTCATTACCCTATCAAGTGGTTCATCCTCGCAGTAGATGCTGTCCAATAGTCACTGTCATCTCGTGCTAGCTGTGCCATGGCTTTAGATGATGGAGCAAATATCGTCACAGACTTGCTCGGGTCCGCTAGATAGTACTGCAGGTTGGCTTTCTGTAATGGCGTAAAGGGTCATATTTCTTTCAGATAAGAATGAAATTTCAAATTAAAAATCAAACATTCCTTCGTCTTTCATAAATATTTAAACTAAAGAAAGTTCTTGATGGCATTTTAAATTCCTTAAGATATTTGTATCTTAATTCAGAGAGTATCCTTTGAAAACAAAACTATTTACCTTGACAAAATCATAGAAAGTTGCTGTACTGCTACTGTCCTGAATGACCTGAAAACAGACAAGAAAATCAACTGCAGACCTGGCAATGTCAAATACCTTACAGCTGAAAGAGTAAGGCCTGGTTCACAATACACGCAAGCCAAGTTATTTACTACACACGTCCCTGCATCAGTATTAAAGGCCTGGTTCACACTAGAAACCACCCAAGCCAAGTTATTTACTACACCCGTCCCTGCATCAGTATTAAAGGCCTGGTTCACACTAGAAGCAACCCAAGCCAAGTTATTTACTACACACGTCCCTGCATCAGTATTAAAGGCCTGGTTCACACTAGAAGCCACCCAAGCCAAGTTATTTACTACACACGTCCCTGCATCAGTATTAAAGGCCTGGTTCACAATACACCCAAGCCAAGTTATTTACTACACACTTCCCTGCATCAGTATTAAAGGCCTGGTTCACACTAGAAGCCACCCAAGCCAAGTTATTTACTACACACGTCCCTGCATCAGTATTAAAGGCCTGGTTCACACTAGAAGCCACCCAAGCCAAGTTATTTACTACACACGTCCCTACATCAGTATTAAAGGCCTGGTTCACACTAGAAGCCACCCAAGCCAAGTTATTTACTACACACGTCCCTACATCATATTAAAGGCCTGGTTCACACTAGAAGCCACCCAAGCCAAGTTATTTACTACACACGTCCCTGCATCAGTATTAAAGGCCTGGTTCACACTAGAAGCCACCCAAGCCAAGTTATTTACTACACACGTCCCTGCATCAGTATTAAAGGCCTGGTTCACAATACACCCAAGCCAATTGATTTACTACACACGTCCCTGCATCAGTATTAAAGGCCTGGTTCACACTAGAAGCCACCCAAGCCAAGTTATTTACTACACCCGTCCCTACATCAGTATTAAAGTAATGCCTGGTATTAAAGTAATATGTCAGTAATGCCTGGTTCACACTAGCGACATAAGCAAAAGCAACATATGGAGACGCAGTGCCATAATTGTGAGCAGATTTCGTATTAGTGGGCAAGTTACAGCAATAACTTATCTTACAGTATACCGTGACACTGAAATAGCTTTCCCATTGTTTCTGATCCAATCAAATTACAGACAGACAGACAGACATTTATTATATGGCAGTTCAGTGAGCGGGCAAGATGACTCTGAATGCTGCAATCTGATTGGTTGCTCAGTGGGCAAGATTTTTTCTTGCCTGCTCAGGATTTTCCAAATTTGCTCACAACTCTTCGTATACAAACAGCAATAAAACCCGTACATTTTGAAATAATAATAATAATAATAATAATTCCTAACAATAATCATAGAAATAATACAATCATTAAATAATTAATTAATTAATTAATTAATTAATTAATGTTCGGTATCTAGAGCATAGTTAAGGAAATAAAAACCAGTTCATCCTATGTAGTTTCGCCCAAATAGAACAAATTTTTGATGTATTACTCGCGCAAATGAAGTTCAGGGGGGGTTAAGGCGGTTTTTCTCGCTTTTTTGCTTGGCCAAGCGGAGCCTGGGCAACGGTTTAACGTCAATTGTGTCGTTCGGTATCGAACTTGAAAACTTAGGAACCGATCAGTTTTGTCATGAATGACATTCCCGAGACATGTTGCCAAAACAAATTTGTATACCATTTCCAGGGGGGTGGGGTAGGGAATATTTGTAATTCATGGTTTAATGTTTGGTATCTTGCGCATAGCTAGGGGAAATAAAAGCAAGCCTATCTGATGTAATTTCGTACAGCGAGATAAATTTGTTTATGTAACGCTCGCGCAAATGAAGTTCAGGGGGGTTAAGCCGTTTTAAAATTTTGTTTTGCCTGTCATTCCCCCCCCCCCTGAACTTTAATATCAACCAAATGAAGAAGACCCCCTGCAGTTTTCCATGGGTAACATTTTGGTGAAAACCCCATGTCTCTACGATGTTCTTTTCTACCCGTAAAAATCCATCGCCCTTTCCGTTTCGGCCGCAAAGCATGCTGGGACAGTTTAATTTGCTATTTCCGAGTCCAGAACTGGATTAAATAACGTTGCAGCGTTAAAATCTTAGTTTGGGTAGTAAACACGACGAACACAAGATATTGCTTGGAAATTTGGGGTAAGATATGCGAACCATACAAAACTGAGAGGGGAGGGGTGGAAAATTCTATGCATTTCCTGTTAATAACGGTGCCCTACCCCATTAGAATTGGCTTGAATGACGTTGCAGCTTTGAAATCTTAGTTTGGGTAATAAACACAACGAACACAACATATTGGTTGCAAATTTGGGGTAAGATATGCGATCCATGCAAAACTGAGGGGGGAGGGGTGGGAAATCCTATGCATTTCCTGTTAATAATGGAACCCTCCCCCATTTAGAAGTGGCTAGAATGAGGTTGCATCTTCAAATCACAATGGATCAAGTGATGTGGCAGAGTTAAAACCATGGTTTCTGTACTCGACGAGACGACTGCCATGCGGCATGAACTGCGGATGGCTGTCGGTTCGCGAGCTTGTGATGACATTCAATGCACTTATTGGATGGAAAATAACAATCATTTCAAGGAGAAACTTTTTTGGCGGATGTTTAGGCCACTTATTTCCACGGGAAGTGCTCCAAAATTCCAGTTGAGCCTTAGCAGGTGGAAAATAACCATACACCCAGGATCACTACCATGCAAGTTGCATGGCACTACCCAAGACGCGCTATGACGTAGCTAACATCTAACACGCATGTTGGATTATCGTTAGCGGTATCTACTAGTTCCTAACGATAATCATAGAAATAATACAATCATTAAATAATTAATTAAATAAATAATTAATGTTCGGTATCTAGCACATAGATAATGGCATAAAAACCAGCCTATCTTATGTAATTTCACCCAACTAGATAAAAAATTTGCGTACTAATTCGCGCAAATGAAGTTCAGGGGGGATTAAGGCGGTTTTTCTAAGTTTTTCGTTGGCCGAGCGGGGCCTGGGCAACCGTTTAACTTTAATTATGTGGTTCTGTGTTGAAATCTTAGAAACCGATCAGTTTTGTCATGAATGACATTCCGGAGACATTTTGCTAACACAAATGGGTTTACCATTTCCAGGGGGAGTGGGATAGGGAATAATTGTAATTTATAGCTTGGAGGTGTTAATGTTAGGTACGTTGCGCTATGTTAATGCGAATTAAAACAAGCCTATCATATGTAATTTCATCCAACTAGATTACATTTTTGATGTAATATTCGCGCAAATGAAGTCCAGGGGGGGTTAAGCCATTTTGAAATTTCGTTTTGCTTGTCATTTCCCCCCTGAACTTTAATTTCAACCAAATAAAGAAGACCCCCAGCAGTTTTCCATGGGTAACATTTTGGTGAAAACCCCATGTCTCTACGATGTTCCTTTCTACTGGTAAAAATCCATCGCCCTTTCCGTTTTGGCCGCAAAGCATGCTGGGACAGTTTCATTTGCTATTTCCGAGTCCAGAACTGAATTAAATAACGTTGCAGCGTTAAAATCATAGTTTTGGTAGTAAACACGACGAACACAACATATTGGTTGCAAATTTGGGGTAAGAAATGCGAACCTTGCATTTCCTGTTAATAACGGTGCCCTCCCCATTATAATTGGCTTGAATGAAGTTGCAGCTTAAAAATCAGTGTTGGTAGTAAACACGACGAACACAACATATTGGTTGCAAATGTGGGGTAAGAAATGCGAACCTTGCAAAACTGAGGGGGGAGGGGTGGAAAATCATATGCCTTTCCTGTTAATAAATTTAGAAGTGGCTAGAATGAGTTGCAGCTTAAAATCACAATGGATTAAGTGATGTGGCAGAGTTAAAACCATGGTTTCTGTACTCGACGCGACGACTGCCAATGCGGCATGAATTGCGGAAGGCTGTCGGTTCGCGAGCTTGTGATGACATTCAATGCACTTGGATGGAAATTAACAATCATTTCAAGGAGAAACTTTTTTGGCGGCAATTTACGCCACTTATTTCCACGAGAAGTGCTCCAAAATTCTAGTTTAGCCTTAGTTGCAGCATCAAAATCATAGTTTTGGTACAAACCACGATAAATACAACGTATATTTGCAACTTTTGTGTAAGATCTGTGAAGCTTACAAAAATGAGAGGGGAGGGGTGGAAACCATTTGTATGATTATCGTTAGCGGTATCCACTTGTAATAATAATAATAATAATAATAATAATGCACTTATATAGCGCAAATTAGCATATGAAAAATGTTCAGATGCACTTTTACAAAGTTTCTACTTTTAAAATACACTAACAAACTAATAATTAACTAACTAATTAATTAAGAATAACAGTCCAATAAAATGCTATTACTACGAGTAATAAGACTTCTCTGAATACGTAAGTCTTGAGCTGCTTCTTGAAATAGTCATAGGATTTGATTTGCCTAATACTAGCAGGTAATTTATTCCATAGAAAAGGTGCGGCTGAGGTAAATGACCTATCGCCAATAGTAGACAGTGATTTAAAGGACGGTACGACCAGCAGCAGCTCATTATTATATCTAGCGTTATAAAACGAGCGCCCTCTGACTTTAATTATTTGAGAAATATACGAAGGGATATGATAGCTTTGTAAGTGATAGTAAGTATCTTAAAGATTATTCTAGTTTTGACTGGAAGCCAGTGTAAACTAACAAGAACCGGAGTAATATGTGCAAAACGGGAAACCTTACTAAAGAAAGAAACTATACAATTTGTTACATGAAGGCAAAATAATAGTAATTTAAAACTATTTCTGCTCTTTCGTTTTTAATTAAACTTTTTATAGCGATTAATGCCGTTTTTTCCGGCTTTCGCAAGTTCGAAATGCAGTCTGCGCTGCAGCAAAAACGACTGAATTGAATGCAGCTGCATGGATTAGTGGAGATACATAACTATACTGTATATAGCTGTCACTGAAATACACAGAAGCTGAAATGGCTGTGACTTCAAAAAACACAAAGAAAAGTTTTGCTACCTCACAATGCTACTACAATCGTGGTACAGTCCGGGCAGGGGAGGGGCCTTTGGTCAGACTATTTGCAAACATTGTGATTTCTCACACCCACTAGGGGAAGGTGACTAGTAAAATATTTATTTTTTGACAACGAATCAAGAACATTGGCACAAGATGTTGCTTAATATATGAAAGACTAATGTTTCTAGAATACTCAGCTATAATTATCTAAAGTGCCAAGGAAGCATGAAATAAGTCACACCGACCTTTACTTCTAACTTAATACACATACCGTAATATTTTTCTCATTTTATACAGATACTCTGAATTAGAATCCCGATATACAGTAGACTTTATTCCTTCTTAATTTCGGCACGTGGACTCGTCCCGCGCGGAGACTAAGCCCAAGTCCCGTGGACTCGTCCCGCGCGCACACTAAGCCCAAGTCCCGTGGACTCGTCCCGCGCGGACACTAAGCCCAAGTCCGGCACATATTCTTGTGGAAAAAAGGGTCATGTGCGTCTTCTCACGAAAAAAAAATGTTCGCACGAAAAAAAAAAATAGAACTCTTTGTGCCCATTCTCCAAACTTCTTAATCCTTCCGAGAAACATACGAGCAAGGTTGCATAAAACAATAACACTCAGAGTTAACAGTTGCTCTGAGCTTAGGTTGAAATATAACAAGGCGACCGTGAAAGAAGGCTACTTTGTGACGTTTATACAAAGTCCCCTGTATTCTCCGTGGGGTAAGGTTCGAAGATACAAATCCCCCATATTTTCCCGACCCCTAGTAAAGAGTCTTCAGCAAATCCCCCATAAAGTCCCCATGATAATCATTGTCAGCCCAGGGTCCTCCCAGAGGATGGCTGCTAAAGTAATGCTAGGGACATGCCGTATTTTTGTCCCACTCATCCGAATCCGCTCTAAGTACAAGTACTACTAATGATCAATACATTACTGTGTCTGTGTCTGCGTATGTTGCTTGTGTTTATATCACTAGTGTGAGATAAGAACAAGTACCGCTAATGATCAATACATTACTGTGTCTGTGTCTGCGTATGTTACTTTTGTTTATATCACTAGTGTGAGATACGAAGTACTGCTAATGATCAATACATTACTGTGTCTGCATATGTTGCTTGTGTTTATATCACTAGTGTGAGATAAGAACAAGTGCTGCTAATGATCAATACATTACTGTGTCTGCGTATGTTGCTTGTGTTTATATCACTAGTGTGAGATACGAATAAGTACTGCTAATGATCAATACATTACTGCGTCTGCGTATGTTGCTTGTGTTTATATCACTAGTGTGAGATAAGAACAAGTGCTGCTAATGATCAATACATTACTGTGTCTGCGTATGTTGCTTGTGTTTATATCACTAGTGTGAGATAAGAACAAGTGCTGCTAATGATCAATACATTACTGCGTCTGCGTATGTTACTTGTGTTTATATCACTAGTGTGAGATAAGAACAAGTACTGCTAATGATCAATACATTACTGTGTCTGCGTATGTTGCTTGTGTTTATATCACTAGTGTGAGATACGAAGTACTGCTAATGATCAATACATTACTGTGTCTGCGTATGTTGCTTGTGTTTATATCACTAGTGTGAGATACGAATAAGTACTGCTAATGATCAATACATTACTGTGTCTGCGTATGTTGCTTGTGTTTATATCACTAGTGTGAGATACGAATAAGTACTGCTAATGATTAATACATTACTGTGTCTGCGTATGTTGCTTGTGTTTATATCACTAGTGTGAGATAAGAACAAGTACTGCTAATGATCAATACATTACTGTGTCTGCGTATGTTGCTTGTGTTTATGTCACTAGTGTGAGATAAGAACAAGTACTGCTAATGATTAATACATTACTGCGTCTGCGTATGTTGCTTGGATGCGCTTATGCTTGCATCGCTAGTGTGAACCAGGCTTTAGTCTTCTGCAAACACAACTTTGGATTAGTTTACACGAGTTACTTACGGTAGCAATAGAGCCGAGGCAGTAATAACCGTTTCCTATGTAGCCAGGATTACATGAGCAGTTATGGGTTGCTGGGCCTGTACGGTCACAATGGGCCTAGGATGGAGTAAGAAATGAAACTACTATTCTACTGCACTCTTGTTTCCATATTTAAACTATTCCAGGTAAACATACACAACACACGGCTACAAACCTTCAGGGCACATCCTCCATTGTTGACAAGACAGTTGTTGATCTCTGAGCATTGCTGTCCGTCCCCAGAATAACCAGTCTGACAGACACACATACTCTGCAACAGCACAATCAGAATATAAAACATTAGAAACGGTCACTTTGGCAAAATCCTGTCTGTGCAAATTACATTATGTATGTTCGTTGTTAGTTTCACATCTACTCTTTGAAGTATTTACATTGTAAACCACTGATTTGTAGCTTAGAATTGTAGCCAGAGGGTCAAATAGGGGGGCAGGTGGGCCAATGCCCCCCCCCCCCCCCCCCCTCTCCCCTCCCACGAAGCTGACTATTGCAAGAATGTTAGTATTGTTATTAAACTGTTACTATACTGTACTGTTATTAGACTGTTAGTACTATTACTAAACTGTTACTACACTGTTACTCCATCATGTACACTGTTATTAGACTGTTAGTAATGTTACTACAACAGCTGTTACTATCTAGACTGTTAGTACTGCATGTTACTAGACTGTTACTACTGTTACTAGACTGTGTAGTACTGTTATTAGACTGTTACTACTGTTATTAGACTGTTACTACTGTTACTAGACTGTTAGTACTCAATTTACTAGACTGTTACAACTGTTTTACTAGACAAACTACTGGACAGATTATCCCACCTGTCCAGGTCCAGTGTACTGACACACAGCATTGTCATGGCAACCACCTCCATTAGCTGCCTTGCAAGGGTCGATAGCCACACATACAATACCATCACCACGGAAACCAAAGTAACAAGTACAGTTGTTGGTGCCAGGCCCTGTCTTGGTGCACGTTGCCTAGTAACAGATTACATATCTTTAATGTTGATACTGAAGCAAACCAAAATCTATTCTTGAGGTACAAAACATGCTGTCTTTTTGACACTGAGGTTCACCATGCCACCAAGACTATCAGAGAAGTTGTTAAATGTCTCATTAACTAGTGGAGAACATATCTGATGTAATGACTTGTAATAACATACATCTTTGTATAACATACATTGTGTATCAAGCGTTAGTGGTCCCTATCTTTTCATATACATGTATTCCTTAATGACCTTGTTATTGATGACTATACTTGTATATCCCTCGATAAATATGCAGATGACTGTAACTTACAAATAATTGTATATAAAGACAAACCGGACAAAACTCAAGTAGCTTTAGATTTGTTTATGGACTGGTCTCGACGTAATAATATGGTCTGTAATACTACTAAATGCAAGGAACTAGTCCTAAATAAGAAGGGTCAACGCCGCCACACCTACCAGCCTATTAATAACATCACTCAGTACAATGAACTTAGGATCTTATATAGGCATTACATTCCAGTCGGACTGTAGTAAACTAATTGAAGCTAACAACTGCCTGTACGTAATAACAAGTCTTAGACACGAAGGTTATTGTCAAACACAGATCGACCAATTTAATTTAGAGCTATAGTATTATCTTATAAGATCATGTATGGTTTAACAGTTTACGGAGCCTGTGAGCATAATCTCGACACAGTGCAGCGGTTCCTAAAGAGATGCTTTAAGCGTAAATATTGTTCTAATTTATATAATATCTATGTCTTGCGAGAGAATACCGACCGCCGAAATTTTGCTAAGGTCTGCAGACTTGAAAGTCATCCTCTTAAACCTCTACTACCGAGGGTGAAACCAGCTTCGCGTAACCTACGAACCCAAACGAGCCTTCTTCCTAACGTTAATACCGAAAGGTTCAAGAATAGCAATTTTAACCGAATAGCATTTAAATATAATTTAGTATAACTTAAGCCTATATCAGTATTAGTATACGTATACACTAGTTTTCAGATTCATTTATTATTAACGCACATGTATATCGCTGTTATTTATTTATTTATCTATTTATAAAACACGCTTGTAAGAGAGTATGAACTTTTTACTGGTTTCTAATAAAGACATATTGATTGATTGATATGTATAACTGGTAATAACACATCTTTGTAAGACATATCTGATGTAATACATGTAACTGGTAATAACATACATCTTTGTGGCATGCTCTTCGTCCTGGCTTAGTGCATCGATCAATTTCATAACATGTCAGACCAGATCCCTCATGTCCTGAGTTACATTTGCATCTGAGATGGATAGGAATGCTTCATTATGATGTATTTGGGTGATTTATACACACTTACTAATTAAGATACACAACAAATACTAGTTAATGCAATTGAAGGTGTGCAATAGCAGCTAAAGTGTGTCTTGTAATCAAATTCTCCTTTAAAAAAAACGAAGAAAACTAAGAAGTTGATCACAAGCCAGTTATGGCATTCTGGCATTCCATCCTTTCATTTATCCAGGGGGACACGCATTCGTTATTCCACTGAGCATTATTTAGATACACTCGTAATCTACTTACACATCCGTCCCGTTGTCCCTCACGCAATGAGCATTGATGTGACACAGTAAACTTGATGAACCTACACACAGTGTGTCCCTGACGTCACAGTTATTTCCATGGTAACCAGTGCGACAGGTGCCAGGCCTGCACGTGCCATTACCCATAATGCCATCATCACAGATACCATGCACACAAGTGCATGCTGGGGGAGATAAAATGACACACCTGATTACATTTGGAAATAGCTAGCTTAAACAGGTGACATTGCAAGGGTTCCAAGGATAAAATATTGGTTGAATAAAACAACTTACTCTGATTACAGTAAATTCCAAACTTCCCAACTGTTCTGCACAGCTCGCAAGCTGTTCCCTTGAACAATGGCTTGCACGAACATCTTCCTGTCCCCTGTACTTTGTCATCACACTAGAGAATGTGAAGATTGCATTGGGTTTTACTGCTTTATTTACTTGTAATAATAATAATAATAATGGACAGAGTTTTTCTCCTTTTTATTAAAATCGAGGATCCATAACTTATGGCATGGACCGAGCTAACGAGGTTAATAAGATGTTTATTATATGGCTTCTGTACTCACAGCCAGCTTTATCTCATCTTCAGGTCCATACAGGTAATGGCTAATCATAGCTCGTGACTTAGCCATACAATAAAGGCCTTTATTTCTATGATATCATTATTAATAGTAGTATAGTAGTATATTAGTATTATCTGACGAAGGGCAAGTGCTCGAAACGTCAGCTGCTACTCGCTCCCCACGGCGGTTAGCATACCTTAATCTACTTTTAGTTGAACATACCAGTGTTATCTTCCCCACCAACTAGGCACCCATCATATTACATGTATAGCTAGTATATCTTTTTGTGTTAATATGTTGTTTCTTCCTAATACCTTACCTGTCCATTGCTATTGCACGGTTTATCTAATGGTCCAGGGCATGGATGGCACAATCTGCTGTAGAAACCCTATACAGTCCCTAATACCTTTGCTCTTACCTGTCCATTGCTATTGCACGGTTTATCTAATATGGTCCAGGGCATGGATGGCACAATCTGCTGTAGAAACCCTATACAGTCCCTAATACCTTTGCTCTTACCTGTCCATTGCTATTGCACGGTTTATCTAATATGGTCCAGGGCATGGATGGCACAATCTGCTGTAGAAACCCTATACAGTCCCTAATACCTTTGCTCTTACCTGTCCATTGCTATTGCACGGTTTATCTAATATGGTCCAGGGCATGGATGGCACAATCTGCTGTAGAAACCCTATACAGTCCCTAATACCTTTGCTCTTACCTGTCCATTGCTATTGCACGGTTTATCTAATATGGTCCAGGGCATGGATGGCACAATCTGCTGTAGAAACCCTATACAGTCCCTAATACCTTTGCTCTTACCTGTCCATTGCTATTGCACGGTTTATCTAATGGTCCAGGGCATGGATGGCACAATCTGCTGTAGAAACCCTATACAGTCCCTAATACCTTTGCTCTTACCTGTCCATTGCTATTGCACGGTTTATCTAATATGGTCCAGGGCATGGATGGCACAATCTGCTGTAGAAACCCTATACAGTCCCTAATACCTTTGCTCTTACCTGTCCATTGCTATTGCACGGTTTATCTAATGGTCCAGGGCATGGATGGCACAATCTGCTGTAGAAACCCTATACAGTCCCTAATACCTTTGCTCTTACCTGTCCATTGCTATTGCACGGTTTATCTAATATGGTCCAGGGCATGGATGGCACAATCTGCTGTAGAAACCCTATACAGTCCCTAATACCTTTGCTCTTACCTGTCCATTGCTATTGCACGGTTTATCTAATATGGTCCAGGGCATGGATGGCACAATCTGCTGTAGAAACCCTATACAGTCCCTAATACCTTTGCTCTTACCTGTCCATTGCTATTGCACGGTTTATCTAATATGGTCCAGGGCATGGATGGCACAATCTGCTGTAGAAACCCTATACAGTCCCTAATACCTTTGCTCTTACCTGTCCATTGCTATTGCACGGTTTATCTAATATGGTCCAGGGCATGGATGGCACAATCTGCTGTAGAAACCCTATACAGTCCCTAATACCTTTGCTCTTACCTGTCCATTGCTATTGCACGGTTTATCTAATATGGTCCAGGGCATGGATGGCACAATCTGCTGTAGAAACCCTATACAGTCCCTAATACCTTTGCTCTTACCTGTCCATTGCTATTGCACGGTTTATCTAATATGGTCCAGGGCATGGATGGCACAATCTGCTGTAGAAACCCTATACAGTCCCTAATACCTTTGCTCTTACCTGTCCATTGCTATTGCACGGTTTATCTAATGGTCCAGGGCATGGATGGCACAATCTGCTGTAGAAACCCTATACAGTCCCTAATACCTTTGCTCTTACCTGTCCATTGCTATTGCACGGTTTATCTAATATGGTCCAGGGCATGGATGGCACAATCTGCTGTAGAAACCCTATACAGTCCCTAATACCTTTGCTCTTACCTGTCCATTGCTATTGCACGGTTTATCTAATATGGTCCAGGGCATGGATGGCACAATCTGCTGTAGAAACCCTATACAGTCCCTAATACCTTTGCTCTTACCTGTCCATTGCTATTGCACGGTTTATCTAATATGGTCCAGGGCATGGATGGCACAATCTGCTGTAGAAACCCTATACAGTCCCTAATACCTTTGCTCTTACCTGTCCATTGCTATTGCACGGTTTATCTAATATGGTCCAGGGCATGGATGGCACAATCTGCTGTAGAAACCCTATACAGTCCCTAATACCTTTGCTCTTACCTGTCCATTGCTATTGCACGGTTTATCTAATATGGTCCAGGGCATGGATGGCACAATCTGCTGTAGAAACCCTATACAGTCCCTAATACCTTTGCTCTTACCTGTCCATTGCTATTGCACGGTTTATCTAATGGTCCAGGGCATGGATGGCACAATCTGCTGTAGAAACCCTATACAGTCCCTAATACCTTTGCTCTTACCTGTCCATTGCTATTGCACGGTTTATCTAATATGGTCCAGGGCATGGATGGCACAATCTGCTGTAGAAACCCTATACAGTCCCTAATACCTTTGCTCTTACCTGTCCATTGCTATTGCACGGTTTATCTAATGGTCCAGGGCATGGATGGCACAATCTGCTGTAGAAACCCTATACAGTCCCTAATACCTTTGCTCTTACCTGTCCATTGCTATTGCACGGTTTATCTAATATGGTCCAGGGCATGGATGGCACAATCTGCTGTAGAAACCCTATACAGTCCCTAATACCTTTGCTCTTACCTGTCCATTGCTATTGCACGGTTTATCTAATATGGTCCAGGGCATGGATGGCACAATCTGCTGTAGAAACCCTATACAGTCCCTAATACCTTTGCTCTTACCTGTCCATTGCTATTGCACGGTTTATCTAATATGGTCCAGGGCATGGATGGCACAATCTGCTGTAGAAACCCTATACAGTCCCTAATACCTTTGCTCTTACCTGTCCATTGCTATTGCACGGTTTATCTAATATGGTCCAGGGCATGGATGGCACAATCTGCTGTAGAAACCCTATACAGTCCCTAATACCTTTGCTCTTACCTGTCCATTGCTATTGCACGGTTTATCTAATATGGTCCAGGGCATGGATGGCACAATCTGCTGTAGAAACCCTATACAGTCCCTAATACCTTTGCTCTTACCTGTCCATTGCTATTGCACGGTTTATCTAATATGGTCCAGGGCATGGATGGCACAATCTGCTGTAGAAACCCTATACAGTCCCTAATACCTTTGCTCTTACCTGTCCATTGCTATTGCACGGTTTATCTAATGGTCCAGGGCATGGATGGCACAATCTGCTGTAGAAACCCTATACAGTCCCTAATACCTTTGCTCTTACCTGTCCATTGCTATTGCACGGTTTATCTAATATGGTCCAGGGCATGGATGGCACAGTCTGCTGTAGAAACCCTATACAGTCCCTAATACCTTTGCTCTTACCTGTCCATTGCTATTGCACGGTTTATCTAATGGTCCAGGGCATGGATGACACAATCTGCTGTAGAAACCCTATACAGTCCCTAATACCTTTGCTCTTACCTGTCCATTGCTATTGCACGGTTTATCTAATGGTCCAGGGCATGGATGGCACAGTCTGCTGTAGAAACCTGCACAGCATTCAACATTCTACAAACAAAACAGCTAGAGTGAACAAGTTGCACCTTTACAATTAAAGTGGATGGTAAGAGATTGGAAAATGATCGGTAATTGGTAAGTATAGTTAGTAAATGGTCTGCTCTTTACGGTGCAATTTTGTCACTGTAGCCAATAAAACATACAGCATAAAATGGATTTGTTAAAGTCGTCAACTGATATTTGTTCTTGTGAACACCACAACATAAATATAATGAGATATAAAAAAACAGATTAGAATTAAGTAAACCACCATACCACTATATTTTTTCGGCACTCCCTCATCTGACAGCCAGTAAATGTGTGTAGTCTGAATCTGTACCTCATTCGGTAGAAACAACTCCTTTTGTCAACCTAAATAATAGCAGGCTTGTTACACTTGGTAATGAGAAGTAAAACAAACTCAATGATGTGTAGTTATTTACAGATGGTATAAAGTCTATTGCAGTTAGTTACACATGGCATGCAGTCTATTTTAGTTACCGTAAACACCATTGATAAGCCGCACCTATTTACCCAAAATTTTCGTTCAAGATCGGCGGTGCGGCTTATCCACGGGACAACCTATTAAAAGTTCCATATATAAATTAACATTTTAAAAGAAATATTAAGCTATATGACACCAAACCAAAGTAAGCAAGCACTGGCCATTGCTTTTGCAAGTTTGGTGGCTCCTAACAGATCCGTTTATATTGTTCCTCCGCAAGCATGAAAATACCACGCTAAATGGCCCAACATTTCTTCGCTGTTTAGCACTTTAACAGCAACATTTGTCGAACTGATCTTCCACCTCTCTATGAGTAACAAGTTTTCCTCTGATAGATGGCTTCCAGATATCCTTTTAGACATGATAGCAACAGACAGCTAATGAAAAAGCAAACTACTCCATGTTGTTTTGACTTTGTTCAGTGAAACTAAAACTTCTGGGTCCTGTTGTTCATTAAGGGTGGATAGCGCTATCCACTGGATAAATCGTTATTGGTGGGTAAAAATAATAAGCTAGTTTGGATGCTAGTTATCCACGAGATAAGGTGCCAGTGGATAGCGTTATCCACCCTGTGAACAACAGGACCCGGGTGTCCAGTTTTTCTCTTCCAACAAGTGCCTGGTTACTAAGCTATAACGACCTTATCTCGTTTTTGGTGAACTAATCGTCGATAACTCAGGTTTATTTTTGTTTACTCGCACAATTACGGCCACAAATGGCTGCAGAACAGCTATAACATCCCAAACTAGCTATAACATCCCAAACTAGCTATGAACCAGGTTTTATAGTAAACGAACAAATAAATACAATAAGTACATAGAGAAATATACAAAAAAAGGACTGATACAAATTTCAAACTGAGCAATATTCACTTACCGACTATTCAGGTTCAACATGGCGGCCACTAACTAAACGAATTACGCGCCAAAACTAATTTATACAATGAACGAGGAACGCCTGACTAAACGAGATACGAAGAACGCACGAATGATATAGGAACACTAACGAGCACTAGCCGAAACCTGAAACACTGCATGATCACAAAACGAACACTAAACGAGAGGCAAAACACGGTACAATCACTATGACAATAAAAACAACATTTTGGTGACTACACCGGCCCTTAAATGAAATAATTACACGATTTCATTTATCACTAGCCACCAATACTAGCGAACTAACAATCGTTCAATGCTCTATCAAGGTTCATTTATTTAGCAATGTTCTATGCAATGTAATCACGATGCATCCATCTCCAGACGACACAACTTTGTCACAGGGCGCACAAGGATAGTCGTTGATGACTTTACATCTCTTCGACGTTGACGCTTGGTGCGCGTCACCACGGTTGAACTCGTTCGCACCTTAGCTGTGCGGATCAATCCATCTCTTCCTTGGTTGACCTCCACGACTCTTGCCATCGGCCACTGTCCTCTGGGAAAGTTCCCATCTACAAGTAGCACTAAATCTCCGACCTTCAGGTTCTCCTTCACTTCGCTCCATTTCTGTCGCAGTTGTAGGGTTGGAAGATACTCGCATGACCACCTTTTCCAAAATACGTCCGAGAGGTACTGCGCCTGCCTCCACTGTCGTCTGCTGTGCAAATCATCCTTGTTAAATATTCCAGGTGGTAAACACGGACACGGGCGTAACTGCAACAAATGGTTTGGCGTCAAAGGATCATCATCCGAGGGGTCTTCACTACATCGCGTCAGAGGTCTGCTATTCAAAATACTCGTTGCTTCTGCCATCACGGTTGACAGAACTTCGTCTGAGAATATTTGCTCTTGCAGCAACGCTTTCAGGATATTCCGCACCAATCTGATCATCCTCTCCCAATCATCTCCCATATGGCTCGCACCTGGCGGATTGAAGATCCACTGAATCCCTCTCTGGATACAGAACTCGTTGATCCTTTGCTGGTCACTTCGAATCAGTTCCGGATACCCACGGAGGCTGATAAATCTTCTTAATGCATTGATCATCGAATCTGTGTTGAGCGAATGAGCAATCTCTATATGTACAGTACGTACTGTCAGGTAGGTAAAGATGCAGCCGTAGCGCTTCAAATGCTTCCTCCCTTGCTTGACTTGTAGTGGTCCGAAGTAATCTACTCCGACAAACGTGAACGGGGATCGTTCAGGGGTTACTCGTTCTCGTGGTAGATCTGCCATGAACTGCTCACAAGGTTGTGTATTTCTCTTCTGACAGTTTACGCATCTTCTTATCACACGTCTTACAACTGTTCTTCCCTTGACTATCCAGAAGCACTTCCTTAGGGATGAAAGTACAAGCTCCTGACCCATGTGGCCGACATCTTTATGGTGTTGGTTAACAATTAAATGGGTCACGTGGTGCTTGCTTGGGAGTATCTTCGGGTACTTGAGCTCATCATCAACCGAAGAGCATCCTATTCGACCTCCAACTACCAGAAGACCATCCTTTAATACTGGATGTAACTTGTAAATCGACTGTCCAGCCTTCTACTCTTCTATGGTTTGTCTTTCTACTTGTATCACCCTCTGTAGCTGTAAGTATTCCAAGCACTTCAGGAAAGGCTGATTTCTGCACATGTCGGATAATCTCTACTTCCGCTTTACGAAGCTCATCCACTTTTAGGTAGCCAGTCTCTACAGCCTTTATATCCGTCTTCTCACTTTCCTGCACAGCTCCATCACTTCTGCTTGACAACCTCTTTTGCACGCAAACCTTCAACAGGAGAAATTGTTTGTAGCGCAATAACCACGCAATGGCTCTCTTCAGCTTCCACCAGGAAGAGTATTGGTGAATACAATCCTCCAGCCCATTTCTTTCAGCTGCGACGGTGTAAATCTGAGCCTCCTTCCTCGCCTCTGGATCTTCATCTGTCAAATCTGGGATTACTGTAGTTGGTGGCTCTTGTATCTTCAACAGAAGCTGACACTTTAGTGTCTATGGTTAAATCAGCAAAGTCTGTTCTCCAAAGTCTATCTAACTGACGTCTTAACTCTTGCTCTTGGACTTCAGGACGATCCTCCACGTGAAGAAAGTTCACTGCAGAGCTATTCTCGTCCTTCCTTCCACCCACAGCGCCCATCACCGTCCATCCCAGTTCGTACCGGACTGCAATTGGCTCTTCCTTTTTACCCGATTTGTACTCCAGCGGGAGGAAAAGACTTGGTCTCTCCTTGACACCGATCAGTAACATAACAGCTCCATCTTGTATATCATTAACATGAATGTCTCTGAGGTGAGGCCAGCGATTGAAATCTTCTCTCTTCGGGATGCAGCTCTTCGGAATTGGCATTTGCTTAACGGTCTTCACATTCGACAACCCTATAACAACCATCTCGTCCATAGATTTCACCACTATGTTAACCAATTTGCTTTCCACTTCAGTTGAGCCAGTCATTCCTGTTAGAGTAAACCTAACATTACTGCCATCCAGACTGAGTCTTCTCGCCAACTGCTCATGACAAAGAGTAACTTCAGACCCATTGTCCAATAATGCATACGTCTCCACACACGCATCTCCCCCTTGTCCTTGAACTTTAACTGGTACAACTCCAAGACAAACTCTTGCGTCACCGACTCCGGTTGCAGCTACAGCGACTCCAACATCATCCGCCGTAGCGTTTGCCAGCACGCTGTTTCCGGCCCCCACTATCAGTTGTTTGCTGCTGCTGCGTATCTTGTTGATCACTGCTACCGGCACTTGAATTACCTCTACTTCGCATGCTCTGATTATTAGACTCGCTTGTGCCTTGACCCGGATGATGCATCAAAGTGTGGTGATTTCCTCCACATTCTGCCTTTTGACACTTGAAATTAGTCTTAGGACAGTCTTGAGCGATATGGTTTTCAACAAGACATTTGTTACAAAGTCTGTGTCGCTGCACCAACTTTCTTCTGTCTTGATATGAGAGATTCTTGAAAGTTTCACACTTCCAGATCCTGTGCTGACCGGAGCAAGCTAAACAATTTCGAGCAACAGGAGGCACGGTGCTTGAACTTCGATCGACTGGAGTTGCAGTACTTGAACTTTTATTCTGACCGGGTGCAATTCCGGTTGCTAACGTTGTCGCCCTCGGGAAGATTATCTGCTCTCTCTCTTTGTCACTCTTGCTTTGTTTCTCTTCCTTCACAATACTTCGAGTCATGTCTTGTCCAAACTCGTTGTCAACTAATCTGGCTCTTTCTTCGATAAACTGAACAAAGTCTCTGAATCTGGGTCTGAAGCCGCTTCCAATAATGACGCCAGCTCGTTCGGTCCAGCGACCTCTCAGAAACATTGGTATTATTTTGGCTAATTCCCTTAAGGTGACCATGTGATTCAAATCCGTCGCGTACCCATTCCCCATGCCTGTCAGGGTGCGGTCCGCAGTGTTTGCTGTCGCGCAAACCCCATCAAGGAAGCCCCATCAGCCTTCTTCAAATATGGAATGTTCGTCAATTTCCTCAAGTGTGCCTTCGGCTACCAAATGCGGTTTTCCGAAATTTTCTCTCAGTGTTCGTTTACCCACTCGATATCCTTGGTCAACAGGTAAATTTACACAACTCTCCACTGCTTCTCTTGCTTTTCCTGTACAATGTTGAATCAATAACTGCAGTCTTCTGGATTCATCAGGATTGTCCTTTTCCAAACAGGTTTCAAAATTATGTATAAATGTGATATACTTTAAAGTATCCCCATCAAACCGCAGATATTCGATCTTTGGAGTGCTTAGTACTTGTTGTAAGGCTTTCACCATCTCGTATTGACCACTCAAATGTTGAGGTTCACTAGCGTCCACTGCTCTAAACACAGGAGTTTCAGGAGGAAAATAAACAGCACTCGCAGCCTTTACAGCGACGTCACTTGTCCGGAGAGAGCCTTGTTCCTGTACTTGAAGGGAAAGCTGAGCTCGTTTGGCCTCTGTTTCAGCTTCTAGCACTTCGAGTTTCATTTTTATTTGTTGTTCTTCGCGCTCTATTTCTTGTTTTATTCTAAGTTGTTCCAACTTCAACTGTGCCAGTGCCACATCCTCGGTTCGTGACAATTTAGAAGACCTTGTCGATCTTGAGCCAATCTTAGAAGCACTGCGACGGTTTGACGACACGCGTGATGATCCAGAAGTGCTACTGAATTCGTCCACATATCGTCCAGCTTTCTTCGCTTTCTTTTTCCATAATTTAATAGCAGAATCCAAGTTTAACTTCCGCTGCATTTGTTCGGTGTAACTGTCGTAGCTCTTTGCTCTAGAGATTTCAGTATCTAAGAGTTCTACATATTTCTCATGCACATTCATGAATCTGCCCCATGCATCTGTGTAGCTCGCCATATTCTGAGAAATATCATTCCAGCTCACTCGTATGTTACTCAGCATGGCTTGTACTTCATTATACATTAGTGTCAGAACGCCGATATTCCCGGATCTCGACCGTTTTACAGCCTCCACATCCTCAGCATTTCCAGTACTAATACGAGGTTCTTCTAAACTTATTTTACTCATTCGACTATCTTCTTTGCTTTGAGCGTCCATATTTTCTAAAAGCCCAAGCAGGTTGTAGCGTTCCTCCAAGCTTCCAACGCTCGGAACTCGTTATAAGTCGAATGACATGTTCGAAATAAGTTCATTAATTCATCCACAAAGTAGCTTGTAACGCGGACCAATTTCCACTTGTCAGTACTCCAATAAGCGGACCAATTCCACTTTAAATCCACCACTAGTCGCCATCTGTATGAAGTCGAAAACTATAACGACCTTATCTCGTTTTTGGTGAACCAATCGTCGATAACTCGGGTTTATTTTTGTTTACTCGCACAATTACGGCCACAAATGGCTGCAGAACAGCTATAACATCCCAAACTAGCTATGAACCAGGTTTTCCAGTAAACGAACAGATAAATACAATAAGTACATAGAGAAATATACAAATAAAGGACTGATACAAATTACAAACTGAGCAATATTCACTTACCGACTATTCAGGTTCAACATGGAGGCCACTAACTGAACGAATTACGCGCCAAAACTAATTTATACAATGAACGAGGAACGCCTGACTAAACGAGATACGAAGAACGCACGAATGATATACGAACACTAACGAGCACTAGCCGAAACCTGAAACACTGCATGATCACAAAACGAACACTAAACGAGAGGCAAAATACGGCCATCCCTTCATGTAGGACGACACGAATTGCTACCAAATTGTATTCTATTGTATTGTATTGTGTTGCGTTCTATTGTTGTATTGAATTGTATTGTGTTGTATTCTATTGTATTTTTGGTAAAAATTCGTGTCGTCCTACATAAAGGGATTGCCCAAAACACGGTACAATGACTATGACAATAAAAACAACATTTTGGTGACTACATAAGCTATGGATGAATGTGAGCCTGTTGTTTTGGTTGCCAGGTAAAATTTGATCTAAAAAGTGACCTGAATGAACAGATCCTGTTAAACAAATACTATGAAACGATATATCATGTATCAATTTATACTATTGCAGAGCTGAAATTACAGTTACCTGGGGGAGTTTTCTCCAGTTTGAAGGTTACAATGTATGCCGTTTGATTTTCTTCCAATGAAAAAAAATTGTTCCCTAAACTCAAGCTTCGAAACTCGGGGTGCAGCTTATCTATGGGTGTGGCTTATGCATGGGTGTTTATGGTACTTACAGATGGTATATAGTCTATTTTAGATACTTACAGATAGTATAAAGTCTATTTTAGATACTTACTGATGGTATAAAATCTAGTTTAGATACTTACAGATGGCATAACGTCTATTTTAGATACTTACAGATGACATAAAGTCTATTTTAGATACTTATAGATGTCATAAAGTCTAGTTTAGATACTTACAGATGGTACATAGCCGGCCATACATCCACGATTTGGAAAACGATCAATCATGTCACAGCGATAGCACATTGCCTGGAATTAAACAGATTATCGATCAAAACCTGGCAAAAGACTGAAATCAAGCTGGTTTACTCCAGGAGCCCATTACCAGGAGCGTTCCTCTGTTATGGGTTGGGTCCCCAGCACAGAGGTAGATGAGGCTATTTTTAGATTCGAAATTCCCGCGAAAAGAGGTCGCCGCCATGTTGGTGCCCTTAAACAATAGATCCCTCGTTAGCTCCTTTTGTTGGGGCACCAACATTTGAATCTCTGGGGATTGAGTGAAAACCAGCAATTCGAATTCCCACGTTGAAAGTGAGAAGAATGATAATGAGAAGTAACGTTAGCTATCTGATTGGCTAAGAATAGCCTACCTTTGTTCTTTTTCGCGCGAAACGCAATGCTAAAAATAGCCTCGTCTACCTCTGTGCTGGGGTACAGACACAGTGGGGAAGATGGACGCTCCTGGTAATGGGCTCCTGTTTACTCTCATATTCACAGATTTCACAGAAGAAAATAATCAAAAGATGTTATGTAATAAGTACATTAATTTTGTACTTTTCATATGACCTGCACTTTCCTTTCAAAACCATTTACAAAAGTCACGTGATGAGGGACGTACGTGTTTGATGTGAGCGAGCTGAAAAAATCCGTCTGCCCCTGCTCAATGTTTTGTTTATTGTTTTGCCATTATTAAAACAAACTAAGTGGTCATATGATAAAAAACATATTGACTGAAGTGAGGTCGGGCCGAACAGGATGTTTTTACGCTCAGTCCGTAAGTCATTTAAGTACCAGCTATTATTGAGTAAGTGGGAGAGCCGGATATTTGGCTCAAGGTCAAGATGTACTATGTTGTGGTTTAAACATTATTTTTTCAAGATTCTAAAAAGAGAACTTTAATGTTTACTGAGGTTAGGTTTATTTAAATGTTGGGTTAGGGTTTGGATTACAAACGTAGTTCACAGGACCATTGAAGAAGCATTATTGTTCTGTGTTGTTCAGTGATCAAGCCCTAAAAAGCCTAATTTTGTGACTACTAAAACCCCTAAATTCCTATATTTCCTCAAGTCTCTAAACCACACAGCAACTCTTTGCTGTGAAGGGACCAGACAATGCTATTATACACACTAACTTACCTTACAGGTATGTAACATACAGTGGACAGTACTGGACATGATGTGTTACCGACGTGTCTGGTATTATAAAATATGATAATACAATGTACTGGTGATGGGACCAGATTGTATTTATAAGTTATACCATGGCATTTCGGGGTATTAGTGATTTAAATTGCCCCGAGAGCCGAGGGAAGATTTGTAAAAGTCCCGAGGCCGCTTTTACAAATCTTCCCGCGGCTCTCGGGGCAATTTAAATCACTAATACCCCGAAATGCCATGGTATAAGTTTGTTATACCATGATCGCCGAGGAACGAAACAAATCTCTGAGAAGTTTAGTTTTCTCTGCCGAAACTAAAGACGTCGCAGTCGAGTTGCTTTCGAAAACGTTTTGTTTAAAGCTTGACTGAGCGCCATTGATTAAACGACCCTGGCTTCCCCTGGGTAAAAGCGTGTTGTTTTTGAGAAGAATAACACTAAAATACAATGTAATTATGCGGTTGACTAAATATTCAAAGAGCATGAATGGATTTTTATTACGTCACGTTTATGGTTTTAAGTATCCCACATGGAAGAAGCGGGTTTGAGAAATTAAGAGAAGAATATGCAGATTGAAATAGGTCATCCCACATGGATTACATTGAAGGTTATGATGAAGACAGGTCAGTTTGGATTCAGTATTTTTCATCCGGGAGCGTAGGGCTAGTCGTGCCAGAGGGGAGCAGGAGTTGATGCTTTTGACCTTCTCACTTCCAACCTGCATTCTCTTCTAATTTTCCCTCATTACGCATGCAGGGGAAATTTAGAAATATGCATTGTTTCGAAATTTCCCGGCGGGAAATTTTGAAAACAATGCATATTTCTAAATATCCTGCCATCAGGGAAAATTAGTGGTTTAAATGTGCCTCGGAGAACAAAAGAATCCGAGACTACCATGGTATAACAATAATTATAATATGTATAAATATTATACAGTTTGTACTTGGGATGAATAAACATGCTTTAATTCTTGAACTTGCTTAGTTATTTAACATATTAATATGAGTCGCAAAGATCTCTGTATTTTTGGTCATTCTACAGTGTCATTTCATATACCGTGAAATATCGCCAAACCAGAACATTAGTTATGGTGTTCTGTCTGCCTACAGCAGCACTTTTGTACTTTCTAAATCCGGACAAGTCGATTATGGATCTAATTAGAGCCCAATCATTCAGTGGTGGAAGCATGGCGTGACTGTCATCTCACTGCCATTTACTCAGCAGCCATATGGTTTTAACATCATTATACTATGCTGTGGAGATATACATCCTCTACCTGCAGGCCCGGATGTGCTAACCTAGAGAAATCTACAACAACTTCAAAGCACATCAAATACAAGTTATCTATCAAGTAATGACTCTGCCTTTATTCAGAAAGCGAAATCACTTAATATTTGGAGGGAAAATTCAAGTAGTCTAGTCCAAGGATTACAGATGAATGCCCCTAATCCTATTACAGTGAGAATTTGCCAAAGACCTCCATGTGTGACTTGATCATTTCCAAATGGATAGACATTTTGTCAATTACTGAGAGCTGATTGTCTGATAATAATGCTTATAATCCTACTGTTGCGGAAATTCTGAATACTCTACAAGATTTCACATTTTAAAATGTACCTAGAACAACATGCAGGTGGTGGAGTTGGTTTATTTCTTCGTAAGGGGTTCGATATTAAGCAAAACGAAATGACAACGTTTGCATCAATGGAGTATATGGACGTTGCTATAACGTCAAAGAACTTAGTCATTCGTCTTGTTGCCATTTATCGCTGTCCTCCATCTAAAAAGAGCAAACTTACATTACCATTATTTTTTAATGAATTTTCTAGACTACTTGAAGACCTTACTGTTGTGCCTGGCTATTTGATAATCTCTGGGGAATTTAATTTCCATATGGAGGATTCTTCTGACTGTGATTAATAATAATAATAATTTAATACTTATATTGCGCAGTTTACATAAAATGATCAATTGCGCATAACATCTAGTAAGAATATAATAAAAATATGTTAAAAATATTCCATATGGAGGATTCTTCAGACTGTGATGCAGCTCATTTTGCTGATTTGTTAGACTCTGCGGGACTGGAACGAAGAGTTGTGGACACTACACATCGACGCGGTCATATTTTACATCTCTTTATTGATCGTCAAGAAGAGTCTCTGCTTTGAGGCACACCTGAAATCGTGTCTGACCTTCCTTCTGATCATAGCGCAGTCATCTGCTCTTTTGATCTGCCCCGGCCTTGTGCATCTAACAAAGTCATCCGTCACAGTGATCTGCGCAACATGGATTTATAACCATGGCGTAAGAGCGTTCTTCAATCGTCTCTCTGTGCGCCCACACGAGACTCTACGACACTTGATGTTAACATCCCGAATGCACCGTGGTTCAATGAGAGTCTTAGAGAATTAAAGAGACGTCGTCGTCAGTGTGAACGGAAATTCTTCTCTGTGCATCTAGAGATCCATCACCAGATCTATAAGGAACAGTGCCGCATTTACATCGCAGCACTTAATTCCGCTAAATCTGAATATTATAAACACAAAATATCAAGCTCTGACCAAAATCAGCTGTTTCGCATGATTGATGGTTTATTCAGGGTCAAACCAGTCACTCCATTGCCATCGTACACATCCCTGCAATTTTTTGTGGAGGACTTTAGTGGGTATTTCTCGTTGAAGATACAGGCTCTCAGGGATAATCTGATGATTTCCAACTTGAGGATACTGGAACAGTTGACAGTAGTCGACACTCCACTGTGCGCCAGTTCATTTAGGGAATTTGCTTTAGTATCTAAGAACTACGTACGTGACGTTGTAGAACAGTCCAAGACTAAAACCTGTTCTCTTGATCCGATACCAACCCAAATTGTGAAACAGTCTGCTGATGTGTTAGTAGGCCCAATTACCGACCTTGTGAACTCATCACTTTCATCAGATGTCTTTCCATCTGCTTTTCAGAAGGGAGTTATTCATCCATCAATTACGAAACATTCTCTTGATCATAACCAGTACCCTAGCTATCGACCTATCAAATGTAGCATTCTTGTCCAAGATCTTAGAACGTGTCTCAACTAGACAGACTATGAACTAGCTACCTTATTGAGAACAAACTTCTAGCTAAATTTCAGTCGGCTTACAGATGTTTTTTATAGTACGGAAACTGCTCTAGTGCGTGTGTTTAATGACATTTTAATGGCCATTGATAAACACCAAGACGTCATACAGATCATGTTAGACTTATCGTCAGCGTTTGACCATACTGTATTACTTCAGAGACTCAGACACCGTTACGGAATAAATGGGACAGTTTTCACCTGGTTTCGTTCGTACCTTGTTAGAAGAACTCAGTCGGTCCAAGTTAAGGATGCTATTTCCTCTGAGAGATCATTAAGTTATGGTGTTCCTCAATATCAGTATTGGGTCCTCTTCTTTTCCCCTCTTCTTTTCACCATTGGAGGATGTGATTATCTCGCATGACGTCAACTGTATGATGTATGCAGACGACACACAGTTATACGTGTCTAGTGACTCCCAACGTGATCGTGCCAATGTTTTGTCTCTGCTTGAACTGTGCACGAAGGACATTGTTACTTGGTGTACGAAGACCGACCTCGTGTGCAATCCTTCAAAGACCGAAGTTATCCATTTCCATTCACGTTATAATTCCAGTCAGTGTGATGTAGGTCTTGGCGCTAATGTTGATGGCTCTTTCGCTAGTAAACCTGCTGCACTTAATCTTGGAGTTATCATGGACAGCTGTTTAACTCTGTCAGATCATGTAAACAACATCTGCAGATCTGCTTCACTTGCGATACGTAACATTGGCCGAATTAGAAAGTATATTGGTCAAAGTGAGTGTGAGAAACTCGTCCATGCATTTATTACATCTAAGCTCGATAGTTGTAACAGCATATTGTATGGTCTTCCGGCTGTTCAGCTTGATAAGCTGCAACGTATCCAGAACACAGCTGCTAGGATTGTAGACAGGGTGAGGAAACGTGACCACATCTCCCCAGTTCTACGAGATTTACACTGGCTTACCGTTAAAAACAGAATTACTTTTAAGGCCTTATTGTTGGCTTACAAAATCCTTCATAACCAAGCACCAGGATATTGAAATGAACTGCTTATCTGTTACAGACCTAATCGTTTGTTAAGATCATCTAACCGTAATTTCCTGCAGGTTCCTAAGTCTAATACTAAGACTTACGGGGAGCTTTGTAAAGCTGTGGAATGCACTACCTGACAACGTTAGAAATGCGAACTATCTCAACATTTTTAAAGCCAAACTGAAAACACCTCTATTTAATCAGTAGTATTAGCTTATCTGTTGTCGATTTTATTACTTTACATTGACTATGTATTTTACTGTTACTTTTTCTTATTTAGACTTTGATATTTTATATGGTTGTAAATAGTATAGCTCGTAGATAATTGTATAGCTTATTATCAATATTTGTATTCAATTTAAAAATCGTAATTAATTAATATAATTTAAGTAATTATAGATTTAGCTATACATGTTTTTCAATCTGTAAGAGCACTGAGACTTTGTATAGTGCTCCTAAAACGTTATTATTATTCATGTTGCAATTTTAAACCCCCAAAAATAAACCACAACATACACGATTTAACTCAGTCACTTTCAAATGCCATGCTTTTTCCGGCCCACTCATGTCAAACACATACGCCCACTATGTCAAATACGTACGGCCCACTCATGTCAAACACATACGCCCACTATGTCAAATACATACGGCCCACTCATGTCAAACACATACGCCCACTATGTCAAATACATACGGCCCACTCATGTCAAACACATACGCCCACTATGTCAAATACATACGGCCCACTCATGTCAAACACGTACGGCCCACTCATGTCAAACACGTACGGCCCACTCATGTCAAACACGTACGGCCCACTCATGTCAAACACGTACGGTCCACTCATGTCAAACACGTACGGCCCACTCATGTCAAACACGTACGGCCCACTCATGTCAAACACGTACGGCCCACTCATGTCAAACACGTACGGCGCCCATCACGTGACTTTATAAAAGGTTTTAAAAGGAAAGCGTGTGGGGGACCATACAGCTCGTACGATAAATCAATGATCACTTTCTTCACGTGGTCTAATGACCACTTTGCCAAATATCGGTGACAGCGCTAACATCAAGTGTTGTTTGTTACCTGCCGTATATCATAGCGTATTATGTTGCAGTACTTTGGTACTAGTGGTAGGATGTCATTTGGGAGTAGGACATCATCAATCAAATGAATCACCCCAGTGCTAGTCACGATATTAGTTTCTATAACATGTGCCTTGCCACCTAGAACCAGCTGACCCTAAAACACAAAATACACACTGGATTACTAATCTGGATAACGAAACAAGAACTTTACAACTAGGAAGCATTCCATAATCTTGTCTTTTGTAGCTGATCAGCTACAGAGACTTCCTACTCATAGCAAAGATGAACACATGACGTATCTTCCTCTAAAAAAAACATTGAAGTGATTTTGGTTACTTCTCAAGTCGTCTTTATAATTCTTGGATGTGGCACTTGCTGTGGTTTAGTAGCACCCATTAATATGGACTCTCTTCATTACGGTGCCCACTATAACGATCGAGAGTTGACTGTATTGATGGACACTAGAACCATCTGTGGATCGTTCTATTGTTTATTAGTATAAACTAACTAGTGGACTATTACAAATCCTGCATTCTGATTGGCTACCCTACTATAGGTCTATTTGTGATAGCCCATGGTGGAGGAAAACCGCACGCATTTTCACGAAGTAATAGCAGTTTTTCAACTCAATTTATTTATTTCTATTATTTTCTACTGTCCGACTAGTTAGTTTATACTAAAACAATTAGACCTCTCGCCCTCATGGGCTACGAGTTAAATAGCCCATTCGGCTGCGCCTCATGGGCTATTGACTCGTAGCCCATTCGGGCTGCGGGTCTAATTGTTAAATAGTTGTTTACTTACCCGTGGTCCAAGTTGAACAGCTGTTGCTACACCTGCGATTGAAATCACTTTTTGAAAGGAGATGAGGTCTGTTATGTCAATCTGCCAACACAAACATATCTTATAAGAACATCATCCGAATGGAAGAAAAAGCACTGAACTTGGAGAATTGGTGTTTGTGAGAATTCACAACCACAGATACAACGTACATGCTCATGAGGGGTTCAAATTTGATCAGCAATTAACTGCTTCTATTACTTAGTCAATCACATACCCTAGCGAGTACAGTAAATAAATATGACACACATACCTTTAGGTTTATTATGTGGTTTTTGAGTAAATATGTGAGTTTTTGTTTTCCCTGTAAAATAGAAAACAATGTGATTTTAGCAAACGGACTTATAGCTTATTAGTTTACAAGCGTTTCAAGAGTTTTTCCTAAATCAGCACATTAATTTCTTACATTATAAGTGCCACACTACAGCATCAAACTTACACACGAAGTTCTGGTATAAAAGGGTTAACCCCTCCTCTTCCTTTAGAACTAGAAATTTGAGATTCAAGTTGCAGAGCAGTGAAGAAAGCAAGTGAGTATCGCAGTCCTCTCCTGTTAGACATTTCTAAGGTTTTAAACAAGCCGTAAAAAATAATAGAGGCAAGATACGGTACATGTAGTTGTTCATTATTGACTGCTAATGGTACTTTCTGACTGTTTATGAACTCTGTTGCTCTTACTCTGAAGTTGTTTGTATTTTATTTTGTGCGATAAAGTAGGAAGCACTCAAGTGGAGCATACAGATATGTTCACTCCACAAAGGCCGAGTGGCATATGGCCTGGCCATGGCCCTTTCATACCGAAATTTACTGGTCAAACAATTCTAAAACCTTTTCCATAATGAGAGGTTTTGTCTCCTCCCCCAGCTGAGTTGGCCCCTTCCAAATCGATGTTTCATGTGGCTAAATGTATTCTAGGCAAAGTTAAATTCGAGACAATGCTGGCCATCAGTCTCCCACATAACAGTATGGTTCTCTGTGTGTGTGGGGGGGGGGGGGGAGGTTCTGTGTGTGTGTGTGTGGGGGGGGGGGGGGGGGGGGGGGGGAGGGGGGGGGAGGGGGGAGGTCCCCGGGATTTATCAGGGGCTTAAGTGCTGGTGGTGCAATCGCATTCATAGCAGTCTGTTGATTTTTGCGGATCATTGAGTGCTTGCTGTTGCGTGTGGGGCTGATTTTTGCGGATCAGTGCTTCATTTGTTGCTCTTGGTGAGATTATCGTCCTCCATGGCTCGCCAAACGCGTAACAGCTTTGCCAGTTCGCTATTTCCGGTCACCTTGCCCTTGGTCTCGTCGGGAGTCGAAGGCGAATGTTCGAGTTCGTGTCCTGTGCCATCCATGACTTCAGGCGTGACTCAAACTAGCGGCTCAATGGCAGTTCAACTGTTCCCGGAGATCCTGGCAGCGGTAACCATGGCTGTGAAGTCAGCTTTCGTAGTGGAGAAGTCGTCGTTAGCTGCTCCAGGTACAGCGTCAGTGCCAGTGGTTAGCGCATCGAATGTGGTCCCTTAACACTCACAGGCGGATAACCTGAACTCGAGAACCGTGGATCTTCTTTCGTCTGGGATTGGATTCTCACTCCTCAAGTGTCTTCATCACATACGGGGCAGCAAGGTAGGTCGCCACTTGTTGTTCCCTCGTTTATTAGTACTTTTGCATCGCCTGTGCCGTCGTTTGCTTCGTTAACCCCGAGCTCACAGGCCATGAGTATGGCTGAAGGAAGCATCATGGTTGGCCTCGTGCCCAATACAAACATTCCAGAAATTCCGGGTGTGTCTCCAACGCTTCAGCAACCATTCATTGTTGGCCCCGAGTTTCCTCCAATCCCTTCAAAAATTGTGGCCTCGATTGTATCTGGAAAATATGTTGACTTTAGCGACCTTATCTCAGTCAATTTAGCCCAGAATGATCCACAGCCGCAGTTGTTGTTCGACGGGCGTGTGGTTCTGACGTCGATCGCCAAGAAATAACGCCGCCGTTTGGATGATATAGTTAGCTGGGTTGAAGCGTTTACAGTTCTCACTTTGTATTTCCCACAGCGGGGGAGGGATCTTACACAGTATAAGCTTATGACCAGGCATTCCGGGAGCACGCAGCAGCGATGAAGCTCGTGGACTAGTTTACCAGGAGGTCTGGCTTCGGATTCATCAGAACCACATGGCTCTAGCGCATCGCGGGTGGTATGCAAGTCATGGAATCGTGGCATTTGCTCGTCACCATTTGCGTCCTGCCGGTTTGCCCTTCGATGCAGTAGCTGTTCGGGTTCTCGTCGTGCCCAGGAATGCCCTGGTGCCTCCAGCAGCAGGTCTTAGGCAGAGCATAGGCGTAGATCCCGCTCCCCGGTTGCGGCGTCATCTGAGAGTAACAAGCATAGGAAATGCTGAGGGCTGGACTGTGGAACGATTTACTAGTATACTTATTGGTTTGGTTCTGCTGACAATTCAACTTAGTGATGTTGGTCGGTGCGGTGGCAGCTGCGTAATATACAAGGGTCTCTTCAGAGACAATTTAACATGATTGACAGAGATATAAATAAATCAATAATTACAAATACGCATTTAGAATAATGAATACGTACAAGGGAGTGCAACAAATTTAGAAAATCATTAAGAGCCTTGCTTTAAGGAACGTTTAAATCGTTTGCTGATTTACTTAGCTTGAATGTCATATCTAAGAGTCTCATAAGGAGACTGGTATGTCCAACTTTTGCAAGTTCCTAGTAGTGCACTTGCAACATCGGAGTGTCAATGAATTGTGCAGCTAGGTAGTCTGGGGCGCATCCCGTCATGCAATTGTAGGACATGATGGCATTACAGTAGTACAGTTGTCGCCTCACGCCTCATTCAATGTCGTAATCATTAAAGAGTTAGTTTACCTTTTTGACATATGTGTTGTCATTGCTCTCTAGGCAGCGGGGGATCGGTTTTTATTATGTTTTCTTCCTTGCAGCCCTTCCGGTCCTACTTCCAGTTGCGAGTGTCTCCCCTCTTACTGTTGACCTCTTTGCGGGGGAGCTGTGTAATCACCCAGATCAACAGCAAGTTGCCTTTGTAATTGAAGGACTTCGTCAGGGCTTTACATTAGGTTTTCAACGTTCCCTTAAGCTTAAATCAGCAAAGAAAAACAAGCCTTCAGCCTATCAGTACCCCAAAGTCATAGACAATTATTTGGCCAATGAAGTGTCCTTGGGTAGGGTTTCAGGTCCATCGAAGTCTCCCCCCTTACCTGATTTGCATATTAGCAGTTTCGGAGTTATCCCTAAGAAAGGCCAACCAGGAAAATGGCGTTTAATTGTGGACTTGTCCTCACCAGAGGGTGGTAGCGTGAACGAGGGTATTAATCCGGATGAATTTTCTTTGCAGTACATTAGGATGGATGAGATAACCTGCATGGTAAGCCAGTACGGCCAGGGGGCACTCATGGCTAAATTTGATGTAGAGGCAGCATATCGCAACATTGCTGTACATCTCTTGGATCGTATTCTTTTAGGCATGAAATGGCGCGGCCAGTATTATGTAGATTTAACTCTTCCTTTTGGCTTGCGTTCTGCCCCTTTTATCTTCAATTCGGTGGCAATAATGGTAGAGTTGATCTTGCTCAACAATTACCATGTCTCTTGGTGCTTTATCTAGATGATTTCATCACGGTAGGTCCACCAGACTCGCAACAATGTCAACAAAACCTCACCACGGCTCTAGAGATTTGCCAGAGGTTCGGTTTGCCTCTTCACCCTAATAAATGCGTGGGTCCGTCAACTTTGCTTGTAGTATTAGGTATTAAATTGGATTCCATCATTCAAATAGCCCGTCTTCCTAGGGAAAACTTTCAGCATTACGCGAGCTTATTCAGTCATGGGTCTCGCGTCGTCGGTGTAATAGGCGGCAATTAGAGTCTCTCATCGGTCACCTGCATCATGCAGCACAAGTGGTTTGGCCAGGTAGAACATTTGTGCGACGAATGATCGATTTACTCGCTGTTTTCGAAGGAGAGATCACCCAATTCGCTTAAACAAAGAGTTCCACCTTGATTTGCAATGGTGGCATCAGTTCTTACCAGTCTGGCATGGAGTTAGCTTCTGGAATTTCCCAGGAATGTGTGCGCCAACCGATTTAGAGGTGACATCAGATGCAACGGGATCAGTTGGTTTTGGCGCCTTCTACAAGGGGGAGTGGTTCAATGGCCATTGGTCACAATGCCAAACTGAATTCCCCATTGCTTACAATGAGCTTTTCCCAGTAGTAGTTGCGGCACATCTTTGGGGTTGCAGCTGGTCTAAGAAGCATGTGTTGTTTAGATCTTACAATGAGGCTGTGGTATTCATGCTGAATTCTAGGACTTCCAAGGTTCCGTGCTTAATGCGGCTTATGCGTAGTCTGTTGATGTCGGCTGCCAGGTTCTGTATTACATTTATGGCTCATCACATTCCAGGTGCCCAAAATGAAATAGCTGATGCTCTTTCCCGTTTTTGTTAGCAGGAGTTCACACGGTTAGCCCCCATGGCCAGTTCAACGCCAGTCCAAATTCCACCGCAGTTATTTGTCTGCAGTTAGGTCACTTCACATCAAACAAGGCTTCCCTGATCCTTTAGCTGTTCCTGGTATGTATACCATAGTTATTACAACGTTCGTATTGATCAGGTTAGCGATGCGGATGCGGGTTTGGTGCTTGGGGTTGTTTGGAGTGGAGGTTCCATGTTACCCATCCACAGTCCCTCCTCTTTCCAAGCCCCTTGGTGCAGAGTTGAGTGTTTGGTGGACTGTGGTAGGGTTGCCATGGTTACTTCCTTGTTGTGCCTGGACTGGCGTGTCTGGCACATATACCTTTACGGTATCTAATCCCAAGCTTAATTATCTAATTTATTTACTTTTTTACTAATTAATTCAGTCACTGGAGTGAATGTGAGTCTCACTCTGGCATTCATTAGACAATTTTTTTCAATCAATTATGTGCCATTTTGGAAATAGAAATGTCAATTTGTTTAGTTCCATATATTAATTGAAACCTTCAATGCAAGGTACATGTAATCCCAAATACTTTACCTGTGCAGTAAGATGTAATTAGCAGGATTGTGCCAAGGGAAGGGTTCCAACACAAGCACCTTGCCTCCCCCAGGAAGTTTTGAAATTTGGTTTTGATTGATTTTTTCCCATTCTTTGATTCCTTAATTCATTCTATATATATACAGAGTTTTTCAAACCTGGGGGGGGGGGGGTGGGCACAGACACCCTAGGACCCCCTACCTACACCCCTAACTAGTTGTTGATAATTAACAGTGCAGTTAATAATTATGAAACTGAAAAATCGTAAACTGAAGTTTTGACTCAAAGCTAAATTGAAGCACTTGAAGGCACTGACCTTTGCTGTGGTTGTCAGAAATCTCATTGTGAGATTACCCAGCTTTTTGAAGGCATTATTTACAGGAAGAAAGATGGTTACTGGTGAAGTAAGGCCCATCAGCTCACTGACAGCACCTGTTAACTAAACCCAATTAATGTATATGAGACTTGGATGGAGCACAACCAATTACGGGTCAAATACACAAGACGGTACAATATTATCATGGTTTAGACAGATCTGTTAGGACCTTTAGTGTAACAAGAGTTGTTTACATGTTGTGTTAACACAACTTACCTGTAGCAGTGAACTGAAGACAGAGAACTCACTTCTCTGTTGAATAACCTGCAAAGATGTTAGCTGAAACAAACAAGAACATGCCAACCCATTTAACAAACTGTCCTAATATTAATATTTCCTATATTGAGATGGATTACACTTTACACAAATTACTGATCTCAACTGAAAAAAAACGTTACTGTTTTTGCAATGGATGAGATTACTAAAAGCATGCAGCTATAAAATACATATGAGCCAGGTAGTATAGTATGGTATAGAGAAAGTATTCCTATCCCATCAAGTGTTGATAATAGAATGATGTGACTTCTTTGGGTGTAATTAACTGTTGACAGAAACAGTCAGATATCATAACCTTGGATTCGACCCAATTGATCGTTTGCATTGACGTCACAAAATAAATTGCCTCAAGAAAAAACTTATATTAGTAAAATCTTTTTAATGCTGTGTACAGAGCAGGTAAAAATATAGAAATGACCGAAATTTTGGAGCAATAGAGTACTTCGTAACCGAGCTGTCGGCCAAATAATATTCGAACAATTTAGTGTAATTACATGTAGTATGCGGCGGCCATGTTGGTGTACAGCTTTAGTACACCAAGATGGCGGCCAAAAACGTACTCTACAAATAAAGCTGTTTTCCCATCAATATGATTAGCATTCACTTCAAAACACTTTATATATCACTTTTAAAGTTTTATCAAGTCTAAAATTTGAAATTGGCCTAAATATGGATTTCCTTGACATTTAGGAAACATGCTGACCTGGGCTGTCACAAGATTCAAAGTACTGTAACTCAAAAACGAATTACCGTATCGACGTAAATTTTTCGAAGAATACTGAGAAAGAACAGCTTCATATATCTCATAGTTTAGATTTTACAATTTTGATGACGTCGCATGCACAGGATCTATTAATGAGCTTGAGTCATTTTTTTAACTTACTGTATTTGATGCCAAGTAATTGCCTGGAATCCACATGACTTTATTTATAATGTGGATAATACCATTCCCTGCCAACAAGTCTGATGATATGATCTTGGCCTTGACTTCCTGCTTTGACAACTTGTAATAAAGAGTATTCTGGAGGAACATTATACAAGCTGAGTTACATTGTATACCATACATGTGTGTATTTCCTTGACATAATTATTTTATTAGAGTGCATATGAAGCGAAAATTAAGTTGATCTAATTTTAAAAAGCTTTTGAAATGATTAATAATGACATTTTCCGTTTGTCAACATCTTATCTCGTTTCAGAGATATTCAGGTTTTTCTAATATGCAAATGAAATGACCTATGACGTCATGTTAGTTGCACAGCCTGGAGACAAATCACAAAATGAAGAACATCTCTGCAAATATTGGGTAAAAACTATTGAAACTTTGCACATGTATGGCACTATGGAAACACTCATGGCCGCACACACCTTCAACCTTGAACATAAAATTCCAATTTCTTTCCTTGTGATAAGAAATAAGTTGCTTAAACTACTCACATACAATGCCTACATTGATCCAAATCTTATTTTGGATCCACACCAAACAAATTGTGTTTGACAAAGGAGAAATTAGGGAAGTTTGTGCTATTTGTAGAGGAAGCTTGGGGTCAGAGTGTTTCCATGGCAACAATATAATTTGTCCAATGTGTATTTTCCAAAGTACCACATATGTGCAAAGTTTTAATAGCTTTTACCCAATATTTGCACAGATGTTCTTCATTTTGTGATTTGTCTCCAAGGCTGTGCAACCAACATGACGTCATTTCATTTGCATATTACAAAAACCTGAATGTCTGTGAAACGAGATGAGATGTTGACAAACAGAAAATGTCATTATTCCTCGTTTTGAAAGCATCTTAAAATTAGATCAACTTGATTTTCGCTTCATTAGCACTTTAAGCAAATTAACATAAGAATAAAGTAAGTTGTAAAAAAGCTTTCTGTCCTCACATTTTCTACAGTTATAGTTGCATTTGTGCCTTGTAATGTTGTCACCATCCCTGCGGCTTTTAGCTTAATGGAATCAAGGTCTGCTGCGATTAAGTGTAGTCGTACCAGGCATGCAGCAAACTCTGTGTCCGTGCTAAGTTTACCAATCTGCAGTGACATGTGGGAATTTTAATTATTAATTGACAGGGGGTAAAATAATTTTAACACATATTTTTTTATCCAGATTGAAATTATCAACTATTAGTCTAAACCCTGAGGCTGACAACCAATCAAACTTGTGCCAACAGAATTTAATTGGGCTGCCCAATGGTCCCAACATAATTTTAGCACAGGTTTGATCAGTAAAGTTAATTAAAAAACACATGTTCATGAATAATTAATGAAGCAAAAACAAAGGAAATCACTGAGCGAGAAGTATCCTTGAATGTGGTATAGATTTCATCCTAATGTACATAAACTTTAACTTGGAATACGTGGAGAAAATAAATGAATTACATGACTCTATACATCTAGACGTTTTTTAAGCCATTTACAAAATTATACATAGTTATATTATAAAGTTTCTTCAAAAACTCATGAATAATTCATGACCATTTTTTCCAATCAGATAAAGCGAATCACTCACGTGCATGCTCCTTTATACCCGATAAAACGCAAGGGTCTTTATACAACTTTTCACTGTACGAGTGCGGCCCTATATAAAACTTCATGTTTGAGGCCTTTCTCCTTTGTTCAACAAAGGAAAAAGGCCTCAACCATTAAGTTTTATATAGGGCCACACTCGTACAGTCAAAAACGTATAAAGACCCTCCTAGTCAATCCTCATGAAACCAAGGGCTTAACCGTGAATCTTTATAAAGACCCTCACTCGTACAATGAAAGTCCTTAAAAAGACCCTTACGGGAAATCTCAGTTCATAAGATGAGATTCAGGGTTGCGCAACCAACGGTCTAAGTGCAATGACTCGAGGAGCTTGAAGGCAAAGGCCCCTTGGCTCACAGTTATTCATACGCAACCGGCCTAATATTATGGGACCCAAATTTTCGCTCCATATTCCAACTGCGCACAACGTAGCTATAAACAAATAATTATTCGCTTTTCATCCAAATTTCTGAAAATTATTATCTTTTAGAAGTAATGTTTTTGAAGCCGTTTAATAAACTCGCAGCACATGTTTTATCAGATCTAAAAACTCGAGGGCGACATCTGATAAAACACTGCTGCTCGTTTATTAAACTATACATAAAGAAGATTGAGGTTATGTTTTCACCTGAGATTGGCTCAAGGTTGATCGTATACCCATATCAGTAGGCACAAAAAAGGTGAAGAGATTTCTACCACCCAGTGGACGTGCCATTGTGTGGTTTAACACCATGTTGACAATGGTTAGAGATCCTCTTACTCCAGGAGGTCCATTAGAATTTAACCTTCCCACTCTCTGTAGTAAGAAAACACAATCAGTTGAGGAACTCTTCTTCATAACATCTCAGAGAAAAATAAAATTTCATGAAATAAAATAATGACTAAAGAAAACCTATTCATGTACATGTAACATAACAACATTTTTTTGTAAATAGCAGTCTTTGGCCCTGTGATGCAGGTGGAGCACCATAGGCATAGGAAGTGCACAGAAGTTTGTTGATTCATGTCTGACCTTGAACTGGGCATGTGGTCTTTGGCCCTGTGATGCAGGTGGAGTAAATTTCTCACATTTTTGTTCTTCTTCTTTCTCAATTTTTTTAACTTTTCCTCTATTTGAATGTTGTTTTGAGCTGCCATCTTATTTCTTGGTTTTCTCTTTGTTTTCAAGTACCACACAAATTTACAAAATTAATGTCCTACATTGTACCAACTGCGACTTACCTCAATAATGTTCCCATAACACTTTGTCCCATTTCCTCGATAACCAACCCTACAATTACAACTGAACAAGCAGAAACTTTTCAGACAAATGCCTGATTAAAAAAAGATGTTCCTTCTCCTCAATTAACTGACGACAGACTCATACATGTGGGAGGCAGGCTTAACAGGTATCTGCGCACACAACTTATTTATTGTACTTATCTGTACTGGACTTCACTCTACAATTGTACTACATGATCGGCAATCACACAGTGTGCAATGGGGTCTGTCTAATTTGCAGGTTGCGGGCTGTGGGCCGCTAAAACATTGCGGGCTGCTAAGATTTGTATGGGTGTCAAACATCTTTATTTCATTAAGCCCTGTGACGTAACAAGTCACGTGACTATTAAGCAAACTCTTATACATTAGCTCTTGATTTCAACAGTCAATTAATTTGCTTGTACCGTTGTGGTCAGCATTTAAAAAAATATTTATTGACTATTGTAATCTACCTTTCCTCCCTTCTCCGCCGGGCTCACATCGCATACAAAACAGGAAAAACTCTCAGGTTCTCAGTCATTTAATATGTTGAAATAAAATAGTCAGAGTTCTGCTCTATAATGATTACTTCTGCCATTCGAGGTTGAAGGCTTGAAGGTTCAACTAAAGTACTACCTGTTGTATTCAGTTCAAGATCGTACGCTAGGTACATTGGACTCACTGGTGTTTGGAAGCGGCCATGTTGTTTGGATTCACACTGTTCTGAAGGAATTCAACGCTTCTAAATTCAGCTACACGGATAGTACGAAAGGACATCAGCATCATTTGTTCAACAAAACCATCTACACAGAACTCCTTCCAAGGGACTCTCTGCAAGACCCTTCAGAAAATACACTTCAAATACACTTCAGGCGAGTGGTCGTTGACAAATTTGCCGAGTGGAATTATTGGGAATTATTGGGAATTATTGACAATTATTGACAATTATTGACAATTATTGACAATTATTGACAATTATTGACAATTATTGACAATTATTGACAATTATTGACAATTATTGACAATTATTGACAATTATTGACAATTATTGACAATTATTGACAATTATTGACAATTATTGACAATTATTGGGAATTATTGGGAATTATTGGGAATTATTGGGAATTATTGGGAATTATTGGGAATTATTGGGAATTATTGGGAATTATTGGGAATTATTGGGAATTATTGGGACTTTCGAATCTCATCTAGTGAACATTTTGTGTGTGTTACGTAACATTGCAATATGGCTGAAGGGCATTACGTCCCACAAACAAGGATCGACTGGACCTCCACTAATGCTTTCTCACAATTCAAATTGTGGAGAAAAGAAGTGGAAAGAATATTATTATAGATGGACCTCTAGCCTCCAGGTCAGACCAAGTAAAGTTAAATCATGTTTACATCTGGGCTGGTGCTCATGCCGAATCTCTCAGTGAAGTAAGGTTCAACGAGGACCCAGAAAATCACAGCACCAACAGCGCTCCTAAACCAACTAGCCGTATGCCTGGTCCATTCTACTTTCTTTAGAGAACAACGAGAAGAATTTTACAATGTTCGACAGAAAGTTGGCGAAAACACTACAACATACTTCTCCCGAATTATGGACTTATATCGTCAAGCTGAATTTCCAGACAATTCTAACTTTCTTATTGTAGATAAGCTTATCCATGGCTGTACAAACAGGGAGTGCAAACGCAAACTGATGGCGAAAAGCAAAGATGTGGCAACTATAAGGACTGTTTGGAGATCATGGGACGATTCAAGGCCGTTGAAGTCACTATGAAAAAGCTGGAAGGTTACAGTGATACCCACATCGATGCATCATACACACGTGACCCAACCAAGGAGTCACAAAGGAATGGGTCCAAGAATAGGCGTTCCAGGCCAGGTCAAAACCAGACAGCAAGACAGATGGAAAGAAACCCTGTATCTGGTGCAAGTGAGACACCCATCCCCCACGACAAGTGTCCAGCCAAGGATTCAACGTGCAGATTCTGCGGCAAGCAAGGACACTTTGAGCGAGCTTGCCTCAAGAAATCTAAACGCCAGCATGCTGTATGAAGATGACTTCGACCTAAGTGCTGTATCAATTCATGCAGTAGGCAGCTGTAAATCACGTGAGGTATTCGCTCCAGTTGTGTTCCATCCAAAAGGCGATAGCAGTTCAACCTTTATGGTCACAGGCAAGGTTGACACCATCCCATGGTATCCTGCATGCCAGTCTCCATGCTTCCACAGATCAGGCTCTCCAACAAAGACCTTAAGCCCAGCGACGCCATTATCCGAGGAATGTCCGGAGCAGATCTTCAAAACTGTAGATGTTAATATCACCTGCAATGACATCACTGCAAGCACGAGGTTCTACGTTACGAAACGTGAATGTGCTTTTATTCTTGGTCTTGCACTTTGCAAGAAGTTCGAGCTAGTGACTATCACACCTGTGTGCATACAGCAAAGCATATCCATGCAACTCAACCATGTAGAGGCCGTACACATCACCGATGAATTAGAAGCCGACTATAACCAGCTCCAAAAGAAATGGAAAAAGCATCTGCCACTCGGAAAGAAAACAGGCAACCCTCTGGAGCACCTGAAACAGATCTTCCCCAAGATCTTTGACGGTCAGGTCAGTCTCTTTGAAGGTGAGGTCGACCTCAAACTCTCACCTAATGTGATGGAGCAGGAAGGAATCATCCAAGCCTGTCCAGAAACAACTGATTGGGTACACAACCTGGTAATCGTCGTCAAGAAGAATGGAACTCTGTGTCTATCTCTTGATACAAGAAATCTAAATAAGTACCTGATTCACAACGATCACTACACTGCATCTTGGGAGGATGCTCAACACAGTACTTCTCCACACTCGATGCCAAGAGTGGGGACCAAACAGCGTGATCACCGCGTTCAATACGTCGTGTAAGAAATATTGCTTCATACTGTACGTCTACCATTCGGACTGTCAGCGTCCTCTGAAATCTTCTGCGAGCACATGGGTTGAGTTCTGTCTGGCATCCCTGGAACATTCTCATGTGAACTTTATGTCTACGTTCATCTCCAACTTGACCAAGAAAACTCATCTCATGCGCAGTCTGCTGAAACGCGAAACACATTTCGTATGGACGGGTGACACGCAGAAGGAACTGGATACCACCAAGAAAGACATCGCCAACGCTGTTAAGCTCATCCATTACGGCCCAAACAAACCAGCTGTCATCGAGACTGATGCAATCTCAGAAAGGTCTTGGTGCAGTTCTGATCCAAGATGGCAAACCAGTGCGCTTCCTCGGTAAGGCACTCACACCTGTTGAAGCGAACTATTCGATCGTCTTGTTCGCCTGTGAAAAACTGCACACGTACACGTTTGGGCGGAAAATCACCGTGCACACAGACCACAAGCCCTTACAGTCCATTTTTCAGAAGCCAATTAGCCTGGCTCCAGCGCTATTGCAGAGGATGCTTCTCCGTCTCTCTAAATACGACATCCACGTAAAGTACGTTGGATCCAAGAATGTGCTACTTATCTCATTGAACCCCGCAGCGCCAAAGAAATCCCTGGTTTAGACGTCAACATCGCACAAGTCCTGAAGGTGGAGCCGACTCGACTCGAATCCCTGCAAGAGGAGACAAAAGCTGATTCCATCTTAGCTGAGTTAACAGATTGGATCATCACTGGTTGGCCAGATAGCATGCAAGATCTACAGCAGCATCAACACCCATATTGGTGCTTCCGAGATGAATTGACAATCCTGGATGGACTTGTCATGAAAGGGAACAGAGTCATCATTCCTACAGGTATGAGACCTGGGACCCTCAATCACCTGCAAGACGCACATCAACACTCCAGCACACAATACGCACTGTGTATTGGCCAAAGCTACAGGACGACATCACCGAGATGGTCCAAACGTGCGACGAGTGCCAAAGAAGCCCAGACCCCCAGAGCGACAAATCACATCCCGGGGCTAGCACAGTTGGTCACAGTTGATTACTTTTCTGGTTTTCTCACCTATGACACCCTTGATGGTGAGACAACCCATGCAGTCACAAAAGTGCTGAACAACATCTTCAGGAAGTTTGGACTGCCGGAGAAATTCATCTCCGACAATGGTCCTTGCTTCAAATCTAATAGCTTCCGACGCTTTTGTGAACAGCTCGACATTGGGTACAAGACATCCAGTCCACACTACCAACAAAGTAATGGTCGAGCAGAAAGGGCAGTCGCTACTATTGAACAGATCCTAAAGAAGAGCTCAAGCGACATTGACATCACCAAAGCCCTTACAACATACCTTGATACTCCAGTGAGTGACACATTACCATCACCTGCTGGACTGTTGCACAATAGGCGAATCAACACCCGCCTTAGCATGACCATGATACCAGTCCCACTGACTGATCAGCAGAAGACTTGTTTTAATAAAAAGCGCTCGACCAGCACATTTGAAGCCACCCAAGCAGGACAAAAACATCCACCTGCCCAACCAGCCATCTGGTTCATTGATGACAGTTCAGATGAGTGTAAACCAGGATACATTGAGTCTGCAAGGATACAACGCCAGTCTCATACTGGATCATTAACGATAAGAGCAACAGAAAGCTGAGACGCAACAAGCACGACATTAAACCATGTTATGCCACCATCGCACTTCAGCGACCCCAGCCTTCGATCCCTGTGAGATATCCAGGAAACCTGTCAGATGATAATCCAGTACTGATTGCACCAATACCAAGGTTTGTAATAACGATGCAAAGTCTACACCATCTACTTTTCGATATTATTGGGTAAACCGATCAATAATCTCTATCATTTAGGGAGTTAAGTGTGGACTTGTGTCCATCGGTGATTCGAGTTCACTTTTGTTAGGAGATTCTCTTAGGTTCGTGTTACTGCACCAAGCGAGTATTCTTTGACTAGACATTTGTGATAAAATGGCAGCATTCTCGTCGTCAGAGACAAAGTGTGCTTTTGTGCCATAGTTTAGTTCTGAAGAGAACTGTCTAGTGTTTGGTCTATTTTTGAGCTTCAGTTGCGAGACTAGTTCCGGATAACTAAAGTTATCCTTCTTCAGTCGAAGCTCTCAGTGACCGCCACCCTTCCACAGATACACCACACACTGTAGCAGAGTCACCACCTGCCAATATTGGCAAGATAGCAACGCCAAAGAAGTCCAATGATGAAGCGACCAGAGTCAAACCAGCAGATTCAACACCAGTACTGGCAAGATCACGTTCTGGACGTGAAATCAAACCACCTAGAGACCCGGACTTGGTATATAGCTTCGTTTAACCTGATTAAGATCACAAGGATACGTTCGGTTTGATATGTAAAGACTTATACGTTAATATGTTGGTCCTAAAACCATCTCAAAAAGGGGCAAGTTGTATTCAGATCAAGATTCCGCTATGTAAATTCGTAATTCGTAGTATGACTTGTAAGGTACTCGGTACCAGGCCTACGCGGCGATCGGACTCACTGGTGTTTGGAAGCGGCCATGTTGTTTGAATTCACACTGTTACCAGTTAGAAATAAAGATTACAGTTAATCAGAAGATCTCTGAGCATTCCTTTCAGGCAACACAAGTAGAACACTACCCTGCTAGCACACTACAGTGTCGTCTCAGAAAAGTTAGCTCAGTGGAACTGAACTGATTACGAACTCGGAAAGTGCTTTTAAAGTGCATACATGTATGGATGCAGTTCAAATAAATAACTTATACTCAGATAGAATGACTTGAATAATGAGTGCGAAAAGGGTCAGCATAAACCGGAGAATACCACGATAACTGATAACTGACAGGGAATACAGAGATGTCATTGACCAACAAACGTTCGACTTTTAGTCTTACTCGATCAGGCTCGACATCTACAACTTGATATCCAGCTTCATATTTTACACGAACCAATAACTACATCTGATCCACAAGATGAAACAATATTTGGGGTTTACGTTTGCCCCAAGAGCTCTAAGCTCATCATGGGGGCTCACGTGAATTAATTTGTAAAATGTTGACCACGAAGAAACACAGAACAAACACAACGAGAAAGGAAAAATAAATAAATAAATAAAAAGTAAAATAACAAATTACATCTCTCAATTAAAACGTCCAGATTGGCTTATGAAAGTCCTTATGGCAATAAAGATAACAGCATTAGCTTCGAAATTCAAATTTGTTAAACCGTTCAGTAAAACGTCTACTCTTTTAAATAAATTAAGTGATGACCAGGCTTTGCTGGCATTCTGCATAACGGAGGTAAGCATTGTCGCACGTAGAGCAGCAAAACGAGGGCAATTCATCAAAAAATGTGTAACATCCTCCTTGGGCGCACCGCAAGCACAAGAAGGTGAATATAACAATTCAAACCACAATTCTTGAGTCTCAGTCTAGTATGTAAAATATATAAATATCGGATCCCCTAAATAAAAAACGTTTAAGGACTCACTCTTATAACTGCAGTGAATGAAATCATAAATGGTGATCAAAACTGTTTTGAAACAGTGAAACTAACCTGTAACAGAGGAGACCCATTTAGTAATCAGAAATAACGAATAAAAGATATAAAAACAAACGACGATTAAGGAACTGAATGCGCCGACGAGAGTTTGGGCAAAGGCGCCACTTTCATTCACCTCTGGCCAAAGGCGCCACTTTCGATTCATTTACCTCTGGCCAAAGGCACCACTTTCATTCACCTCTGGCCAAAGGCGCCACTTTCATTCACCTCTGGCCAAAGGCGCCACTTTCGATTCATTTACCTCTGGCCAAAGGCACCACTTTCATTCACCTCTGGCCAAAGGCGCCACTTTCATTCACCTCTGGCCAAAGGCGCCACTTTCATTCACCTCTGGCCAAAGGCGCCACTTTCATTCACCTCTGGCCAAAGGCGCCACTTTCATTCACCTCTGGCCAAAGGCGCCACTTTCGATTCATTTACCTCTGGCCAAAGGCACCACTTTCGTTCAGAGTCCGGCTAAATGAATTAGAACTTTTAAACTTCACTTGGTGTATTGTAAAAATGAAATTTTATAATCAATGTTTTGAATAATAAATCAATCATTCAGTGCTCGACTGTGAGGAATATCGTTTGATTTTGTCCAACTCGGCTCTAGAAAAGTGTGGGGAGGTAGGTGGGTGGAATCTCTAATGCAGGAAGTCCTTTTCCGCACGAATGTTTTTACTAGTTTTTGCAGTTTCCAGTTTTACTCAAGAGAGATTCTTCACAAGACACCACTAAATAGTTCTCCAGGGTTCTTAGTATTTGTTTCAACAGGCGCTCAAGAACTGGAAACAAATGGCTACGTCCGAGTTTCTAGGGCTCACAAAAAGTTTGAATTGTGCATATTCCTGCATTTTCTGGCACAATTTGCCTCAGCCCGGTTTCCATATAATCGCTCGCATCCAATTCAAAATATTTTCAAGCGTGGAAACTCTCCTATCGGGACGATCGCAAACGATCTGGGCAATCGCAATCGCTTGGATAGAACTCAGATCAACAGCTATCGTGGAGTGCACTGCTCTTTGTAATCTCGTTCCAAAATGGCGTCTATGCATGATGAGCAATCGGAGCGATGATATGAAAACCGAACTCAATAGCGACGTTTATCAACATTGAAAAGGCCGCTTTGTGTTCTCTGGTTGGCCATTAATGAGGGCCATTCTGTACCGCTCGAAACGAGCCACAGCATTGGCTTACCCAACAATACAAAACACCCTAACCTTTAGAACGTGCAGTACGAAAACAATAGAACAACAGTACAATGGAGCAATCAGAATACAGATCTCGAGCGGTACAGGACTACTGATTAATGACTGGGTGATCATGACGTGCAGTGAACATCGCTATACGTACGTATACCGAAAACGAGATGCGATAATACGCTTGTACTATTTTGAATCCAACAAAAAATGCCTATAAGGCTTTATGTGAGTGTTTCTTTGGAATACTTTTAAACAACAAAAACGGATAAATGGTCCAAAGATCTATGAATCACATTTCACGGGAATTCACGTTAAGAAACATTTATTTAGTCAAGTTAAAACCTTTTTGGACTGACAACAGAACATTTTACGCTCGATTCTTTCGTTTCGCCTTTTGGTATAGTTTTCCGCTCCCAACAATACAAAAAAATATCCGAATAAAAAGAATTTTAAATATGATAATCGTAGATCGCAATTTTTTTTAGCGGCCCGCAGCCCGCAAAATAGACAGACCGTATGCAATGTACTCTGCCAGATACGAAAAACCACAAAAATTCCACAGTGCATGTGGTAAAAATTGGAAACGTTAATTACCCCAGCCTAATTCAGGAGTACTGACTTCTGGGGGGAGAAAGTCTGAAATTGACTGCCACAAATCTGTAACATGGTCAGTAAAAACTGATATAAAATAAAATGAATGGTGGAAAGAAATATTACTAACTGTTACTTAAGTCAGGACCACAAATACTGTCCGTATATGGTATGTATCCACAGGGATACCAACATAGTCATTCGGATAAGGAACTCACATCTCCTTTCTTTTCATACAAAGAGAAATATCATTAAAATATTAGAATTGCAATTGTATGGCACTGTTAGTACACATATACCTTTTCAACCCAGGTTTTCTCATCATACAGTCTGCATTAACATCACAGCCACCACGATTACCGTCCTTACACAGGTTGATCATCTTACAGCCTAAACCATCCTTGTAGTTCTCAAACCATGGCAAACAAGAACAGTTACTCTGATGGAAATTAAGTGAACAAATAAACTCATGTTGGACAAACAATTAATAATAATAATTTCTTCACTCTGGATGAAAAAAAAGAATGACAATTAATGATAAATATTCATACTGCATTGAGATGATGGAATTCCAGGAGATTTGAAAAAGAGTAACAACCCTATTGCATGCCATATTACATACATTCACCTAACATGTCTATAAAGTAACAATCCCTGTAATGTATGCCATGTTACATACATTCACCTAACAATTGTCTATAAAGTAACAATCCCTGTAATGTATGTAACATACATTCATTCATCATGTTACATACATTCACCTAACATGTCTATAAAGCAACGACCCCTGTAATTGTCTATAAAATTCCAAGGCTATTCCTGGAATAGATGGAGAAAACATGATTTTCCGGGCGTTTTCCAAGGCACTGAAAAAAAAAAATTCAGGAGTTTTCCAGGAATTCCAGGAACAGTGTGAACCCTGTAATTATAAGGCTCAATTATAAGACATAAACATTATGTATAGTGAAAAGTTGAATCTACTGATGTATTGGCACCAGCCCAGTTAAGACAGATAACTCTGCAATAAAATAATCAAAGTTCTACAGTGATACTGCTTTACAAACAATATAAGGAAATGAGAGCTAGCAGACTGAGCAAGCACCAGTTAATAGAAAACATGAAGTCAAACAATTCTTTACCTTTACCTTATTAGGTCCCAAAAAGTTGCATGTGGTAGAATTTGTAGGGCAACCACCATTTTTTACCTGGCATGGATCAATAACTGGGGAAAATATGATTGCAGTTGTTAATTAATATACTGGTACATCAAATACTCATAAAAGAAAATGAGAAATGTACATTGTACTTGTATACTACATACAGAAAGAACACTAATAATAGTGTGGTCATATTGACCAGCCCTAGGCCTATTCACAATCTGTCCAGGATTGCTATAGTCATGTTAACATGTTAATATATGGCATGCAATCCCTGTGACATACCCATACAGATAGTTCCATCGCCGGTATATCCAAGTGCACACTGACATCTATGTCTACCTGGAGCTGTATGAATACACTTTGCATTTCCATGGCAACCATGGGAGCTTTCATTGCATGGATATATTTCTGAAACATACAATGTACTATAGTAAAACCCAAGTCCAATTACACTCTGAAAATAACAATTCATTTGATATACAATGTACTTTTAATGTGTATTACTATATGTATGATTATCGAAACACACTTTCAGTTACTGAAACATCTGATGGGTGATTTAGCATGCTTTCTTTCTAATATGTAGCTTGCAAGCATGCTTTCTTTCTATGTAGATTGCAAGCATGCTTTCTTTCTATGTAGCTTGCAAGCATGCTTTTTTTCTACGTAGCTTGCAAGCATGTTTCTTTCTATGTAACTTGCAAGCATGTTTCTTTCTATGTAACTTGCAAGCATGCTTTCTTTCTATGTAACTTCAAGCATGCTTTCTTTCTATGTAGCTTGAAAGCATGCTTTCTTTATACGTAGCTTGCAACCATGCTTTCTTTCTATGTAACTTGCAAGCATGCTTTCTATATCAGCTGTAGAAACTGAGAACAAGTATGAGTATGTTATGTTACCTGTGCATACTTGTCCATCTCCAGTGTAACCAGGGTTACAGACACAAGAGTCTGTGCCATTGATCTTGAAACATTCGGCATGAGAACTACATGAAATGTTATGATGACAGCCAGAAAGACCTGTCAAAAGGAACGACAAATCGAGTAACGTACTTGTACAGTCTCAAAATTAGCAGCCCCTTTGTCTTAGCCTATTGCCTTATTAGGTCTCGATAAAGGTTCGATGTGTCATTTTGAAAAAATGTTCTTGCAGCATCGCAATTACAGCCACATAGACATACTATATACCATTTTAAAGGTTTTGAATTTATATTTAATCAATTTTGAACAAAAGTTAAAAGCGTATATGTGGTATATTTTTCAACACGAAATGACTCTGTCCACCAGAAGTAGTTCAGCCCTTCAGGCTTTGAAACAACGTTTATTTCTTAATTGAAGGCCTGTGTGCCACATTAGGGACCAAGTGCCCTTTTCAGAACATTTTTTTCCTTCAAAATTTCGATTGAAAATAAAAAAAACGTGATAGCTTAAAAAAAAACGTTCTGAAAGGGCGCTTGGTCCCTTGTCTTCAATGATATGCAATGAGTTCATTGCACTGTATTAGTACCTGTTCAAGGAAGCTGTCACTTTGGAAACACATGGTCCAAAGTGTTCCTTAGCTTACTTTTGTTAGTTTTCATTGCTGCACTGTACTATCAAGAGGCTGTTATGTCTTATTTCTGTGGTAATTTCTTTCAATATACATTCAAATTCAAATAGCATATCTTTCTTGAACAGTGTGTACATAATACTTACGTTCACTGCAGTTCCTTCCTACAAAACCTATTTGACATGTGTAAGGTGTGCACACTCCTGTTCCATCAACTCCACTGTTACACACACCATGCTGGCAGCTACAATCTGGAAGTGATCGATCATGCATTATAATTATAAATGACACTGGGAGGATTTGCAGTCATTTCTGTTCCGTGACAGGTTGCAATTTGTAACAGCTTGTCTGATTATTATTTGTTAAAACAATTTTAGAACTGAAATATTGTGACCAAAGAAATATCAAAAGCTGTTGTTTCAAAGGATTTACAAATCATACTATTTTGTCGTTGAAATTCTTAATGAAGATGTTATGGGAATAAGGCCATTAGACTTTAAACTGATAAAATGAAATGTCACGGCCACATTCCATTCCCAGTATCAGGGCCATCCCACACATTTGCAGAGGAAAAAATCATGACTTTTCACTGACCAAGGAGCATTTTTCACTGCTCCAGCACAATTGCTCGTATTTTTCCAAAATTTAAATGTGGATAAATGCAATTTTGGCAAAGTTAAAATTGAGGCATTGCTGGTCAGCGGTCTCACCCTTAACTGTTGGGGCTACCCCTAAGCTTAATAGGGCTTGGTGTGCTCAACGTTGCAGATCGTTGCGGATTTATTCCTCAATGCAATACGCAAATTTGCTTGCTTAAATAGTTAGATAAGTCATGGCTCGCCAGACACAAAATAGTTTGAATGATTCGCTCTTTCCTGTGGCGTCCATGACAACTTCGGATGTGGCCAGTGCGTCTGTTTCCCCCAGTGCTGGATCACAGCATCCAGCTCGGTATTCCCTTCAACTTCTTCGCCAAGTGTCCAGTTGTCACCGGAGGTTTTGGCGGCGATTCAAGCTGCAGCCACACAAGCGGCGTTGGCGGCAGTGCAAGCCTCAAATCCGGCTCTAACAGTAATTTCGTCGGTTTCATCAATCTCTTTCCCGTAGAGCGTCCCTTCCACGTGTGTCTCGCAAGGGGCGGGCCTCAACTCGAGAACCACAGATCTGTTGTTGTGAGGAACTGGGTTTGTGGCGCCTCAATCATCTACAGCAGCCCCTGGTGTGCTAGGTAGGTCTTCAAGTGTTGTGCCGTCCTTTGTGAACACTTTTTCATTGCCACTAGCCTCCTCTGTGACGTCGTTGGATAGCACTTTGCCTCAAAGAGCTTCGCATTTGGTTCGAGCTTTCCAAGCATTCCTGAGCTTCCTGCCCCCATTCTTGATCAGCCTTTCGTGGTGGGCCCTTGGTTTTCCCCCATCCCGGCCAAGGTTGTGGCCCAAATTAGTGCTGGAAAGTACATTGATTTAAGCGATTTAATGGCTGCATGCTAATCTTGACCTGATTGAAGCTGGACTGCAATTGTTGTTTGATGGCCGCGTAGTGCTCACCTCCGGCTCCAAAAAGCAATGCCGCCGGATCGAGGACATCTTAAGTTGGGTGGAGGCTTTCACTCTGTTTACCCTGGTTATGACCTCCTATTGTCCTCATCGTTGGAGTGATTTGACAGCTTACAAGCTACTTATCTTGCACACTTATCGCCAGCTCAGTGGGCTCGTGTGGCTCTCTTATGATCAAGCTTTCCCCGAACATGCGACTGCGATCAAATTTACCAACTGGTCACCCATCAATGTACAGCTGTACAACTTTCATGCAGCAGGGGCATCAGCTCGTTCGCTCTCTGGGAAAGTGTTTCCCGAGTCTTCTGAAGCCGTTGGTTCCACTTCTTCTGACATTGTGTGCAAGTCATGGAATCGTGGGAGGTGCTCTGCCCCTTACGCGTATTGCAAGTATGCGCATAAGTGCAGTGGCTGTGCAGGCGCTCATAGGGCACAGGTCTGCTCAGGCTCATCTAAGTCTGATTACAGGCATAGATCTCGCTCTCCAGTGTCATCTCGGGATGGATGTAAGGCCAAAAGACGTTAGTCGCATGCTTAGCTAGGATTCTTTGACAGTCATCAACTGAAAATACGAGACTAAGAGTCAATAGTGGCAGGCTTAACCTATATTATTCTGTCCAAGTTGCATGCCTGGCTAGGATTATTGACTGTCTTCATGTCCTGTAAGCCTGGTTAGTCTGTGCTACAGAGGTTTTCTATACTGTTTAATTTTGTCCTTAAGCTACATGTATGCCCAGACAAGTGGTATGATTTTCCTTAGTACTTGTATACCTTAAAAAAAATTTTGTACTGTTGTGTTTGTTTATCACAAAAAGGTATTAATTTTGTAACATTTCTGGCATTTAATCCCTAATTTTGGTTACTTTTCATGAATCCTGTGACGTCATAAGATTAATCAACTCCCTCCCTAGAGAAAACTACTACAATAAAATCCTGTAGGTTTTCATTGTGACATCACAAGATGAATCAATCCCGCAATTCGGGTAGCATTTATTCTTGTTTAATTTCTGCTCCTACCTCTCAAAGAAAACTAATTTAGACAACAGAAGTATATCAGAAATAGAATTTGGGGCAAAGAGAGTTCATATTGTTTTATAACGCTACTTGCACTTTAAGGGTTATCTGTATTAAAGCCTTCCTTTGGTTTAGTTAGAAATTATGTTGAGGTTTCTCTTTTCCTGCAGCTGCCGGCCTTCTCCCATTAGCTAGAGTCAGCCCCCTGTTAGTGGAGCAGTTCGCTATGGAACTTAGGAATCATCCAGACCGTGACCGTGTACGTTTCTTATGTGCTAGAGGGGCTGCGTACTAGCATCAGGCTAGGTTTTAATCATCATTCGAAACTTAAACCGGCCAAGTGGAACAAGCCCTCAGCCTACAATGTGCAAGAGTAATCGACAACTATCTGGCTAACAAAGTCTCTTTGGGGAGTGTAGCAGGCCCCTTTTCTTCCCCGCCCTTACCAAACTTGCATATCAGCAGCTTTGGGGTCATTCCCAAGAAGGCACAGCCTGGGAAATGGAGGCTCATTGTAGATTTGTCTTCTCCGTGGGGCTTTAGCGTCAATGATGGCATTGATCGTAATCAATATACACTGCAATACATTAGGATAGACGAAATTATTCACATGGTAGCCAAGCATGGCCAAGGTGCTCTTATGGCTAAATTCGATGTAGAGGCAGTCTATCGTCGCAATATTCCAGTCCACCCAGAAGATCGTTTTCTTCTAGGTCTAAAATGCCGTGGTCAATTTTTCTGTTTTGGCTGTTTCCAGGAATGGTCCTCGAGTCTGATTTGGAAGTAACGTCAGATGCTGCAGGGGCAGTTGGGTTTGGGGCCTTCTATGATGGTCAATGGGTCTATGGTTCTTGGTCAAATTGTCGAAAGCCCTTGTCAATCGCATACAAGGAGCTATTCCCGGTGGTTATTGCTGCACGAGTTCGGGGGGCAGGCTGGTCTAAGAAGCAAGTCTTGTTCCGGTCGGACAATGAGGCAGTGGTCGCCATTTTAACCGTCAGGACTTCTAAGGTTCCGAGCATTATGCATCTCGTACGGCATTTACTTATGTCAGCAGCCCGATCCAACTTCACCTTTGCTGCCCAACATATTCCAGGTTTTAAGAATTCTGTTGCTGATGCTCTCTCTCGTTTCAATTGGCAGGAATTCAGGCGCTTGGCCCCCAGGGCACACTCATCTCCTGTCTCAATCCCTCAATGGCTCCTGTACGACTGGACCTCTCCTCTCTAGAGCACCGGTGCAGGGGCTTTCTCACTCATGGTTTAGCTCCTTCTACGAGACGATCATATGCATCTGGTCAGCACAAATTCATCAACTTATGTCAGCAACTTGGCAAGCTACAAGCTACGAATGGACCCTGTGTCATTTTGCAACGTTCTTGGCGGGCTCTGTCCAACATACTTCAATCAAGGTTTATCTTTCTGCGGTCAGAGCTCTTCACATCGAACTAGGCTTTTCAGATCCGCTAGCAGATTGTCTTAGGCTACACAGGGTAGTTAGGGGGGTCAAGCGTGTTCAGGGTTCCTCCAGAGCATAACGCCTTCCTGTCACTGATCACATCATGTCTATTATTATCAAGTCATTGGATTTGAGCTGTTATGGCCATTGCATGCTTTGGTCAGTATGTACACTTGGGTACTTTGGGTTTTTGAGAGCGGAAGAATTCACGGTTCCTAATTTAGCGAGTTTTTCTCCTGCCTTTCATTTGACAGTGGGTGACATTGCAGTGGATTCAGTGTCGAATCCTTGTTTACGTCCAAGACGGATCCATTTCGCAAAGGCTGTTTTGTCCATATTGGTCGAGCTAGTCCACCTTTGTGTGCAGTAGAGGCAGTGCTAGGTTATTTGGCTTTGAGAGGCAATACGCCAGGTCCTTTATTCTTACTGCAATCTGGTCAGCCATTATCTCGCTCCCTTCTAACTAGCTGGCTGAGACGCATCTTGGAGGGAGCAGGTATTCCTGGTAACTATTCGAGTCACAGCTTCCGCATAGGCGCTGCTACAGTAGCCACAAGGAACGGTACTCAAGCATGTTAAGGCATGGTTTTTGAACTGTTCTGATAAAACATTCAAAATTCGTTATCTTTGTTATTTATGTATGAAATACCCTATAACTTTGGAATAATATGGTAATCGTGTGTCTTAACATTTAAGTATCGGTATTTTGGTGTTTTGAAGGTCACGTGACCTTAAGGCTGATAAGACAAAGAAATCAAAATGGGGTGGCGGAAGTTATTGTTTTGTTTCAGATTTTCGATTCGAAATGTTAAGCTTGTTGTGGGAAATGAGACTGTGTCCGGAATGGTTGACTTTTTATCACTGAAGAGGATATAAATGGCGAAAAATGGTTCCAAGAATAGGTCACGTGACCTGTTTTCTATATTTTCGTTATATATTAGTTATAACCACCATTGTTCTAGGATTTGAGCAAATTCAAGTAACTATTCAAGAAAATAGCTATAGCCTCGTTTTCATGTTCAACCCATGCTTTAACATGCTTGAGGTATTCCAGATCATCTGATTCAGACACTTGGGCGATGGGCTAGCAGTACTTTCCAGTTCTATATACGAACTCCGTCTGAGATATTGGCTGACCTTTCCCATCACTTGGTTTGACTGTAGCAGGTATGTGTAATTTCTTCTTATGTTGGCTATATTATGGAAGTTACATGTAGGCTTGCGTTAATGCTTGTCGGTGGCTTTCACACCAGCAGCCCTCGCTTGTTGAGTTGATCGTTGTGGATCAACCAGCATTTCCTGGAGCAAATCGTTGCGGATCTAACAGTTACATGAAGAGCACTTCTGGTGTGTTTGGGCTGGTGCTTGCGCTTGTTGAGCTGATCGTTGCGGATCAACAAGCATTTCCTGGAGCAGATCGTTGCGAATCTAACAGTTGCATGTAGAGCACTGTTGTGTTTGGGCTGGTGCTTGGGATTGGTTGGAGTCGGAGGTTCCTTAGTGCCCCCTTCCACTGTCCCTCCGGTTTCCAAGCACCGGTAGTGGTTTGGCAGTGGACTGTGGTAGGGCCGGTTACCATGGTTACCTCCTTGTCGTGTGTGGACATGCGCATCCAGCATGACTATCTCTAGGCACCTAATCCCAAGCTCATTTTATGCCGATGAGTTTAATATTCAATCATTATTTAAATTTGAAACCGGCAGAACAGAACAGCCCATTAAGTTACTTGTGTAACCTAAATTTCAAAGTGGCGCCATTTCTCGAGCTTTTAATGGATTTCGATGCACTACACGGCAATACAACGTTCTCTTCCTGTAGATTAAGTTTAACAAATGGAATTGTGACGTATTTTGAGTAGAAATACCAGAAAATGTGTTTTTTCTAACCTAACCTTAACCTCTCAAAGTTATTGCGTAACCTAAAATCCAAAGTGGTGCCATTGCTCGAGCTTTTAATGGATTTCGATGCACTACGATGATTTTTTGAATGGTCTCAGCTCACTAATTTTCCCTAGAGGCTGATTATTGTGCACAGATTGGTGTATATTTCCATTACATTGATCAAACAAAAGTAAAGGGAGCCTTTTGCACCCTTGAAGAGCGCAAAAGCATTTGAAGAAGGGCATGTTAATGCGCATTTTAGGAGACGCATTTCATAGTGTGATTAAAGGCCCATTTACACTACAGAGACATTTTGGCACGGCTCGGATAAAAGCGGTACGAGTACCAAACAAATGGGTTCGCTCCTCGTTTACACTATCATTTTTTTGCCGTACCAAATAACCTTTTGGTACGGGTGCCGACATTTTGGTACTGATTATTTACTTCAGAACGCATGTGCTGTTCGTCCATCCAATATGGCGGATAAAGAAATTTTGGAAGCCTTATTGCCAACAGCATCATCGGAAGCTCTAGACTTGATAAAGGTATGAAAAGGCGTTAGCGAAACCAGGGCCGAAAGAAAACGGGACTCCGATTGTTCATGAGGTTAGTGGCTACGCTAATCTCTCCTCCTTCGGTATTTTTGCGTTTTCAAGGCTCATTTCATGGTTTCTTCTTTCATTATTATGAGAAGTTCTCTAACATCGCTTTCTTCCCAAGCATGGCCGCACATTTTCTTGGCTGTGGCTGTGTCTGCGTTTGTCCGCCATCTTGAATTGTAAACTTCTGAGTGTGACCGCTTGCCAATACGATCGAAGGCCATAGAATAACATCGCGTTTGGTCCGGGTGATCGTTTACACTACGAATTTTATCCGAGCCGAACCCATATTTTGGTACCCGTACCAATTTTACCCGTGCTCGGACTACCTATTTAGAAGGGCCAGGCACGGGTAAAATTAGGCGCGGCAATCCATTTACACTGCTAAATTTATCAGAGCCGAACTCTTTTTTTTTTGGTACGCGTATCAATTTTATCCCAGCCGTGCCAAAAAATCGGTGTAGTGTAAATGGGCCTTTAAGTGGCGTTTTAGAATCGCATTATGGTGCCTTTTAGGGCCTTTAATGGCACATTTTAGGGCACCTTTTAGGACGTGTTAACACAACTGATTAATTTCTCCTCTTTGATCGAGTGTTTGAATCTGGTACCATATGATGAAAATAATTTTGCCGCAATGAAAATGATTTTGCTGCGGTGAAAATAATTTTGCCGTGCACGTGGTGAAAATGATTTTGCCACGGTGGAAATATTTTTTTTCTACGGTGAAAATAGTTTTTCCGTGACACTTGTTGGCCACCATATCGTATGACCCGTATCCATGCATATCATTCCCTGGAGAATGATTAATACAATGCCGACCATGAAAGAGTTGAAGGATAAAATCAGAAAATTAATTTATCATGACTTGTCTATAAAATTTATACAAAAGCTCATATTACAATAATAGACTTACTTTGGTTACAAGCTTTTCCATATTTTGTTGCATCAGTACACAGTTCACAAGCTGTACCTTTAAAGCCATCCTTCACATACAAACAAAATACTGGTCATAAGTGTGCACAGATTTATTAGAATTACATACAGATTATATTATCCATGACGTTAGAACAATACATGAAGCACATTCAAGGTAAGTGAACCTGTTATCAGATGTTTACTTTGATTGCTTCTAGTCGTATAATGAAGAGGGCTACAATTTGCCAATGGGAAATTCTACAGTACTTTGCGTGTCATGGAGGCCGGCCGGGCCAATTTAGAAGTGAAAATCATGGATCTCAGCTTAATATAGTTTAGCTCACTTTGGACTCATACATGGAGTGGATCTATAGAACTACGTACTAATGTCTCTTTGTTTATCAAACTTTTTCAAAATTGTTTCTTCTACATGTGGGAAGATTTGGTCATTTATTTCGGCTGTCACGGAGGGGAACAGAAAAATGCTGAAAAGTGAAAGTTAAAAATTAAGCTCAAATTCGCGTGAATGTAAGAAAGCAGCTGTAATATCCTATGTACTATGCCCGTAAGGCATGACGGGAACGGGCATGTGCAGAGAAGTACAGGGATCCGCCATCTTGGAAATAAAGACTGTGTGAGTCCGGTGGTTCTAAAAATAGTAACTTTCGAGAACACAACAATGGCGACGAGGCGCTAAAGAACTCACTTAAGCAGTTCAGGAACACATTGAAGGAAAGAGTCACATTGGCGGATTTTGTGGATTATCAAGAAGTTTAAAAACATGCAGTCAAACCTACCTATATTTCCATCTTTTGATTGTGAGACCTGATTATTAGACCGACAAGACATTAACGCCGGGCCAAGATGGAAGAAATGGATAAGCAGACTATAGAAAACCTGTTCATCGGGATAAATATGAAGGATGATAAGAGACAACGAGCTCTTTTTTGCATAATATGTTGGAGAACGGGCTACGATATTTACGAAGCGGAAAAGGGCGATCTGAAGTGACATACAAAGAAACCAAAGAGGTCCTTACGAAATATTTTGAGCCCAAAAGAAACGTACATATGGAGATCGATAGAAGCTGTAGACAGAAGGAAGAGCAGTCTTTGGACGAATTTGTGACGGAACTTAGACAGTTAGCTCTACAAGTTCATGAGACAGTATAGAGCCACGCCACACCCCTCCACAGGTTTCGCCCCATTCAAGCTGTTGTTTGGTCGAGATCCAAAGACAAAGTTGCCACAAGCAAGTACTGAAGGTCAGGAGCTCGACGTCGAATTGAAAGCAAAGCAAAATGACCAACGAGCAAAGGAGAAGATGAAGAGCTACGCAGATGAGCGAAATCGTGCACGCCCGTGCAATATTGTTGTTGGGGATACAGTTCTACTAAAGTACGATACAAAGCGCAATAAGACGATGCCCCCATTTGACCCCAATCCACACCAAGTTTTTGCACGGAAGGGCAGTATGATAACTATTTCCTCGGGAACTAAGGAAGTTACACGGAAATCCTCATTCTTCAAGAAGATACCAGTGAGACCATGCAATCTCCAGATTACAAGATGGAAGGAAAGATGGAGGAAGCGTACCGAAAGGAACCGAAAGGAAAAGTAGAGAGGCACAGCCAAGAGAAGTCTAACAGGCGACCATGCCGAATCGGTGGCTGAAAGACACACAGTCGAGGAACCGATGAAAGTGGCAAGACCAGTTCGAGAAAGACGCGAACCAATACGTTTCAAAGACTATTATAAGTTTTAGTTTGATTTCTGGGTATCTATTTTAAATTTATACCAGTTCTTCCTTGTAAGCTAGTTTGTTTGCCCATCATGGATACTGTTATAAGTTTTCAACACGTTAATGTTTATTTCTTTATGCAAGAAATTTTCTGTTAATCATGGGGAGAGATGTAATATCCTATGTACTGTGCCCGTAAGGCATGATGCGGGAACGGTACGGGGATCAGCCATCTTGGAAATAAAGACATTGAGTTCATGTGTGAGTCCGGTGGTTCTTAGTAACTTTCGAGAACACAACAATAGCAACAATAATTAAGTGCATATTTTATTGTGTTGTTAATCAACAATAAAACCGCATAAATGGTAAAGGCCTTCCTCCTCTCTTACATTTCTAAGATAACAATAAGCGATCATGGTTGTCGTCACGGAGGGGACCTTTTGTCCATTAGACTATACAACCATCAATGGCCACCCTGCCAATTTTAGTGTGGCCAAGATTTGAAAGAATGTAATGACATCAGTCAAATAAACTGGGGCTGTAAAATATAATTTCTTGAGGAGTTCAGTTGAATGGTTTAGATGTAATGACTGCAAAGTTGTGACATACGTAGTTTTTTACATATTAAACTTTATTTACATGTAATCTCAAATGAAGAGTAGCTTTCAATTGACTAGCTAATGTCTTTGAGACTGTAATTACCCAGGGCACACTCTGTTTGGGAACCCATCTCAAATAGCCTCGCTTTCGTGCTTTTATTGGCTAACGTAAGGTTCGTGTAAAATGTCAAACACTAATATGGTCTTAAAACCACACCAAAGGCTCACTTAAAGACATAATGGTCCTAAAAAAATAATGAAGTACAAAAGCTTTAACTTGAAGTCTCATCTGAAAATGTAAACTTCTTAGATATTGAAAGAATATCATGTTTCATTGTCAACATTGATTAAATGTGGAAATGTATCTAAAATGTGGTTTTTACAAATTAAAACTACATGACTGTATAAAGTGTAAGATGTTTTTTTAGATACATGTATATGCATTGAACATTAAACAGAAATGCCACAAATTCAAAAAGGCAAGAATGACTGATAACTGTACTGTTGTAACATGATCTTGCCCTTGCACCAAAAGCCCGGAAAGTCTGGAAAAGCCCGGATTTACTGGGTTTTTCGGACTATTCACCGTGCTTTTTGCATTAGCGTTGCGTAGAAAAAGCCCGTTTTTTCCTGTCTGGAAAGCCAACAAAGCCCGGAAAAAAACCAGACTTTCCCGGTAATGTCTGATTCAACGGGGAAGCCTCAAGCACGGAAAAAGCTTGGCAAGCTCGTTTTTCCAGCCTTTCACAGAATTAAAGCCCGGAAAAATTGACGGAACGCTCCGAAAAAATATTCATGCCAATTCTGGGAAACAAATCTGACTTTCCCAGTTACATGTAAATGTCTGATTTAATACATGTAAAGACTCATGATCAAGCACCAAAAAAATAGCTCTCCGTATTTTCTCCCTGCATTTTCAGTTTCACGGAAAAACGAAAAACATCTGTGAACTCTATTTAGTGCTAAAATCCATTACAAAAGCTGGAAAACATTTCTAGACTTTCCCAAAAAGTGTTTGATTTATCTAACGCTATACGAAACACGGGTTTCCTGCCTTTCATAGAATGTCAGACTCAGACTTTATAAAGATTTTTAATAATAGACTCAGTCATGGAAGAAAAAAGGCCTGAACGGGCATATTTACCCTCCAAAGGCTCTACCCAAGGCGTATATAAATCTTCTTCCTGTAAGAAACAAACTGGTTTCTCACCCTTGTCATGCACTGGCCAATTTCTGACCCTTGTTACTGGCTGGTTTCTCGCCCTTGTCACTGGCTGATTTCTAACCCTTGGCACTGGTTGGTTTCTCACCCTTGACACTGGCTGGTTTCTCACCCTTGTCATGCATTGGCCAATTTCTGACCCTTGTTACTGGCTGGTTTCTCACCATTGACACTGGCTGGTTTCTCACCCTTGTCATGCACTGGCCAATTTCTGACCCTTGTTACTGGCTGGTTTCTGACCCTTGTCACTGGCTAGTTTCTCACCCTCGTCACTGGTTGGTTTCTCACCCTCGTCACGGGTTGGTTTCTCAACCTTGACACTGGCTGGTTTCTCACCCTTGACACTGGCTGGTTTCTCACCCTTGTCATGCACTGGCCAATTTCTGACCCTTGTTACTGGCTGGTTTCTCACTCTTCAGTCACCGGTTGGTTTCTCACCCTTGTCACTGGCCGATTTCTGACCCTTGTCACTGGCTGGTTTCTCACCCTTGTCACTGGCTGGTTTCTCACCCTTGATACTGGCTGGTTTCACACCCTTGTCACCAGCTGGTTTCTCACCCTTGTCATTGGTTGGTTTCACCCTTGTCACAGGCCGATTTCTGACCCTTGTCACTGGCTGGTTTCTCACCCTTGATACTGGCTGGTTTCACACCCTTGTCACCAGCTGGTTTCTCACCCTTGTCGCTGGTTGGTTTCACCCTTGTCACAGGCCGATTTCTGACCCTTGTCACTGGCTGGTTTCTCACCCTTGACACTGGCTGGCTTCTCACCCTTGTCACCAGCTGGTTTCTCACCCTTGTCACCGGCTGGTTTATTTCTCACCCCTTTCACTGGCCGGTTCCTGACCCTTGACACTGGCTGGTTTCTGGTTGTGGTCATTGACAGCTACTGAATCATCATTTTCTGGTTTAAGAGAGGGGGAGAGCGGAAGAAGAACATTCTCTGTACATGTGTCCTGTTTTAAAACTGAGAGTTCTTGGCCCAACGGACAAAGTTGTGTCAGAAAGCTTGCGACATAATGAATAGAGTGAGTTTCAGAAATGGGGACACAAGCATTCCACCTTTGAAGAAGCTGCTCTTTTGCCTGAATGATGTCTTCCTTAGGGATGTAAGACACCTTTACTTTCTTGCACTCGTTGTCAGCAACCCTTGCAAACTTTTCAGCACTGTTTACAACAGCACGGTCTTGTAGAATTGCTATCCAAACAAAACGCTTAACAACTCCGTCAACAGCTCCTTTACAATGTGCTGTCTCAAACATGCTCCAAGTTGCTTCAATTCCAAAATCACGAGGGTGGTACAATACATTGGCCAAGTTAAAGCTGTACTTGAACTGAGAACCAGCCCCATCACTCCAGTAGTGCACCTGTTTGAAAGTAACTTTTTTACAAACAGCATCCAAGAGTGCTTTGTTGAAGACATAAACACTTCCTTTATCATGAGACACCTCATCTGAAATAAGTGCATACACTGTATGAAAGATGCTTTAGATGTTTGTTGTCATCTTAATTTGTAGCAGATCACTGCAGTGAAACTAATGACTGCAGACTCATTGGACCAGTGCCATAATTTCCTGTTGGTGCTTCAGCTGAAAGTTTTCTGAGAAATCCTCATGAATATTATGATGTCATCTTGTTTAAGATGCTCCTTGAGATGCCTTAACTCTTGAAACTGACACCAGACATTGTAAACATGACGCCTAAATGGTCTCAGGATGGCTTGCAAATCTTCTATGGCTTAAGCTATAAATGTGCACTCTACAAACTCTTTCTTCGCAACTCCTTCCACTTTTTGCCACTTATAGTAGAATATTAAACTATCCTCATCTAGGCCTTCAAAAAGATGATCTGTTGGATGATTGGTAACATTACTGATTCCTACATGTATTCCTATTCCTAAATCGACCACCAAATTGGTAATTTTTTCATTTCAAATGGTAAAAAAGTCTGATTTATAATAAACACTTAACGACTGTCCCCTCGGGAATCAGTGAGTTTTGTTTCCCCGAGATCCTCGATGTTTTCCGAGACGGAGTCGAGGAGAACATCCAGGATCGAGGGGAAACAAAACTCACTGATTCCCGAGGGGACAGTCATTAAGTGATTTGTTATATAGCCATACGTTTTACTAGAGGCAAAGTTGTGCATAAATACAGGACCTACCTGACACGAGCGAGGTTTGTTGTCTTCTCTTCGAGAAGCTGCAACACAAAACGCTGCCAGCATCGCTACAGCATTTTTAGTATCGTTTTATGCTTTTCTTGGATCCAATTTCTCACTCTCGCCCTTGATAAAGATGTAAATTGTTTCTTTGGAGCTGGTTCCATTTTGCACACTTTCTTTCGACGAAAAATGGTCAGCTTTTGATGAAGATCTAGACATTTTGGTAAACAAATATTTCCCGCCTTTAGCTAGCTAGTGGCGCGTGCGACACATCCATCTTCTGTCATGATGTGATCACATAGCGGGCAACATTGGATTTTGATGACTGCCATGTGACCCTGAATCAGCCAATGAGAGCGTGCGTTGTGTCTGGAAAACTTATGGCTATGTAACAATGCACCTTATATCACTTCAAATGGTAAAAAAAATGATGCTTTAATATCTTCAGTAATAGGTTAATTTTCAATAATCATTTAATTTTAAGAATTTTTAAATTCGTAACTGAAAAAATACAGTAAGAATAAAGGTATCCATCTTGAATAATGTTGTGATCTGGAAGGACTATTTAGTAAATAGCAAAATGGCACTAATATACCTGCTAGACTGTTGTTTGTACATGTAGTTGTATAAAGTTATACACACATAATTTTGATTGGAATTTTGTTATGACTGTGAAGTACGTTGTGCACAATCACTGATTTGATGCTAGTACAGACAAAACATCACAATTGCATGTATTTTAAGCATAATCAACCAAAACATTTAAATAAATTAAAATTACTGGGATAATTAATGCATTAAAAATGTGAATCTTTATGCCTGGTCCATTCATCTGTCACATTATACCTGTGGGCCACCTTAAATCAAATCAAAAATTGTAGCAAGATTTGATTCTCACGGACGAGCTGAAACAAACACTTGAAGGAAACTCATGTGGGGGATTATTTTCTAATGCTATTAAAATAAACTTTTTGTTATATATAATGCACCGGAAATGATATCCACCAGAAGTACTTTAAATCCTGATATCGAGGCTGGCTGCATCCGGGACCTTTCTAGAGCCTTGAGACCTTGTACTTGTAAATGGCAAAATAAAGCTTGTTTAGTATTTTATCTTGGCTTTGCTTTCCATTCATACCCATAATACACAACACTTTTAACATATTCCACGCCTCCATCGAGGGCTCATTCCAGCTTGAAATTTGCCTATTTACTATATATGTTTGTAAATGGTGCTCCTGCTTACAATAACAACAAAAATACATGATGTATATTTGTGCATGTACATCTGAATGAAAGCATTTCACTGATCAGCCTTAATTAACCTATGTCCTCCAGGAGGAATGTAATGAAGAATGTCCAATTGACAATGAGTCCTTGAACACTGAACACAAACTTTCCGAACAGCAGAGGCCAGTTAACCTCTCTTCTGGAGGAATTTAGTGATATAGTAGCTAAAGAAAATGGGGACTTGGGAATGACTGATTTAATGGAGGACAGCATAGATACAGGTGACGCTCGGCCCATTAAGCAGGCACCCCGAAGACTTCCCCCGTATAAGAGAGCAGTGGTCGGGGAACAGCTGTCCGACTTGTTAAGTCAGGGACAAATCGAGTAGTCTCGCAATCCTTGGAGTAGCCCGTTAGTTTTAGCGAGAAAGAAAGACGGAAGCTATCGTTTGTATATTGATTATCGTAAACTAAACGAAGTAACAGTCAAAGACGCGCAGCCACTACCTAGGACTGCATGATGACATTCTAGAGTTGCTAGATGGCGTTCAGTGGTTTTCATGCTTAGATATGGCCCTGGTTATTGGCAGGTACCAGTAGCCCCACATGATCGCGACAAAACGGCCTTTGTAACACACAAAGGACAGTTTAAGTGGACTTGTTTGCCATTCAGATTAACAAATGGACCAGCAACTTTTCAGCGCTTAATGAACTTAGCCCTGAAAGGTTTAGCCTGGAACTGGACTGTCTCACTGGTATACCTCGATGATATAATCATCTGGTCAAAAACATTTGACCAACATCTAGTCCGCCTGTGTCGAATCTTCGGACGGCTCCGCATGGCAAAGGTAAAGCTGAAGAAAAAGAAGTGTTCTTTTCTGCAGCGTAGCGTCCGATTCCTCGGTCATGTCGTATCTGCAGAAGGCATACACGCCGATCCTGAGAAGACGAGAGCAGCGAGGGTCAGTGGCCGACCCCAATGAACGTCGCATAAGTCAGGAGCTTTCTTGGTTTAACATCTTACTACCGACGGTTTGTACCGGAATTTGCAGTCAGGTCCGAACCATTACGCAATCTGTTGCAGAAGGATCAGAACTTCAGTGGAATGAACAGCAAGAAAAATCCTTTTCGAACTAAGACTGCTTAGTTCGCCCACTAGTTCTTGCTTATCCTAGTTTTGGAACAGATGCAGACAACTTTGTCTTGGACACTGATGCAAGTACTGACAATGGAATCGGTGCAGTTTTGTCGCAGGTGCAGTCAAATGGAACCGAACGCGTAATCGCCTATGGTAATCGCTCTCTCTCACCACTAGAACGCAACTATTGCGCAACAAGGCTAGAGATGTTAGCGTTAGTAGAATTCGTCGACTATTTCAGGTACTACTTGCTGGGAAGAAAGTTCCAAGTACGAACTGATCATCATGCACTAACATGGCTGAGATCGTTCAAGGAACCCCAAGGGCAAGTGGCCAGGTGGCTAGAAGTCGGTTACAGGAGTATGACATGGATATCACCCACAGACCTGGCAGGAATCACTCGAATGCAGACGCCATGTCAAGAAGGCCTAGAAGACATCATGCAAAACTTGGAGGAGAGTGAGCGACAACGTCAAAGCCAGATTAGAAGGATGAAACCAGAATGGTTAAGGAAGGCACGCATGCTGAACGATAGGATTGCATGTGGAGCACATAAATAAAGACATCAAATAAATATATAAAAACACTGAAAAACTGTAAATAAGAAAAACTAAAAAAACAACTTGATTGGACAAACACAGGCATGTGATGGATTGGACAAAAACACAAAGAAGTTGATGATTTATGTATTACAGTACCCATTTGAAAAGGAGGGGGCAGTGTAGTGATCAAGACATTCAAATGTTGACGAGTGCAAGAAAATGATGTGTGTGTACATGTATATGTTGCAGTTGAAATTGACCATTCAGTTCAATTTGACCATGAGTCAAAACAAACTAGTTCAATTTGACCTGGTCAAACCAACCTAGGTCAAATTGACCCGGGTCAATTCAACCTAGGTCAAATCGACCCAGGTTTCGCAATCAATGATTCTAAAAAAAATTATCTCCCCTCCCTTTCTTCCTTCCATCCCTTCCCTCCTCCCATTTACTTACACTTACCTTTCATTCAGATGTAATACCACGTACTGAACTCAGCAGCTCTGCTTTGACACACCCAGTTTTTCACTGACTTAACACACTGCGCCACACAAGCGCTTGTTGATTTGGAAGCAACATTTATTATATAAGTAACTTAAACCAGAACCCAGATCCTCTCGGATTAACAAGTACAATGTGGTTGTGTGTAAGTGGTTGGTAAGTGGTTGGTAAAACTGTGTCGGTAAGTGGTCGGTAAGTTCTCAAGTATTGTCGGTAAGTGGTTGGTAAGTGGTCGGCCGACCACTTTTTTTTCGGTGCAGATTGTTCACTTTAGCCCAAGTCAACACTTACATGAAGTAGTAACCCACATGGAATCTGTCATGAAACTCCATTTTTTGTTGCTTTAGTTTGCTTCAAACAATAAATAAACATGTGAACTAATCCAAATCCTACCCCTACATTAAAAAAAACCCTAACAATGCGTGCACACTAATTTGTTTTTTTGTCAAATTAAACTAGTTTGTTTTGACCATGGTCAATTTGAACTAGTTTGTTTGACCAGGTCAAATTGACCTAGTTTAAATTGACCGGGTCAAATTGAACTAGTTTGTTTTGACCCATGGTCAAATTGAACTGAATGGTCAATTTCAACTCAACATATATGTGTATAAGTGACGACAGGTAGTAGCTTCTCAATGCAGTTGCAGTAAACTTGTGAAGTTATAAATTATTGTAAGGGAAATCGTATTTAACTGTTTAAATAAACCAGGAAATACTACACAAGGGTAACTTTATCCCAAGGATGCTGCTAAATCTCTAATTGTAATCTGTACAGTTTAAACCCAGGTTAGCGATTTAACCCCGGGGCAGTGCTTACCCTTGTTTCAAATAACTGGACTCTGTATTGTCAAGCATAATTCAAAAGTTGTATATTACTTGAGTAAATATTCGACTTGTGGTAAATTATAATGATTGATTTCTGATCTTTCAAATTCTTAATTAATGATTTCTTACCTGACAGCTACAGGTACCATTTCCTATTAGTTTGTCAAAGCACTTGCCAGCTGCACTACAAACTGGATTGCCAGGACAAGCTATGAATAAATAAATAGAGGGATTTTGTTACTGGATAACCCAGCTCTCACTCAAGTCTGCTTCGACCTTGATACATGACACTGCATATTATCTTAAAATAAATGCATTATTTATTCCTTTTTATTATATGGCAGCTCAGTGAGCGGGCAAGATGACTCTCAATGCTGCAATCTGATTGGTTGCTCATCTGAACTAGGAAAAAAAGTTGTCGCCGGGACAACAAATAGTCCCGGGGACAAACTGACAAGATTTTTCCTAGTTCACATGAGGGGACTTGTCCCTGGGACTTGTCCCTTCGTGTGTACGCAACAAGGGATTTGTCCCCGGGACTTGTCCCTTCGTGTGTGCTGACCTTTAAGGAGTCTAACCTTCAGCAGTATTTAGGTGTTTTCTTCTCATCCGACTTGTGTTTTAACAATCACTGTACATACATGCACATATCTAAGAAGAGTAGTCATACTGTAGATGTTCTTTCAAGAAATTTCTATTATTGTTCCTGTGAGGTCAAATCCAAATTAGATCTCAGCCTCGTACGGCCTACTATGGAATATGCTTGCATATAACGTGGGATCCTCACACACATCGGATTAAATTTACTTGAGAAGATCCAACGAAGAGCTGCGCATTTTGTACACCGGGATTACTCCAGAGAGTCCAGTGTTAGTGCTATGCTCAAAAACCTAGAATGGCCCTTACTTTCAGTGCGTCGCAAATTAAATGTCTCCACTTAAACTTTATGTATAAGGCTTCTCATGGTATTAACGAAACTGACCTTAAGGACTATCTCACACTTGCATCAAAAGTCAGTCACATGCCGTAAACACAACTTAAAAGACAAACATATTTTGACTTGGACCGATGTTTTTAAATTCACTTTCTTTCCCAGGACTGTTCCCATCTGGAATGCTCTTCCAGAGGATAATTAGTTATGTCCCCTAACATAGATACATTTTCTAAAAAAACTATGGCTTTCCTAAACAACATGCATAATAATGACTAGTAATACCTACTTATGTTTGACTCAATCATATTATTATTATTTATCATAACCATATATTTATACTAATTCAACTGAATTTATAATTATGTAAGTCTTACATAATTAACAAGTACAAACATGCAAAAAAATGAACTTGGCCAATATACCCATCTTGACCGAACAAGCTTGTTCAATAACCTCTTTGTATTGCAGTCACAATAATTATCATACAATTTGTACAATTTATTGTTTACAGGTTAATATGTAGAAATTCAGCACAGCTTAATAAAGAAAAAAGAAAGTTATATAACGTACTTTAAATACTCTTTCATTATTCAAAATAAGATGCTTGGATGACTATGTATTCTTGAGAGACATGCCCATTCTAAATATATACATGTAGGTACCTTAACTTGCAGCTGTCACTAGTGTTGGCCAGTGTGCATGCAGGAACAACACAGTCTATAATAATGGTTGACAAGGAGACTATATTCTAAATTAAAGCTAGGTAATTAAAGTGAGTTAACCAAAAAAGGTTTGAAATCAATACAGGTACATCAAAACAAGATAAATTCTACTTGATTATTCTTTTCAAACCCCAAAGCCTGTGGCAATTAAGTGTTGAGATATTGTGACTGGAGGCACTGAATATTGGCAAACGTTTCCAGATGGTTGCATGGTCATGACATCTTCATGTATTTACATATTAAAATTTCTTTGATCCTGAGAGTGACTGTTACGTTATAGCTCGATCTCTCAGAAGTTGATTCATGAAATGTTGAATATTTTCATATACATGTAGAATATAGATTAACAACTGCAGTTTGGTGGATAAAACCAGGCTGCTTGACGTGAAATGGAAAACACATAAGCTGTTTAACTTTTTTAAAGAAATTCCGACAAGTTTAATTGTGATGAAATCAAGCGTTCTCTAATAATACTAAATGAAACAATATGGAACACGCAATTAAGTTATATGACAGTTACTATTACTTTTACTATTTTACCGCTAAATGGTAGCTGATCATGAGTTAAGTTTATATTTACCTTGGCAATCGTTCCCCCAGAATCCATGACAACATTGTTTGAAGCTTTCCTTCCTGCTGCATCTGTGATAACAACCAGACACTGTAACCGTACCAATAGGGAAACGTAAGTATATTCGACATCTTGCCGTTTGTATGCCTGAGCCAACCGTGTGATGAGTAAACCCTCGAGGACAACGAAAAAGCGCATTCATAGAACATTCCATGCACACTGTCCTATAGAACACGTCTCTATGCTCATTGCAAACACCTGAACTTTGTCCTAAAACTTTTCGATAGGAGGAATAAAAAACAACCGCGAAACAAACAACCGCGATTGATATAACGCGAGCATGGGATTTACAAAAAGCGAAGTCGCACATCGTATTAAACTCACATACTACAATAGTATAGATTTGTTAGAGGTTGTTTCGAAACCGGTCGAATGTCAATCGAAAGCACTTTCCACGTCTTTATTTATTTTGGGGACAGATGCAAAATGAAACCTAACCAATCAGCGTACAAATGTATTACGTACGTCACAGAAGTGTAGTTTTGTCTAGCATTTTAGGACCTAACATACTTTGCGAATAAATTAAAATTGATGATTCAGGCACGTTACAAAAGTTCAGTTCGCTCAAACACCAGTCAGGCGTGCGCTTGTGCTATTTGTGTAGTCAGCTGGACTCGTGTAATGCGGGTTCGAAGGGAGTGAAAACAAACATGGAGTCTGTTCAACAGAACATCCAGGAGGACTGGCAGAACAGAGAATTCATCGAGATTGTATCAGAAGGAATCAAGAAGATAGCTGAATTCCTAAATGACTTCGGTAAGCTGGCGTTATTGATAGGATATGAGGCGATTGGTTATAAATCATCATAGAGATAGAATCAAGTGACTTAATTTTAGACTTTTATAGTAAGAGGACTGTTGAGTGTTGGAAATATAATTATTATGTATGCTGAGCCTGGCATGACAGATACACCGATACAATGTACGAAGATCGTGAGGTTTTATCTTGACACATTTATCGTATTATGTTGTGATTTCTAAATGTAAAAAACGTATGACATGGTATTTTATGTAACTACATGTACATTTAGTTATAATAAATTTATAATATGTTACCATATCGATCAGTATAAAACCAAAAGCAATCGAATACACAGTACGATACAAACATGATGTCTCTTCGAATTTAAGATAGTAATAAGAAGATGTATTCCATGTTGTATAAAACAACAACTCGATTACATGTCATGCTACACATGCATGGTCCCCCAGACAAGCCACAGGGCATTTGATGAGTGGTTTGCTTCCGATAGTGGGGCATTTGACACACAATGGGGGTAGGGGTTGGGGTATTTGATCTGGTATTAGAAATGTAATCTTGACACATGCACTACAATGGTGAGAGTCAGTTAACAAATTTCCAGGGAGAGAATATGGCTTTGAAAAGGCCTGACTGGAGAAGATAAAGTTTGCAGTACTCCCTCTCTTCTCCCCCTTCTCCTTCTTTCCTCCCCCTCCCCTCTTCCTGTTGCACTACTACGTAGGCTATTGCTTTGTCTGAAGGATATTTTTGGTGATATCGCCTGAACATACACATTTTACAAGTATGTAACTTCTTACTGTAACATACATTGTACATTGTAGATTAAAATTTAATCTAGTTTAGCTCATACAAAGAAACCAAATGGATACTCCTAGCAGTAGAAAAAAATGCTATTTTGCCATTTTAGGAAGCATAAAAAAAATTTAAGGGGGGAGGGCTGGAGGAATCACTAGAAATCAGGAATCACTGGGTATTCACTTGAAATTTTCTTGCCCTTCCCCTGGAGTATAGAAATGATGACCCTCCCCAAACAAACTACTCCACCTCTTTCCAAGCCACTTCATCACAGTACATACATACATACATACTTTATTTATACACGTAAGAAACCATCAGTAATATACATGTTCATTGATGGACTCCAATTCCCAACACGTCGACCATAATGGTTAACTACATGATTGTACACAGTTGGGTGTTTCATGTGCATGTTTTAAGTTTTAAGAAAACTCATCGGCTGGACGGCATGACCCTACATACATGTAAGCTAAAAACTAATGGCATTCTGAGGTATCGAGCGGAGGGATACCAAAGAGAAAGCAAGGAATGAAGGAATAACAATTCCGACCATCATAACATTTGACCAACAAGAACGTGTTAATTTGTCAAGATTAGTTAATCCGCTGAATTTGTCGCATGACAAAAACAGTCGACATCCAAGCTCTAGCTTTACTAAAGTAAGGTTCACCATATGGAACGCTCAATCTATTAATAAGAAATCTGCAGTAATATGTGATATCATTCAATCAAATCGACTGGATATTTTTGCCATTACAGAATTAACCTGGCTTGTTTGTAATACGAATAACTGCTCGCTAGCTGACATTCTACATATGCTAAATGACTTTACTGTTATCCACGTCCCAAGGGCAAACGTGAAAGGTGGCGGAGTGGCCGTGTTCTTCCGCAAAAGGTTTAACATAACAATGAACTCCGATAATGTTTTCAAATCCTTTGAGCTAACGATAACAATGTTCTACAATTATTTCTCCCAACTCATTGAAACACTGACTGATTGCAACCATGCAGCCTCTGATTATTACTGGGGATTTCAATTTTCATCTGGACAATAATACTAACGCTGAGGCAATTAAATTTATGGACCTTTTGGATTCTGCCAATTTAATCCAGCATGTGTTGGGCCCTACCCATCGACGGGGTCACACTCTAGATTTGATTATATCAAGAGAGGAGGAAAATTTGATACACGATGTTAAAGTACTACCGGACATTTACTCTGATCATCGAGTAATCACCTGCAAACTTAACTGCCCGAAGCTGCCTCTCTCTGATGTTTTCGTGACATATAGATCCACCAAGAATTTGGACCCTGCTAAGCTTCATAATGATTTAACTGAATCATTCTTTCAGTCTGACTATTCTGGTATGGATAACATAAACAATCTGGTTAATACTAAATATAATGAAACACTTAAAAACATCGACGATACTTAAATGCTCATGTACAAACAAGATGGGTAAAACACCGCCCACACGGTGGTCCTATAAATTTAGAGACTTTAACCTACCCTCTAACTGCTACATACATGTACAGGACTCTATAATTACATCCTTATCAAGGAAAACGTGTGCCCTTGATATAGTGAGAAAATCGTTGTCCACCTGTGAATTTCCAACTTCACTGAAGAAATCTCAAGTTTGCCCACGGCTGAAGAAAACTAACCTCGACAGCGAGCTGTTCAAGAGTTTTAGACCGGTGGCCAACATTCCTTTCCTGAGTAAAGTAATTGAAAAGACAACTGCCGTACAGATCGACATACGCTTATTTGAATGCCAATGGATTGTTTCCTTCTGTTCAATCTGCTTATCGGTAAAACCACTCCACGGAAACAGCGTTGCTACGTGTAACAAATGACATTTTAAGAACTCTTGATAGTCACCAGGACTTCGTCGTAGTTCTCTTAGATCTCTCGGCTGCCTTTGACACACTTGACCATGACGTATTGTTAAGGAGACTCAGGACATACTTTGGATTTACTGGAACAGTACTGGAGTGGTTTACATCTTATCTTTGGGGCTGCTCTCAGACAGTTATTATCAGTGATTCTATATCTTCACCACGTGACCTCAAGTATGGCGTTCCACATGGTTCCATACTTGGTCCTCTACTGTTCACTCTCTATATAGCACCACTTCAAGATGTGATAAACTCCCACAATTTATGCTGTATGTTCTATGCCGACGATACACAGTTGTACATTACTGTAAATCCTGAAACTCCATCTACTGCGCTAAACACTCTCCGTGAATGTGCAGAAGCTGTAATCCAATGGAACACTGAAAACATGCTTATATGTAATCCTGGAAAAACGGAAGTAATCCACTTTACATCCCGCTTTAAGAATCACCAGACTTCATTCAACAGTTTTTCATTTGCTAACACTATTGTTACAGTCACAGATAAAGTTCATAATTTGGGAGTAATATTGGACAAAAAGCTAACCTTTACTAAACACATCAATGAAACATGCAAAAAGGCCACTCTTGCTATTAGATCTATTGGGCGCATTCGCAAATATCTTCCATATGATGGTCTCAAGCAATTAGTGAATACTTTTGTTATATCGCGCTTGGTCTACTGTAACAGTCTCTTATATGGGTTGCCAAAATACGAGAAAGACAAACTACAAAGAGTTCAAAATACTGCCGCACGTTTGATCACTGGAACAAAATGGTCCTGCACTTATGAATCTTCATTGGTTACCAGTTGATGCACGCATAGAGTTGAAGATTCTACTTTTAACATATAAGACACTACACGGTCTGTCTCCAAGTTATCTATCTACTCTGGTTGAAGAAAATCGTCCTTCCCGTTCTCTTCGTTCTTCAAGTCGTTCACTCCTTCATCCTCCATTTCCACCTGTCAGAACTGTCACTTATGGCAAATGTGCCTTCTCCTACTTTGCACCGAAACTATGGAACTCACTACCAGATTACATTAAGTCCTCCACTACTATATCAGCCTTTAAATCTGCTCTAAAAACCTTTCTTTTCAAAAGAGTCTATATGACGCAGTGACAGTAGAGAAGTATTTATATTATGTTGTATGTATATATTTTCTCATATATATCTCTACATGTATACATATATGTATATGTGTATGTATATGTATATCAGTCTGTGTTTATGTATATGTATTTTACATTACTTCTTATATTAATATATATATATTTAATTTTTTGTAATATAGTTATAGTTATTTTTACTATAGTTATAGCTATTTTTACTATTTTCTACTTTTTTAATATAGTCTTCTCATACTATATGTAAGTGCATTGAGATTTTTAAATGCGCCATAAAAACCTATAATTAATTATTATTATGTTCCTCCACTTCACCTGACTCATCTTCAGACTCACTTCCAAACTCGAGAATGATTTCATCCTCACTAGACTCAGAATCATTCTCTTCTGACTGAGAATCAAAGTCTGAAGTACAGTGTACTCTCTACTTGAGATCTAGATGCAGTAGTTGTGGTATCAATCATAGTAGCATTCTTCAAAACCTGCTCATAAATATGCTGGCTGATATTGAACAATAATATTTTTTATTCTCCGAAGTGAAGGTGAAAAGCAAAGGATAATATAATAATTGCCCTACATCATTATGACGTCACGGCTTGTTTATGAGGGGAACAGAATCGACACAAACAATAGAATTTTGAACTAAATCTGCTCTGCTGAGGAAAATTTAACTTTGAATTGTCTTGTTCCAGATATCAGCTGTATCAATGTTTATCCCATAATATTTACCATATTTGGTGGCTGTTACTGCTATTCTACATTCTACAAAATGCATTTGATAGCGATTTCCTTTGTGTTGTTGCCATTTTGTCCCCCTCCCACGACCGTGATCCTTAGCATTTAAACAATAGATTGTTTTGATTTGACATCATAATGATATAGGGCAATTAAAATAATTATTTGTTCAATGTTTTATGTACTTTTATTTTTTTCATTACCATCCCCCTTTCAAGTACAACAATTCCGACCCCCCCCCCCCCCCCTCTAAAAATAAATGCTTACTTAGGGGAAAAAAAAGTTGTCAAGTACCATTTTTGAAAATACCAACCTTAGATTTTGGCTACTTCTGAAGACAGAAATTGAAGAAAAATGCAAACTTTTTCAACAAGAATTAAAGAATTTGGATCTTTCTTCAGGGAGCACATAAATTTATACTTTCTTTATCAGTATGAGAAAATGTGGGATATTCTCAGGAATTGAGCCAGAAATTGAGCCAGAAGGGACAACTTAATGGCCAAAGCGGGTCAATTTGACCATTATTGTATTTTTTCAAGGGACAAAGGCATTTTTAAAGCGGGAATGCCGCAATGGTGCAGCCTGACTCATTCCCTGTATTCTGTAGCACTTTGTACCATAAACCAGCAGAGAGCTGCACGCTTTGTGTGTAACCCACTGATTGTATCCTGTGCCTGATATCCCATAAGGGAGTTTGCATAGGTAACTATTTAGATTTAGAATCATTATTGTTGTCATCATCAATGTTCATCAAACTTAATATTATTAATATATAATAATAGTAATAATAATAATAATGGTTTAATTAACAGATCCAACTACAAAAATAAGGTGGCTCTTCCCTGTTAATATAAATTTAAAATGAAGATAAGAAATACACATGTACAAGACTAGTGTGAATAAGATAAAATTGGATAAAAGTAAAAGTAAAGAAAATAAACATTATGCAATGCACATAGATATTTTGTGAAACTGTGTATGGTAAATCCCATTTCTCAAGTGAGTATGCAAGTTTTTTTTTGTTATTATGGAAAGAAAATTTTGTTTCTTGATATAAATAATATAATAAACAACTTATTAGTCTGCTAAACATCTAATATGGCTGTTTATTTTTACTTGTCTTTCATATTTTGGTAAAGGCTTGTCAAAATGCGAATGATTCATAAAAATACACATAGTAGATCCAACTAATAACCCCTATTTATCATTATCAGATATATCATGCAGATCCAAGTTAGCAAAATTGAATGAGAAAATGACAGCACTTGAACTGAAGGTGGAATATATTGAAGCAAGGGTGAGTACACTGCTGTGAACTCAAGATAAAATAAACGTACATGTAATTTCCACTGTCACAGACACAGTTTGATTCTAAAGGTGTATGTTCCCATTTCCTACATTGAAAAAATAGGTCCCATTTGCAAACAAAGATGACCATATGATTATATATACATGTGTTCTTTACTTGAAATTTACTTGAATCAGCCAAGCACTAATCCATGATACAGTGTGATCCATGGTTCGATTTTCCAAGGTTCCTTTTTTGTACATTTTGAGTCAAAATAAATGTTAAAGACTTGTGGTATGTTTATCGAGATATTTAAATGCACAAACAAGTATTTTTAAATTTTATTTTTTACAGGTAACCAAAGGAGAAACTCTTTCCTAAACCTAAAGCATGTTAGACAAATTCAGCAGAAGATTATACAGTCATCACAGAGACAATTGAAACTATGCATACATGTACATAACATGAGCAAGAGAAGGGACATTATCCCATTTGCAAATGACTTGGTGTTGCTGAACATATTGTTTTAAAGAAAAGCTTTGTATTGGGATAATGTTAAATGAAGACATTTTATGACACTCTTTTGATGCACTGTAAAATAGGAAATAGGAAATGCAGTCCCTGATGCTACAATCACAGACAAAATGACTCTCTCTTTTAGAGACCATTCTTTAAATAAACCTCCCTCTCCTCTTCAATGTTATTTTAGGTGCACATTCAATTTGAAACTCTCTCTACCAACATAATTAATGGGTTTGGGAAGGTTCAGCTGTTTTAATTTTGTGTCCAGTATTTTTTTTCTTCTCATATAATAATTCTTATTTTTGTTGAGTATCTCGACAATTATGTCTGTGATTGTAGACTTTCGAAAAATTATGGTCAAACACAGAATAATTGTAATTGGCCATACAAATTCAATAGTATGATATATCTTGCATTTCTGTGTCAGTTTTGTGGGAAACTAAATAATACTTGAATGTTTTATGATTTGTGTCTGGCTGGTTATTTAAATATGTTTTTAAATGCTTTTATTTTAATTTAGATATGTCAAAATTAATTGTTTTCTGTCAATTAACAATTACCTGGAATCTGAAAACCTTGAACTAATGTAGCACATTTAAAAGGGTTTATAAGTTTAATTCTTACCCAATGCACGATTAAAAGTAAATTACATAAAGTGATACTGTGAACATGTTACGTTCGAACCTTTGTTTAAGCCCTGCCCTAACTTAGACACTGAAGCACTGATGAATTTTTGAAATCTTCAATGGACTTGCTCTTTTAATTTCTGGATTTGACAAAGCTCCATCCATCAAGTTTTGATTGACATACTGAGCGTAACGTCACGTGTACTCAACGTAATGCAGCATTTCAGTTTACAGATTGGGTTATTTTTAGGATTGGTTTCCCGTGAGTTCGAGTCCGCTACTGAGCCAATCACAAGCGTTTGCGTAATTTTAATTCAAATGATTAATGATTTTGCTGCCATAGTTGCATGGTTGACCAAGCAAGAGGAGCTAATGATACATATTTTCTTAACAACATCCCGCGATGAAAGCGAATAGTGAGAAATAAAATCTAAAAATATTGCTGTCTGGGAAAATGCTACATCACGAATATACACGGGGAATATTTAACAATTAGACCCGCAGCCCGAATTGGGCTATGAGTCAATAATGGGCTATTTAACTCATAGCCCATGAGGGCGAGAGGTCTAATTGTTTTAGTATAAACTAACTAGTCGGACAGTAGAAAATAATAGAAAGAAACAAATTGAAGTTGAAAACATGTTATTATTTCGTAAAAATGCGTGCGGTTTTTCTCTTCCATGGGCTATCACAAATAGACCAATAGTAGGGTAGCCAATCAGAATGCAGGATTTGTAATAGTCCACAAGTTGGTTCATACTAAAAATACAACAACCTATTTGTGGCGTCGAAATATGCCCTGATAATGATATTCCTGATCCGAGAAGAGAACAGTTCCCGAAAGCGAAGCTCGAGGGAAACTGTGAGCATCGAGGATCAGATAATGTCCAAGGACAAAAATCAGGGCAGATTTCGACGCCACAATGGAGGTTATTGTTCTTATCATCCTTCAAATATTTTCTTTGACACGCACTTATACGCTCACAGGGGGTGTATATTTAACAATTAAATCCGCAGCCCTCATGGGCTACGGGTCAATAGCCCATGAGGCGCAGCCGAATGGGCTATTTAACTCGTAGCCCATGAGGGCGATAGGTCTAATTGTTTTAGTATAAACTAACTAGTCGGACAGTAGAAATAATAGAAAGAAACAAATTGAAGTTGAAAAAAATATATTATTTCGTGAAAATGCGTGCGGTTTTTCTCCACCATGGGCTATCACTAATAGACCTATAGTAGCATAGCCAATCAGAATGCAGGATTTGTAATAGTCCACTAGTTGGTTTATACTAAAAAGAGGTTATTACACGGAAAGTTGTGTAATACGGTTGGGTATTTTTACGAGTCAGTTTTATTTTTTCGAGCCTGAAAGACGAGAAAAAATAAAATTGACGAGAAAAAATTCCCAGCCGTATTACACAACTTTTCGTGTAATAAATTGTTTATTATACGACAGCTAACATGAACAAAAAAAAATTGTTTTCGCTTACCTTACTGCTCTGTTTGAAGAAAATCTCGACAGAAGAACATCTCAGCCTCAGTTGAAGTCCAATGTCGGCGGCGAGCGCGCACTGGAAAAAGTTTTTTTCGCGCGCTAAAAGCTGATTGGTTGTTACCCAAACAGCCCATTTCGATTGGGTCGCGTTGCAAACCTGTTCTTGACCCGTGTCCGTATTTGCACTCGAAAACGTCAAGTCGTATAATAATACCTCGTAACATTGCCCAAATATGGTCATGTCACCCTCAATATGGCGGAGGTGTCTGTATTTATGTAAGGAAATCAATAACGTTTACTGAAAGATCTGATTTAGTGCCTGAAAACCTTGAAGCAGTATGCTTGGAAATAAACAAACCAAAGAGTAGACCGTTCGTTATATCTTCGATTTATAGACCCCCTAGCGCACCTGTTGAAATGTTCCTGAGCATTGAGCAGCTGATTGGGCTAGTGGACAATGAAGATAAGGAAATTTACATTTTAGGCGATTTAAATTGTAACTTGCTCAACTTGACAAATCCATATGCCCAAAAACTCTGCTCGATTATGGAGTTATACCAGCTTTCGCAGCTGATCGCTAAACCAACCAGAATAACTGAAAATACATCTTCGTTATTAGATGTTTTTATTACTTCTTCGCCAGAAAAAATAACACACTCAGATGCTGTCAGTGTTGGTTTTAGCGATCATAGCTTAATTTATGCGATACGCAAAATTAATTCCACCCCAAAAGTTAATACAATGAAGAAAATAGAATTCCGTAATTTCAAAAGCTTTAACAGTGAAAGATTTCTGGCGGACTTATATGGCAAACCCTGGGAACTAGTTGATAGAGAAGAAAATGTAGATGCAATGTGGGCACAATGGAAGGCATTGTTTCTTGAAGTGCTCGACAGACACGCCCCAGTCAAATCAAAAAGAGTACGCAATCAATCGAATATTCCCTGGATAACAAAGGATATCAGGGAAAAAATGTTTGAAAGAGATCGTCTAAAACGTATAGCAATTATAAGAAACAACGAAGGCGATTGGGCACTTTACAAGTCTTCCCGAAATAGTGTCAACATTGCACTACGTAAAGCCAAAGTCGAATATTATGCTACACAAATAGAAAAACAGAGGGATGATCCAAAAAGGGCCTGGAAAACTATAAATGATATTCTTGGGCGAAAACAGCAAGAGAGTTCAATTAATGAGGTTAAATTAGGAGACTGTTCTGTTACATCGTCAGAGGATATAGCTGAACATTTTAATGAATATTTTACGAATATAGGCCCAAAGCTTGCTGAAACTATAGACACCAATGGTTCTAACCATAAAGATTTCATTAAAGAAGTTAAAAGCAAGTTTTATTTTAGAACCATTAGTACGTCTAGAGTTTTCAAGCTGCTTAATTCCCTATCTGTATCCAAAGCCACTGGAATGGATAAAATTTCGGCTAAAGTACTCCGATTAGCAGCCCCAGTAATTTCACAACCACTAATGAAAATTTTCAACAAATCCATTATATCACACTCAAACTGTACCATCAGAATGGAAATTAGCTAGAGTGATTCCACTCCACAAAAAAGGCCCTCGAAATATGCTTGATAATTATAGGCCAATCTCAATACTTCCAGTAATAAGCAAAATATATGAAAAAATCTTACATGAGCAATTAATGGAATATATAACTGCGCAGGATCTATTGTCTGAACATCAATTCGGATTCCGACGGTTCCATTCTACTGCGTCTGCGTTGCTGGACTGTACTAATGAATGGTATATCAACATGGATCGAGGCCTTTACAACCTAGTAATCTTTCTTGATCTAAAAAAGGCGTTTGATACCGTAAATCATGAGATCCTCTTGGATAAACTCATGGCTTACGGTATCAAAGGACATGCCTTAGGCCTTATGAAATCTTACTTAAACAATAGAGAGCAAACTTGCCAGGTTAACGGCAGGCTCTCTGGTCATAGAAAAGTAATCTGTGGAATCCCTCATGGTCAATTCTCGGTCCACTTCTGTTCATACTATATATTAATGATTTGCCAAACTGTCTCGAGCATACTACCCCTAGGTTGTTTGCAGATGATACGAGCCTAACGGCTGTTGGCAAGTCAGTTAGTGAAGCTGAAGTGGTCCTGAATCATGACCTTAGTAATGTTAAAAAATGGCTATCAGCTAACAAATTAAGCCTGAATATAGCCAAAACAGAGTACACTTTGATTGGATCAAGACCCAAAATACAAAATATTGCCACAGAACCTAATGTTCTTATTGCCGTTGACCCAGTCAAACGAGTCAATGATTGCAAGATACTCGGTGTACACATAGACGAATTTCTAACATGGGAAAAACACATCGATGACATAGCCAAGAAAGTCTCATCGGGAATTGGGGCAATAAAAAAGCTCAGGGAATTTGTAGACCGTGATACGCTAGTATGCGTTTATAATGCCCTTGTGCAACCCCACTTCGACTATTGTTGCGAGGTGTGGGACACATTGGGAAGCATACTATCACAGCGTCTGCAGAAACTTCAAAACAGGTGCGCTAGGGTGATTATGAAGCGTCCGAACGAAGCTGGGCAATCTGAAATAGCTCTCCGCTCATTGGGTTGGATCACACTTGAGGAGCGGAGAGCTAAAATTAAGGCTGGACTCATGTTCAAAATAATCAACAATTTGGCACCTCAACGGCTCTCTAGCATCTTCAGTGACTCGTATGCAGTCAATTGCAACTACGACCTGCGGAATACACGTAAAAAAGTTTCCATTCCTCTTCCTAAAACTGAATTTCTAAAAAAGAGCCTTAGTTACAATGGAGCCAAAATATGGAATGAATTACCTATAGAATTAAGAACCTCTCAGTCATTAGCCCAGTTTCGCTCAAAGATTTCCCCCGGCCTATTAGCGTAATTATATGCATTAGTATCTAAATATAGTAGTTAGCAGTTTATAGTAGTATTTATAGTAGTATTTATCATAGATTGACATGTATTAGGTTAGTTTTTAACTTAGAACATTATCTTATTTATATGAGTAGTGCACGCCCCTTCTGGAAATCAGCTTCTAGTTGTGAGGGTGCTGCGTGTGTTTAAATAAAGTTGATCTCATCTCTCAATATCTGTCACCTACCATGATAGATATCCTGCGATATCTGCCATCCGAACGAATTTAACAGTTATTTTTGTTTCTACGAGATTTTCAATACATTTTTCATGGTAAATCCACTCGCAAATATTAATATTATTTATGTATATATTACCCAAATAGTACGCGCGCTCTGATTGACTTATAGACTCAAAAATCTATGGTCTATTGTGCCGGTAAACACACAGAAATCGGCACAACTGCTTGCGTTGTGTCATAGTTATATCATAAAAGCAATAGACCACGAATTCCAATGTGTTTATTGGCGAATTAAAGCACGCGGGATGTTGGGAGAACACAAGAAATGCTTGAAAATCACGCGCCTTTGGCTTCAAGCATTTCTTGTGTTCTCCCAACATCCCGCGTGCTTTATTTCGCCAGTAAACACATTGAAATATGTGGTCTATTGCTTAAATATAGCGCTATTTTCAATACACATTGCCCAATAGCGCTTTACAAATGTAAACTGGTATACCTTCGCGGGTGTCTCTCGCAAATAAAATCGTACGCGCATCGTTTCAAAGGAAACTATAGAAACCTATATATCACTGGAAAGATTGTAGAATGCGCTGAAATGTTTTTTTCGCACAAATATTACATTTTCAGGAAATGCTAAGGCAACAAACGCAAAAAAGACTCGTCTCGAAGAAGTGAATTTGTGCCTCCGCGTTTGCGCCTACGAACGGTTCGGCTGCATAATGTCAATCAGTACATGATAGCCTGTCAAAGAGTGTGAGCGTTTCTTAATATTTTACTTTGTTCAAATGCAATTCATCTTCAAAGTTTCAATCGAAATAATTTCTGTGTTTCATCACGGCAAGTACTCCTATAAGAAAAATATCGCTAAACGCTCACACATTTTGGTTCGTAAGTAGCTCCTCTATCTTCAGGCCAAGTTTCATCAAGATCTGACAAGTCTTCATACCTATAAATTCAGCAAACGTCAACACTAAAACCAACTAGCCAATTATATGTAAGGACCCCCGGAGCTTATGAATAGTCCAGAAATTCGCGGGAAATTAGTAAGTAGCTCAGTCAAATTGTATAAGAAACCTGCATGCCGCTCTCGCGTACTAGTGTAGTTTCACCAATATTCGACAGAGCGTTGTGTTGCCAAAATTGAGATAATGCGCAAAAAGGGAAAAAGAAAAGTAGATCAACGGGTTGTACCAAGAAGGGAGAGGGCCGTATAACGAAAACAAAACCGCGTCGAAAGGCAACGCCGCAGACAAGAGCGAAGCGAAAAGCGAGTGGTAGGCAACCTCGTGGTACGAACGTTAACGTTGACCCTAAACCTGAGATCCCTTGGGTATGTATAGCTTTTAGTTACCATGCACTCAGGCACATATCTTCCCATGTTGATGTTCTTATAAACGGAATAATTTGGTTACAGATTTGATGGCGACTTATTCGCAGATCAGCATCGGTGCATGTGGCACATAATGGAATTAGAGGGATTTATAACGTCTAAGCGATTTTTCTTTTCTAATATCTCTCAAACTATTGCATGTTTTGAATTTTTTTTCCGGAAAATCAAACCATCAACTTCAAAAGAATTAAAAATGATAAAAAGAATTAAAGAAACGTGCCGCGAAGGTATACGGTAACCTTAACACAATAATATGGCTTACAAGAAGTTTAAAAAGTTAAAATGACCTAGCTAACCTATAAATACGTTTATAAATATATATGTACATGTGTAATTGACTTAACTCAGTACAACTAAATAAACGTTCTGCTAATTATAACTAATGTTTGAATGATCTATGAACGTCCAGTCCTCAATTTCTTACATATCATGATAGTCTCTCCTGAAAAGATATAGGTCTTGATTTGACCCTTAAAACTGGACACAGAAGGAGCAAACCTAAGTTCCTGTGGTAAAGAATTCCACAGAGACGGTGCAGCATAAGAGAAAGCCCTGAAACCATATTAAATAAAGTGCGTAAATTATAAGTTGTATGGTAGAACTAGTCGTTTACTTAGTGCAGACTGGAGATTACGTCGTAAATACTGATAAGGTCAGATATATATTTGGGAGCTAAACCATTTAGAGCTTTATATGTTGGTAGCAGTAACTTATATATGATCCTTTGTTCGATCGGCAAACAGTGCAAGTTATAATGCATGTGTTCATGTTTACGTGTAAGCGTAACTACTCTCGCTGCCCGGCGCATTTTGAACTTTCTGCAAGCGTTCTAAGAGGTGGCAGGGTAGTCCATATAGAACCGAGTTACAAAAGTCGAGCCTAGATGTAACAAGTGCATGAACTAAGGTTTCTGCAGCCTGACGGCTAAGGTATTTTCTGATTTTACTTATGTTCCACAAGTGATAGAAACCAGACTTGCAGGTATTGGTAATATGTTGCTCCATAGACAGAGACGAGTCCATCAGAACACCGATGTTACGGGCTTTAGACGTTCGTTGGATTACGTCATCACATACCGACAGGCATTCCAAGGGAGGAAGCGGACGATGGCGTGCATTCAGTAGGAGAATTTATGCCTTGTAAGCTTGTTCCGAGCCATCCACGCGTCAACATCGTGTACGTATGATTCCATGCGAGACCTCGCCGCACTCATGTCATCAGGACTGGATGATTTAAAAGTAATGTAAAGATGTGTATCGTCAGCATAGAGGTGGTAGTCCATACCGTGCAGACGTATTAGATCTCCAAGACGTGTTGTATACATGGAGAAGAGGATGGGCCCAAGCACACTCATGAGGAATGCCTGATGTGAGAGGCCGCGGCTCCGTTGACACGCCACCTGCAACAACGACAGTCACTGTCCTATTTGAGAGATAGGACACGAACCAGTTGTGGGCTTTACCAACAATTTGCTCATATTTGCTCAATGCTCATATCAATGCTCATATCAGATTCCATACTGATAGTGATTGCTTCTGGTCGAATTTGCAGTTACGTTGCTCGTAAAAGTGCCTAGGATCTTTGAAATATCCAGTTGAGTGTCAAGAAGTTATACTTTCTTCATCTGACTCCTGAAGTCGATGAAATGGCCATTCCTTTAACAGTTCCAGCACATGTTCAGAACATGTCCAAACATGTGTTCATCGTTTCTTGAAGGTAAAGAAGCAAGTAGTGGAGAAAGTCAAGTTCAACTGCAACTTTCCAAGCGGCTCAAGACAAAAGTGCCAGCACTTCATGTGAATTTGGTGGCGGGGTAACGCAGTGGTTAAGCGCTTCGCCTTTCACCTCTGTGGCTCAGGTTCGATCCCCGGACGTGGCGCCATATGTGAGTTGAGTTTGTTGGAATCTCGCCCGTGCTTCGAGGGTTTTTCTCCGGGTTCTCCTAACACGCTAAATTCCAATTCGATCTGTGAATTAGCCGGGTCCTGGGTTTGATCAACCTCGTGGTTGTTTCAGGTCCCGTTAGAAATTCAGTGTTTTTTCAATCTTCATGCGAATAACTAGCAGCCACTGGGTTCCCTTTTTGCTTGTGTTTTTAACGTTTCAAATAACTTGGTACTTTTAACTATTAAAGAGTCTTATGAACTGAAAGATACTTTGAATCCGAATGAAAGAACACTCGAGGGCTTCAGTTTTCCAACAGTTTTCTAACCATCACCTCACTTTGAAAATGTTTACTTTGCTCAAAGTCGATCTGCAAAATTTTAGGCGCAAACATTGTGTACAAACATGGCGCGCGCGCGCTCCACTAGATTCCCGCCAAATCAGATGTTTTGTTATCGATGTGTTGCTTAGTCTCCTTCGCAGCCGCCGGGGATTTCGTGACGAAATCCCCGGCGGCCGGCTGCGAAGGAGACCGTGTTGCTCGATCTTGCGGAATATCGCCTGATTTTAGCCAACTCGGGCCTATCGGCCCTCGTCGGCTAAGCAACTGGCGATATTCCGCGCGATCTTGCAAGATAATTGTTTTTGACAGTGTGTTTTCTCCTTGAAAAGACCTTGAATTTGTACCAAAACTCCTTGAATGTTCCCCATACTGCGCTACAATAATCAAGGTAGTCATATAATTGAAAGAAGCTGAGCTCGGGAAGGCATCGCAAGTCTGTACTCCAACTGTGCTTGTTATTTTCTTAGCCTTGTCCCGTAAAAACATTAGATTTTTCAGTTTTGATGTCAACCAAGGAGCTGACCGGGCTCGCGCCTTTTTCCGTCTTAAAGGGGCGTGGTGGTTACATACAGAGAGGAATGTTTCTTTCCAACGGAGCCAAGCAGAATTTGGATCATTACAATGATGTTCAACATTCTCCTAGGGGATCAGCATGATATCTTGTCTAATTCTGTTGCAATCCCAAAAAAATTTATTGCCTTGCCTCAATTATTTTCGGGTTATGCTTCAAAGAAGACAATTTTCTTACAGCATATATCAATTTGTGATCGCTAATTCCTATCTCTGAAACTCCACACTGGGAAATTTTTGGGGCATCGTTTGTTAGGAAAAGATCTATTGTGCTTGACGTGTCCTTTGTTACCCTTGTTGGTTCTTTAATAAGTTGTTGATATAGCGATACTTACTGTTTGTAAACACTGACGTCATTTATATATTTGCATATATAATGTGGTTGGCAAAAAAAAACGTCTAAGGGAGTGTTCATTATTTATGGGTTGGGGGGGGGGGGTCGGTTAATCATAGGGGGGAGGGCAAAATAAGTTAAGTGCTTTTGTAGGGGGTCATCAAAGATTTTACCTACTCCTTGGGGGGTCATCAAAGTTTTGACGTACCTGTCATGCAATGAAATTGTTGTTGTAATGCGAAGCCACTGTTTAGTCTCCAGAACACAGGAATCCAGTGTTTTAGAGAGCATTAATTTCTCAAAAATTTTGGCTCGGGCCTTCGGTCCTCGCAGTATTTAAACACAGTCTGCATGGTGTTCTGCAGATGGTCAAAGGCACATCCCCATGGGACCGATAATGGTGTTCAGGAGATTAGTTATGCAATTATCAGTACAATTTCAAGTACCCATCCGGGACCGGAAGGAGGGTGAGGTAGAGATTTCCAGAAGAATACACGTATATTATGTTTTCTACTAAAAAAAGGTATTGTATCATGGGAAATACCATAAATCTAGAAACATTAATAGTAAATTTAATAGATTACATGTACATGCAGTTTGCATTCTTTCTTGCACATCCATCTTTATTGTTGGGGGGGGGTGGGGGGGTCAATAAAGTATTGAGCAATTTTATAGGGGTCATCTAAGTTTTAATTCATTGATATGGGGTCATAAAAGTATGCATCCGGGTATTCCCATTTCATTATTGCTTATAGTGCCATCTAATCGATTTTTCATTGATAGCAAACTGGTTCGTTGAGCATATAGGACATATAGACCCTAAGCTAATTAATGTATTTTGGTAGACTGGTTATATTTAGTGCTGCCGTTTTAAAACCTCTGACTTTGGGGGTACCGAGATTCAAGTCTGCATAGACCTCGTTATCTGGGATGGGTAGAGTCGGACATTGTGGCGCCTTTTTATGGTAGGAGTCACTGGATGTATGAGCAAAATATGGGGACTGGGTTTATTCCCTGGAATGATAATTTTTGACATATCGTCCAAAACAGAATTAAGGCTAAAAATCATTTTGTGGATTTACTAACGAGTTACTGACCTGGTTAGTTTGGGTTAATTGTCCTGTCTCTTGTGATTCGACCGATGCTTCTTCTTGATGATTTATGCGAGCCGCATAGATGAGGTTCAATTCAAGCATAGAAAAACAACATGGCGGACACGAGTAGAGTAAGTTTTGGCGAGTTTTGGTCCCTTTAATTGCAGCTGTCTAGTATCCAAGAATGTTATGTTACCTACTAAATTCTAGAGAACTCCAGAAACTTGCAATGTCAAATTTGGCTCTAGAAGAGAGTAGTTGAGCCGGATAGGCGGGTTCGGCCCTAGCTAGCAAACCGTTTACAAGGGCAACACATAGGATAGTGCTCCCTAGCTCTCAGACAGGGTAACCCTATCGCTAGGATAACCGGGGCAGCCGAGTTGAGTTGTCCCGCCTGCTCAGTGTAAACACATCGCTACAAATAAGAGGAAATGACCCAGCGCTAGGGCCGGGGGGGGGGGGGGGGGAGTACTTACATGAAAAATGGATATGTATGTGAGGCCAAGACGCTCAAACCCTGACCCTGTTTGACCCAAAATCCCAGCTTCAAAACCCTGATTGCCCCCTTTTTTTTGTGGGGGGGTAACCCTGATTGACCCTTCTTTAAATAAAAACAAATAGTGAAATAAATTGTTCGCCTGAAAAGGAATTAAAAATACGTTATAAATTGATATTAAAATACTTTTAATGCTTAGTATACAATGGCTGGAACATCAAAAAGCACACCCAAATTAAACTCAAATCCTGACCCTGATCTGGCCAAATCAGGTCAACACTGACCCTACCTGCTTCCCAAACTGAGCTCAAAACCTTGACCCATGGCCACCCCCGCGGCACATACATAAATAGGACGCCGGGCGCTAGGGCAACCCTATCCATAGGCAGCCCAAGCTCAGGTTACGAAGGGTTTGTATGGGAGCGTAACGAACTCCGTTTACTAGCCAGAAATACTGTATTTTTTTAAATTTAAACTGTGTTGGGTGGTTTTAAGCTGATTTCAGCCGGATTTCCACCCAACAAGGAGAGAAACTTGACAGAAGACATCACAGTGGCAAGGTAAGTCTTTTTTTTTATACAGTATTGCAGGCTAGTAAACGGAGTTCGTTACGCTCCCATACAAACCCTTAGCTAATAAAGTTATATTTTCGTAACTTGAGCTTGGGCTGCCTGTGACCTATCTCATTGTAAATGGGCCCTTTATAATTAATATTGATGATCTTTGTCTCTATTAATTCCCCCATTCATAACTCTTTACCGCATCCAACAACAATACAACTGTATAGAGTGTGTTAATGTACTGTGCAACGATAATAGCAGATTTATTATAACGTAACTTACAAACAAACAAGTACTATAACTTCCATAAAGAGTTCCCGCCCTTTACGTCTACCATATAATTACAATTCACGTGTGTCACAATGACTTGCACTCACGTGCTATAATAGCTTACAATTACAATAGGCCCTTTGCAGCTAACAGTCACGTGCTGGTATAATACTTCATTAACGAATGAATTGAGCTCATGATCCCCATGGGAAAGGCGTTGCCATGAATACTGGAGAGCAAGCTATCTTTAAAAAGGCAGTTTTAGAAAGATCGGCAATTGATTGGAGGTGGAAAATAGCATTTGCAAACAGGTTTTTCTAGCAATACCGATCTCGTACAAGGCCTTTAAATAAATGAAGTCAGTAATTTTTTTGCTCTCCAGTACAACCACGTGATTTGTTAGCTGCAAAGGGCCTATTCACTTGTGTCACAATGACTTGCACTCACGTGGTATAATAGCTTACAATTACAATTTACGTGTGTTACAATGACCAACACTTCACGTGTGTCACAATGACTTACACTCACGTGCTATAATAGCTTACACTTCTCGTGCTATAATAGCTTACACTTCACGTGTGTCACAAAGACTTACACTTCACGTGTGTCACAAAGACTTATATACACTTCACGTGTGTCACAAAGACTTACACTTCACGTGTGTCACAGAGACTTACCGACTTCACGTGTGCCACAGTGACTTACACTTCACGTGTATTACAACAGCTTTACGCTATTCGTGTGTCCAACGACACTTACACTTTGTGTCTATATTAGTTTAACACCTTGTGTGTCCAATGAGGTTACATTTCACCTATGTCTACAGAAACGCCCTCACTAGATTACGAATAAGCAATATAATCATTCGCTAGAAATAGAATTGGGCAGATACTCAGGTGGTTATAAAAAACCTGAAGAAAGAACTTGTTTTCAGTGCCCCAATGAGACTGAAGATGAAAGGCACTTTCTTGTTAAATGCCCTTTATATAACTTGAGGAACGAATTATTAGCTCAATTTAGCTCCTTAATATCAATCGAAAAAGAGTGTCAGACGATCAGTTGTTCCTCTTAATGATAGATCCTCCACCTAAACTCCAAAACATAGTAGCGAAATACATATTTAACTGTTTTTCTCTTCAGAGAAAAAGGAAAAACAATCTTAGTTAGATATACTGTATAAAATATTTGGATTCAAGTTGATGTACACGTTCGTACAACGCTCCAAATAACAATACTGTCTGTCTGTCCCCTGTCGACTACCCTGAGAGCAGAGGTTTCTCATCTCTTTGCCTTTCCTGTCCGCCGAGAGAAAGGGTGAAGAGCCGATAACTCAAACCTCCCTAAAACTTATTATCTTAATATGTGCAACTTATAGGAGATGAGGACCTAAAATACGGAAAAATCCCGAGTTTTTGGATTCCCATACAAATTCTCTCGTAACGTGAAACCACTGATTTCAAACTTTTTAGCTTGGGCTGCCTGTGGTAAAATAACTTTTATCGAAATTGGCCCCTGAACCGGCTTCGGAATCAGAACCGCCGACTATTAGTTGAACCAGATATGATAAACAACGAAATTCTATTGAAATTTAAAGATGTTATTTTTCGTAACTGTGTGCGTCAAAATTTCATTTTGTATTACCAAAGAGATTAATTAATCAGCCAAAGATTAAGTTACTATTGTCTAAACAACTATGTTTGGACACATCCCTTGTAACAAAATAACCCTGGGTCACGCGAGTGAATTCTAACATACGCGCCGGCGAAACTCTGGCGAAATAGCCTGTGACCCCAAATAGGATATATTCTTTTTAACTCGTGTGCACGATGGTAGTAATTTCGAAGATTGCTGGTTTAATAACCGGTTTATTTGTATGGCAACTCTTTGTAGTTAGCAGTGGCTTGACATGGCTAAATGTTACGCGATCAGCAGATTTAAAAGATCGTTTCGTAAACCTTGGCTCCAGCATCAATTCAACAGCAGCACAAGTATGGTGTTCGTCGAGAAATGCAGACTGCTGGTCCAACTGCACTCGGTGCCAGTGCTCTTCTTCTCATTCAACGTTTCTGCTAAAGAAAGATTGGCAAAGTTCAACATGCATCGACAGCGCTGCGCTTCACACCATAGGTCAGTGTTTTAGTTTCCTTTGGTAGTATTTTATTTCGCTTTTTACAGTTTTTCTCTTTTAAACATAGTGCTACTTATAATTGTAATGATCTTTTCTTCTGCAAGTGGTCTCTTTAAAATTCAGTAACCAGTACACAAATTAGTAGCAGAGGATCATGATTTAGATTAGACAGTGAAAAGGGCGTGAATATATTCGCATACACAACACAATTCAACTTTAATGAAGCTTGGCTTTACAGAATATTTACCGTTGCATGAAAGTTAAATGCCTGAATTACTACGCAATCCCAATAGAATGTCAAACTCCGATTTATAATTTTATTATATCGATATTGCACAATCCTAATGAAAGTAGCACGTCGTGTTACGTCAAGGCACAGTTAAGGTCAGGGTGGGCCGGGGAAAAAACAGACTAGCTTTATATGTTCCTGGATATACAAAACAAACAACTCTTACTTACAGTTGAGCGATTCTCCAGCAATATCAGAAAACAGTAGCATGTATATTTACTCAAATCAATGACATCTACATACAGAATACGAAATGTGATCGTGACATCTCTGAAAAAAAACCACCTGAATTTCTAACGAGACCTGAAAACAACCATCTACATATGATCTTCACGACAGCTGGTTTTTACTGGAATGCTGGAATGTCACTTTCCAACACTGATAACTGGCTGCAATTTCCATTTTGCAAACCTCCTAAAGCAAGACCGTTTGTAAAATGTTAGTTTTCTTATTTTCCTATCCCCTTTAAAAGGCCACTGAATGGCGCTTGCCATCTCGTTTTCCCTGTTTTGCCTCTAATGAAGAGACGTGATCCAGGCGCGGATCAACGGTCAGATTTTTTTCATTTCTTTTGGTAGCCTCTTAACAAAACAATAAACAGAAAACTAGCAATATAGAAATCACGCATAAACTACCGTAATTTTTGCTCTTGATTTAGGTTGATTGCCGTCGAGGAAATATTGCATCGAAAACGCTGGAAATAGCGTTTCAGACCTTGTAAATTTCAAAATTTCCTGGGGGGCAGACCCCCTTAGGAGCTTGCGCCTTAAGCGCTCAGAAAACGGTCATTTGTTGTCCTGGATACGCGCCTGTGGTCTCCCTGTCTGAGCGAGTCATTCTATCTATTTGAGCTGAGACTGGCTGAAACAGTTGGACGCAGTGCAAGTGATCACGTGATACCCGCCAATACAAACCGAAACCAGCTAAATCGTCAAACTTCTTTTTTAACAGCTGGTTGCTCATTCAGGCTGACGGACGTGCTTGATCTTACTCGGCCTGGGCGCGTTAATCTCACTACGTGGAGTAATGGGAGTCTCGCGTGCGGTTTCGTGAATGGACTCGTGGAACACATGGACAGCGGATCGTGGATTAGAAGGCCAGGTACACATCAGTTTCAAGTAGTGCACAACGCTGGATTTTCGCAGTTCAAGGTAATATAAAAATATATAAAAAAGTCACGCTGAGCAGCCTCGAACGACGAGAAGCGTTTTGATTTCATTACATATGAGCGAGTGAAGTAGAACAGTTAATAGCGAGCTTCTAATGTTCATTTTCTTGTTTCAGTGGTCGACCTCATCGCAGTACGCTGGTCGTGTTTTAAGAGTTGGACTCAACTGCACTCAAAAACAGTCTTGTGTTGTGTTCAAAGTAAAGGGAACTCTGTCGTGTAAGCATTATCTATATTATGAGACCATCATGTTGCTACGGTGGCCCATAAGTGCAAAACACAATACACGCAGCGAAAACACAATACACTAAACTGAAAACACAATACACAAACTGAAAACACAACACACACAGCGAAAACACAATACACTAAACTGAAAACACAATACACTAACTGAAAACACAACACACACAGCGAAAACACAATACACTAAACTGAAAACACAATACACTAAAATGAAAACACAACACACACAGCGAAAACACAATACACTAAACTGAAAACACAATACACTAACTGAAAACACAACACACACAGCGAAAACACAATACACTAAACTGAAAACACAATACACTAACTGAAAACACAACACACACAGCGAAAACACAATACACCAAACTGAAAACACAATACACTAAAATGAAAACACAATACACGCAGCGAAAACACAATACACTAAACTGAAAACACAATACACTAAAATGAAAACACAATACACTAAAATGAAAACACAATACACTAAAATGAAAACACAATACACTAAAACGAAAACACAATACACTAAAATGAAAACACAATACACGCAGCGAAAACACAATACACTAAACTGAAAACACAATACACTAACTGAAAACACAACACACACAGCGAAAACACAATACACTAAACTGAAAACACAATACACTAAAATGAAAACACAATACACGCAGCGAAAACACAATACACTAAACTGAAAACACAATACACTAAAATGAAAACACAATACACTAAAATGAAAACACAATACACGCAGCGAAAACACAATACACTAAACTGAAAACACAATACACACAGCGAAAACACAATACACTAAACTGAAAACACAATACACTAAAATGAAAACACAATACACGCAGCGAAAACACAATACACTAAACTGAAAACACAATACACTAAAATGAAAACACAATACACGCAGCGAAAACACAATACACTAAACTGAAAACACAATACACTAACTGAAAACACAACACACACAGCGAAAACACAATACACTAAACTGAAAACACAATACACTAAAATGAAAACACAATACACGCAGCGAAAACACAATACACTAAACTGAAAACACAATACACTAAACTGAAAACACAATACACTAACTGAAAACACAACACACACAGCGAAAACACAATACACTAAACTGAAAACACAATACACTAAAATGAAAACACAATACACGCAGCGAAAACACAATACACTAAACTGAAAACACAATACACTAACTGAAAACACAACACACACAGCGAAAACACAATACACTAAACTGAAAACACAATACACTAAAATGAAAACACAATACACTAAAATGAAAACACAATACACGCAGCGAAAACACAATACACTAAACTGAAAACACAATACACTAACTGAAAACACAACACACACAGCGAAAACACAATACACTAAACTGAAAACACAATACACTAAAATGAAAACACAATACACGCAGCGAAAACACAATACACTAAACTGAAAACACAATACACTAAAATGAAAACACAATACACTAAAATGAAAACACAATACACGCAGCGAAAACACAATACACTAAACTGAAAACACAATACACTAACTGAAAACACAACACACACAGCGAAAACACAATACACTAAACTGAAAACACAATACACTAAAATGAAAACACAATACACGCAGCGAAAACACAATACACTAAACTGAAAACACAATACACTAAAATGAAAACACAATACACGCAGCGAAAACACAATACACTAAACTGAAAACACAATACACTAACTGAAAACACAACACACACAGCGAAAACACAATACACTAAACTGAAAACACAATACACTAAAATGAAAACACAATACACGCAGCGAAAACACAATACACTAAACTGAAAACACAATACACTAAACTGAAAACACAATACACTAACTGAAAACACAACACACACAGCGAAAACACAATACACTAAACTGAAAACACAATACACTAAAATGAAAACACAATACACGCAGCGAAAACACAATACACTAAACTGAAAACACAATACACTAACTGAAAACACAACACACACAGCGAAAACACAATACACTAAACTGAAAACACAATACACTAAAATGAAAACACAATACACGCAGCGAAAACACAATACACGCAGCGAAAACACAATACACTAAACTGAAAACACAATACACTAAAATGAAAACACAATACACGCAGCGAAAACACAATACACTAAACTGAAAACACAATACACTAAAATGAAAACACAATACACTAAAATGAAAACACAATACACGCAGCGAAAACACAATACACTAAACTGAAAACACAATACACTAAAACGAAAACACAATACACTAAAATGAAAACACAATACACGCAGCGAAAACACAATACACTAAACTGAAAACACAATACACTAACTGAAAACACAACACACACAGCGAAAACACAATACACTAAACTGAAAACACAATACACTAAAATGAAAACACAATACACGCAGCGAAAACACAATACACTAAACTGAAAACACAATACACTAAAATGAAAACACAATACACTAAAATGAAAACACAATACACGCAGCGAAAACACAATACACTAAACTGAAAACACAATACACACAGCGAAAACACAATACACTAAACTGAAAACACAATACACTAAAATGAAAACACAATACACGCAGCGAAAACACAATACACTAAACTGAAAACACAATACACTAAAATGAAAACACAATACACGCAGCGAAAACACAATACACTAAACTGAAAACACAATACACTAACTGAAAACACAACACACACAGCGAAAACACAATACACTAAACTGAAAACACAATACACTAAAATGAAAACACAATACACGCAGCGAAAACACAATACACTAAACTGAAAACACAATACACTAAACTGAAAACACAATACACTAACTGAAAACACAACACACACAGCGAAAACACAATACACTAAACTGAAAACACAATACACTAAAATGAAAACACAATACACGCAGCGAAAACACAATACACTAAACTGAAAACACAATACACTAACTGAAAACACAACACACACAGCGAAAACACAATACACTAAACTGAAAACACAATACACTAAAATGAAAACACAATACACTAAAATGAAAACACAATACACGCAGCGAAAACACAATACACTAAACTGAAAACACAATACACTAACTGAAAACACAACACACACAGCGAAAACACAATACACTAAACTGAAAACACAATACACTAAAATGAAAACACAATACACGCAGCGAAAACACAATACACTAAACTGAAAACACAATACACTAAAATGAAAACACAATACACTAAAATGAAAACACAATACACGCAGCGAAAACACAATACACTAAACTGAAAACACAATACACTAACTGAAAACACAACACACACAGCGAAAACACAATACACTAAACTGAAAACACAATACACTAAAATGAAAACACAATACACGCAGCGAAAACACAATACACTAAACTGAAAACACAATACACTAAAATGAAAACACAATACACGCAGCGAAAACACAATACACTAAACTGAAAACACAATACACTAACTGAAAACACAACACACACAGCGAAAACACAATACACTAAACTGAAAACACAATACACTAAAATGAAAACACAATACACGCAGCGAAAACACAATACACTAAACTGAAAACACAATACACTAAACTGAAAACACAATACACTAACTGAAAACACAACACACACAGCGAAAACACAATACACTAAACTGAAAACACAATACACTAAAATGAAAACACAATACACGCAGCGAAAACACAATACACTAAACTGAAAACACAATACACTAACTGAAAACACAACACACACAGCGAAAACACAATACACTAAACTGAAAACACAATACACTAAAATGAAAACACAATACACGCAGCGAAAACACAATACACGCAGCGAAAACACAATACACTAAACTGAAAACACAATACACTAAAATGAAAACACAATACACGCAGCGAAAACACAATACACTAAACTGAAAACACAATACACTAAAATGAAAACACAATACACTAAAATGAAAACACAATACACGCAGCGAAAACACAATACACTAAACTGAAAACACAATACACTAACTGAAAACACAACACACACAGCGAAAACACAATACACTAAACTGAAAACACAATACACTAAAATGAAAACACAATACACGCAGCGAAAACACAATACACTAAACTGAAAACACAATACACTAAAATGAAAACACAATACACTAAAATGAAAACACAATACACGCAGCGAAAACACAATACACTAAACTGAAAACACAATACACTAACTGAAAACACAACACACACAGCGAAAACACAATACACTAAACTGAAAACACAATACACTAAAATGAAAACACAATACACGCAGCGAAAACACAATACACTAAACTGAAAACACAATACACTAAAATGAAAACACAATACACTAAAATGAAAACACAATACACGCAGCGAAAACACAATACACTAAACTGAAAACACAATACACTAACTGAAAACACAACACACACAGCGAAAACACAATACACTAAACTGAAAACACAATACACTAAAATGAAAACACAATACACGCAGCGAAAACACAATACACTAAACTGAAAACACAATACACTAAAATGAAAACACAATACACGCAGCGAAAACACAATACACTAAACTGAAAACACAATACACTAACTGAAAACACAACACACACAGCGAAAACACAATACACTAAACTGAAAACACAATACACTAAAATGAAAACACAATACACTAAAATGAAAACACAATACACAGCGAAAACACAATACACTAAACTGAAAACACAATACACTAAAATGAAAACACAATACACGCAGCGAAAACACAATACACTAAACTGAAAACACAATACACTAAAATGAAAACACAATACACGCAGCGAAAACACAATACACTAAACTGAAAACACAATACACTAAAATGAAAACACAATACACGCAGCGAAAACACAATACACTAAACTGAAAACACAATACACTAACTGAAAACACAACACACACAGCGAAAACACAATACACTAAACTGAAAACACAATACACTAAAATGAAAACACAATACACTAAAATGAAAACACAATACACAGCGAAAACACAATACACTAAACTGAAAACACAATACACTAAAATGAAAACACAATACACGCAGCGAAAACACAATACACTAAACTGAAAACACAATACACTAAAATGAAAACACAATACACGCAGCGAAAACACAATACACTAAACTGAAAACACAATACACTAACTGAAAACACAACACACACAGCGAAAACACAATACACTAAACTGAAAACACAATACACTAAAATGAAAACACAATACACGCAGCGAAAACACAATACACTAAACTGAAAACACAATACACTAAAATGAAAACACAATACACGCAGCGAAAACACAATACACTAAACTGAAAACACAATACACTAAAATGAAAACACAATACACGCAGCGAAAACACAATACACTAAACTGAAAACACAATACACTAAAATGAAAACACAATACACTAAAATGAAAACACAATACACAGCGAAAACACTATACACAAAGCATGTTAACTAGCCGAGGACTGGGCACTAATGTTATTACCGCTTACCAGTTTGAAACGCAGTCGCACCCGCCAGAAATCTGAAAAATGGCGGATGCTGAATCAGCTGAAGCACTACTTCGATTCTCTTTGAACTATGACTACACGACAATTTTGAGTTTCTTGAAAAATGTCATGGAATAAGAATTTCGAAAAGAACACTTTTGAATCGTTTAAATCAATATGGTCTATGCAGGCGAGGGGAGAGTGTGGATGTTCGAGAAGACATTACACAAGAGAGCTGGATGGTCCGACTCGCGGCTTCTCGAATCTCGGTTACAGGTCTATGTGGCGAAGGCTGCACTCAAAATACATGACACTGAAAACAGAGCTTGTACACCACACAATCTTTAGCAACTTTTTGAGCTCATTTCTGTAGTAACCATAAGATCTTAAGGAGATGGTAGAAAAAGACAGAAAAATGGTCCATTATACCACGTGCATAGTAAAGTCATTTTCTCCCGTGAAAATGTACGAGTATGAACGAATAGCTGTTAAATTATTGTCTGGCTTAGTAACTACTCAGTTCTCAAACAGTTTCTAATCCGGAAAACCGCGTTTAAAATAGGGGTGTCTCGTAAATACAGACCTCGAAAACACAGACCCCGAAACTCACATTTTTATAATACCCTCAGTGGTGCAATTTTCCTAAGACGTTTTGCCGGGCTCCCTTGCAAACAACCATTTGTTTCTGATCTTACTCAAGCCTTTATCCTGCTAGCCGAAAATCTCGGTTTTGCGGCAGCTTTCTTGCAGTACTTTGCGGCAGCCTCAGTTTTATTCAGTGACAAAGGCGTAGATAATCACAGCTCGCCAAAACCTTAATGCGATGCAGTAAAGCCTGGCTTCCATACGATGGGCTGACGATCGCCGGATGTCTACCACGGTTTGTTTACATTGGCTTAGCGATCCAGCAACTGTGGGTGATCGTATCATGAAGTAGGTTCCCCATAAGTAACACGATAATAATAGTCACGCAAAGGCTAGCCGCATTGATATAGCCTGTATTATGTTTTCGAGGTCTGTGTTTACAACTGTGTTTATGGGGTCTGTGTTTTCGAGGTCTGTATTTTCGAGGTCTTTAGAATTAACGCTATATTCATCCTGCAAATTTGAGGTAAACAAGGCAAAATCCGGGGGGAAATCCGTTTGAAAACTGACGAAGCCACAGGAAGCCCAAAACCAAAGCCTGTGGTTCAAAGAGAAGTCGTGCTTCAGCATCCGCCATTTTTCAGATTTCTGGCGGGTGCGACTGCGTTTCAAACTGGTAAGCGGTAATAATATTAGTGCCCAGTCCTCGGCTACTTACCATGCTTTGTGTATTGTGTTTTCGCTGCGTGTATTGTGTTTTCAGTTTAGTGTATTGTGTTTTCGCTGTGTATTGTGTTTTTCAGTTTAATGTATTGTGTTTTCGCAGTGTGTGTTGGGTTTTCAGTTTGTAGTAGTGTTTTGTGTTTTCGCTGTGTGTATTGTGTTTTCAGTTAGTGTATTGTGTTTTCGCTGTGTGTATTGTGTTTTGCACTTATGGGCCACCGTATTGTTGCTTCTACTTGCTAAACACTGAGCTTTGCGCAGTATATCCGTTCGGAGCCCACGGTGGCCCACTCAAGTGTCAGCGTTTTTGCGGTCTTTTGCAGTGAACTGATAAAAGCGTGCAGTCGCTGCTTAGGCCTGAATGAAGAAAATCTTACTTATTTTAGAACACATCTTGTTTTACAGATTCCAAGCCAATTACACCAACGAAACCCGCTCTCACCTCTCCCCAGCCCTCTCCAGCAGTTGTAAGTTCCAGGTCACCGCGGTTGAGTACTGTGACCCCAGGAGGTGGAGGGGGTCCTCAAAACCCGCCTACATCCTCGTTAAAGGTACACTGTCCCCTTAAAGTGCCCCTACGATCAAATTTTGACATATCAATGTTTTTGCATATTCATAAAGTAGAGTTCATATATTATTACCAGTTCAAATTGTTTTTCGATACAAGGAAAGGAAGTCTGATTTTTTTAGCTCCGAATATTGAATCTACACGTCCGCCATTACTGGAAGCCGTGCCCTTTGTTCAGCTTTAAACAAAGGTTTATTCACCGGAAATGATGTCATACACTTAACGCTCGCCTGCAGAACACAACGCCTGGAGGCATATTTCTACTAAAAACGTCTTCACGTACATAAGAAGAAAGTTATATTTATCTTTGCGAGGTTGGCTACTTTTTTATGCACGCTATTTCGCGCCACGAGGTTGTCGTGTTAAGTGTATGACATCAGTTCCGGTGAATAAACCTTTGTTTAAAGCTGAACAAAGGGCACGGCTTCCAGCAATGGCGGACAGGATTTTACCGGTAAACTCTCCTAAAATGTGTGGTTTAAGATGCCCATTTGGGAATATTTTTTACTATTTCGGATATTTCTAATACTGATTGACCTATAGACACTGAAAAAGTGGCAAATCGAAATGGTAAATGTTCGTCGTAGTGGCACTTCGGTACAGTAGAACCCGGTTCATACGGATTTACATAATAATGGCCGTTATTAAAATGCTGTACTCTTAGCAATAGCAAAAATAATGTATAGTGCCCAGGGATTCTACAGTAATCCATCCACAAGTTTCTAGCTAGACAGGCGGTGCTCTCACTGCGCGCATAACTGACATGATTAGACAAATCAATGTATTCCAACAAACACGGAATTGTGCATATTTAGTGCATGTGCTTTAAGAACAGTATTTTCTTTTATCTCCCCGATATCTTCCACCGAAATATGAGCAAAATCTGCTGGCAGTCATTTAAAAAAATTAGCTAGAATCAGCAGACATTATATTCACCACGTGTCAACCTATCGACGCATCAGAATCTCAATGTAATTTATGCTAATAATCTTTATTCCATTGTTTCACATCTTACTCGCTAGTTATCCTCTTCATCAACATTGATATCAATCACACCAACCTTAACAACAGTGTCCACTGCACCGAGTAGTATTGTTGTATTCCCAACCATACGGACCTCCACGGCGCCATACTTGTGTACAGGAATGTTTTGTAATCCTCTGTACATTGGGCTGATAGCTGGAGGGGGAGTGATAGTCATCGTGATAATGACTGGTGTCCTGGTTTGTCTACTAAATCGAAAGAAATCGAGGTAGGTTGACCGACACATACTATGTGCTACTGATGCGGAAATGTGTGACGAGCTAAGATTTGTAAATCTTTGTTAGGCGTGAGGTATCGTGTAATTGGTGTTGTGCGTGCGTGAGGGATCGTGTAATTGGTTTTGTGCGTGTGGCGAGGTATCGTGTAATTGGTGTTGTGCGTGTGCAAGGTATCGTGTAATTGGTGTTGTTCGTGCGTGGGTGTGTGAGGTATCGTGTAATTGGTGTTGCGCGTGCGTGGGTGTGATGTATCGTGTAATTGGTGTTGCGAGTGCGTGGGTGTGTGAGGTAACGTGTAATTGGTGTTGTGGGTGTGATGTATCGTGTAATTGGTGTTGCGAGTGCGTGGGTGTGTGAGGTAACGTGTAATTGGTGTTGTGGGTGTGAGGTATCGTGTAATTGGTGTTGTGCGTGCGTGAGGTATCGTGTAATTGGTGTTGTGGGTGTGTGAGGTATCGTGTAATTGGTGTTGTGCGTGTGAGGTATAGTGTAATTGATGTTGTTCGTGTGTAAGTGTGTGCAACTATCGATCATTTTGTTTCTTTCTATCGCCAGAGGATGCCCTAATCCAGAATTCACGGCTGCAGGTATGTACTTCTTAAAATAATCCATGAATTTCAGCGATACATGCAACACGCAAAAAGCCTAAGCGAATAGTATTGTGTCATGTTTAGTATTTAATTGCAAGCCACGAGAACTGGCGCCGTTCTTTTTTTAAAGATATATGTATATATACTAAACAAGTTAGTTAATACGGATGTGTATTTTCTCAGCGTCACATGCACGCATTTTGTAAAAAAAACACAGCCGTATTACCTGGTTAGTCGACCCTCGATGAAAAACTCAGAGTGAGACACATTCGTTGACAGTAATAAGATTTATTTTAGCGGTAAGCTATTAAAACAAATATTTTGGTGATTTAACTATACCTGGCACTTTACCGGCAAACGGGAATCCATTTTTCTTTTCTCCTCAATGCGGTTTCATGTTGGATCCGCTGATCCTGTGCCTGATATCCCATAGGCGAGTTTGCACAGTTAGCTATTTAGATTGAGACTTTGATGTTTTGTTCGTTCTTGTGCATATTGCGTGCGTTCGATTTATATAACGATAAAGTAAGAACTGGAGTCAAATGAGGTGTATATGAGGTGAACCTCTTTTCTTCTCAATTTTACTTTTCATCTAGTGACGTCACGTTGGTTGCAAAGGTTTGGCTAGACTTGATGATTTCTATACTCAAAAACAGGCGATTTTGCAAAGGAGACAATATATCAAGCGATCAGAGCAATTTTCGAATTTCATTCTTTCCGCCATTTTGTTTTGGTTGAGATGCAACCAATGTGATGTCATTTTGGCCACGCGATTTGAAGACCATTTTTGGGAGCAAAGTAGGGTGAATTTCACGGCTTGTAAAATCATCAATTTTTTCTCCCGACTTTTCAAACTTTGGAATGTCTTTAAATTGCTAAATATAAGAAATATGCCAAAACATATTTCGCTTCATTTGCAAACAATCATAACAATCGCGATGCAAACTTGTTTACCTTTTTGCTTTTCCAGCCTTTAGCAATGACGCACTGGATACCCGGGTATGGCACTGAGTGATATCTTAATTGCGTCTGTTTATTGTTACTTTTCTACATTTTTAGAGCATTAATTTGAGTTCTTACTTTGTGACGCTTGATAAGAATTATGTTGTGTTGTTGTTTAACCAGTTCTCCTAACTTTACTCTCCAGGAAAACAAGAGTGATACAGAACTTGTCACGCTCATTGGTATGTTAAGAACCTGATAGTCGTCTATTTTCCTATTTCAAATACTTTTCCCTATTTTATTAGTTTAAAGTACTAGTGATAATGGCCCATTTCGCGGTTGTTAATTTCGCTACCGGTCACCCTGTAGATAAACACGGGAGCGAGGCGATTTCGGGCAACGCGCCGGTTTCTCAGCCAAACAAACCCGCCCGAAATCGCCTCGCTCCCGCGTTTATCCACAGGATGACCGTCGCGATAGTATCAACCGCGAAATGGGCCATTATCTCTCCTGTTTATCAGACAAATCCCCTGATCAAATCAGGTAGCCATATGCCTGTACTACATCACATCGTTCTTCAACGCGCAGATCGATCATTTTCTTGTCCATTCCAGAAAATTCATAGTCTACATTTTAATTATACCCAGAATCCTCAGCGCCACCAAGGAAGCACACTCTGAGAGAAATGGAAGATGAAATTGTTTACGAAAACATCATCAGAGAAAAACCAGTCAAGAAGCCAGCTTACAAGCCACTGAGATCGTCTGGTGGGCAGGTGAGTCTCATAGTTCTGTCATGGGTTGTTAATACTGGTGGGCAGGTGAGCGTCTCCTAGTTCTGTTAATACTGCTGGCCAATGATGATCTGCTGTAATTTTGTAGGATAGTCCACCACCAGTGGGCGGTGCACCCGTCCCGCCATATAGACTCAGCTCATCTGACTATGGGTCAATGGAAGACGGAATAGCGAATGATGACACCGACTACAGCGCAGAGAACAAGGAAAGGACAAGGAAAGATGCCATGATGGAACCAGAGGAAGAGACTCATTACGAAATAATGGAGAAGAAAACTCTACCCCGTAGATCTGGCAGTTTAGAGTTGCATGGACGAGACAATAAGGCCTATCAGGAGATGCTTGATGTAGTAGAATCGGTCTATGAGGGGGTGGAACAGGAGGACTTTAATCAAGCCAAATACGAATTGATGAATTCAAACGAACCGTTGAACTACGAAATAATGGGAGATAACAGCTTGGATGAGAAACCTACTTATGAACCGATGGGATCCGAAACAACACCGCAGCGCACACCGTATGATGTTATGGATGCTGAATATGATCGACGTAATTATAACTATTCCGACAAACCAACCAAAATACTCTCAAGGCAAACAGAATATGTAGATCGTATACATGAAGACCACCAACCTAATGAGCCTCACGTTACGATGGCAACTGATCAGTATGAATCACAAGCAAATTACGAACTGATGGGATCCGATGCTATCCCAGAACAGCCACATTACGAGCTCATGACACCTAAAGAGACGACGGAACTGGAAGGAGAGGAGGAAAGGCTGTACGAGTTAATGGACGAAGTACCTGAAGCCAGTCCAGATTACGAAATACCAGTTGTTGGGGAAGACAGCGATGACCTGAATTATGACATTCCAGATATTACCGTGAGTGAGCTAGCTTGCGATGAAGGTCGAGTGCCGGACTATGAGTACGCGCTGAATGAGGATATGAACAGTATCCCTGACGAAGGAGAGGACAGTACCGCCGGTGATCGTGAATACGTGTATGCAGACATCCCAACAACGGTAACCAAGAACCTGTTTGACCACCTGAGAAGTAGCTGGCATTCTGACAGTCAACCTGCTTATCGTGATTCAGATTGTAGAAAGTTACCAGAGAAGAGAGCGAATAGCTGTGACACAAAACGGCCTCGTAAGGACAGTGAAGAACTTTATTCAATAGCTAACGACTTGCCAAAGCCATTGCCGGCAAGTTACCTTAGGGAGAGGCCTGGTCCTGTCGGTACGAAAGTCACATCCAAAGAATTGCAATTCCCCTCACGACAGAGCCCTAAAGCGAAGAATACTGCAAAAGAAAAGTTTAATTTTAAAGGACCTACAATGCCTTCAAGTCCAAGAGCAAGAATACCTCATCCAGTACAAAGCCAAGAACCAGAATTACCTTCGAGTCCCGGGAGGATACAAATTAATCGAAGCAATAGCGACGACAGAACCTTCTTGGCCAAACCATCCGGGATCAGTAAGGCTTCTGATCTCACACCTCAACAGAGTCCAAACTTACAACGAAATAAAAAGGACATTGTTTCGCAAAAGCCGAGGAAGGAAGCCGATAATAGAATAAAGCGCACTGCAGTTCAAAAGCAACCCAACGAGGAATGCGCCCCGCCCCACGTTAAACCTCGACAAGGTCCAGCGAAAAGAACCAAAGATTCGTCAAAGAGCCAGTCAGGGTCGGGAAGAAATAAAGCACTGGACAGAGGTTGTGAGAATACGACCGCACCAGTCCAAGACGATGGCGGGGACATCGAGGCACAACAAAATGTTAACCAGCCTATCTACACTAATCTTGCAGAAATGCAGATGGAATTAACAAATAATACATCTGACATCAACCAGGGATATGATGTGGAGACACTTCAACCAGGCTGTGAGCTGTATGCAAACGTTCCATACAAGACTTCCTAGACGTACCTAAAATACGTACCTCCATCCTGATTTATTTCCCGGCGGCGCCCATAGAAACGCTTAAAACCGCACAGTAAACATAGCATCAACTGAGAGACGTCACCATACCATATATTACCTTCCTTTCTGATGTTGGCCCATCTCTTTAAATAAGGATTCGTGTCAGAACGATAGCAAAAGACAATAGGCTGCGACGATACGATTGCTTGAATATGTATGTTGCTGGCCAACTTAAAGAAAACATCACCTAGCCAAGAGGAAAGTAGAAAACAAACGATATTTGAATTACAAATTTGAGAACTTTCCTCACATGCATAGTATTTTTTAGTCAAAATTCATATAAATTAAGACTTCAAATGTTATCTAATGAAAATCTATTGCTTTGTTGGGTTTCTCTCCGAGTATCAACCAATGAGTACCACTCAATGAGTATCAAGCAATGACGAGAACTTATTGGGCGTCGTTCCTGTTATAGACCGATGCACAGATGACGTCACAACGTGAGGAGAACAAACTTTCAAAGAACTGTGCCACGAACGAATTTGATATCATATCGTTATTGACTAATTCTTGTCTAGATTGATAATTCTTCAAATTCTTGCCCAACAAGATAAACACTGCAATGGAGGCGAACCTTCTGCGGGTCAGAAGTGTAATGTGATGATAATAATGAAAAATTATGTTAAATAGTAAATAATATTAGAAATAGTGAATTAGCTTTTAATCTTATGTTGACCGTTACGCTTTGCGCGACTCAAGCGAATTCCGAGCTTGAAAACAATCGCATTATAATTTAGTTTTTAGTACTGCCACAAGGTATACAACAATAGCTACATCAGTATAAACGTTAGTCCCCTGCCTTGTCCGCTTACACTGTCAGACACGTTTGTTGAAATGTTCAGAGAAAATAACAATGAAAATCCAGCCTGAGAAAACAGCCGACCTTATCGCTCCCCCGCTGGCGACGCACTGGCGATAAGAGTGGCTATTTTCTCAGGCAACCTTGGAATCAATAATAGTATGCACCAATACGCCAATGCAATATGGATATGGCGGTTTGGACACCGGGACGAAAGTAGGTTTGACTGTACAGTAATCATATTTAATTGCAACCTCGTTCCCAGGCTTACTCCAAAATAGGACCCCCAGTAGAGGTTGGTCGCGGATTGGCTGAACGTCTATTGGAGAATTTCGAATAATTTTTTTTTTATCTTAACGTTGTCTTTCGTATTGCGCATTCAAATTCATCGAAAACAGCTACAAATTAATAAGTACCCTATTCTAAACTGCGGCGTGAATTCAAGATGGCGGATGCTCCTCAAATTGGTTTTTTTTTTGTCACATGACCAGCTTACGTAAAGACCCCTGAGAACGAGTTGGCTCGTGTTGGAACAGACATTCACTTGATAAAGACACGACTACTGAATATCGTGGCAGAAAAAAAGTGTTTATTTTTGCTCCAACGCATGCCGAAAAGCGGATTTGAAGATGAGGGTTTCTGAAAATCAAAAGGTAACACAAAATCACGAAAAATATCAGAATTTATTCAAAAAATAATTTATTGAATACCATTGAGTATATTACTACATTACTATCCATAACCACAAAAATACGTTCTCTACTATTGAAGATTCATCTTAAAACAATACTATGTATATATTTCTGCATATATTAAAAACAAAATCGATAACCAGCTATCACAAGTGTTGTGTGTATTTCCAATACACTGCCAGCTGTGTAAAGGCACGTTACAATTCATTCAAGTCGCGTACTATTCTTAATACTAGGTTTAACCAAAGGTTATGTGAATGCTGCCAAGGAGAATATAGCCTGCAAAACAGGTGCTTCGAATTATAAGTTTAGACTTCAAGAGGAAAGAGATTATTACATTATTCTCTACTAATAGACCCTTTGCACGTTACGTCATAGCCGCCATGTTGGTGTACAGTTAATAGATTCTTTTGTTCTGTACACCAACATGGCCGCCATGCCCTTTGTCATTTGAATCTCTGGGGATTGAGTGCAAACCATCTATGGCTGAAAGGAAAAATACAGCTTTTGGTTTCAACTGAATGCGTAAAGCCATGATTACCATGCACAACACAACGAAGCTCTCGTGGTTCATAAACACTCGTACGATGAAATCGTATAATAATATAGTACGTAAATCTCTTTCCTCTTATCTCTCTATCGCTCTCGTCTCCGGGCTGTATCTAGCGTTGTATTAATCACTGCGTCATTACCTCGGTTAAGCCAGTTTAAACCAGTTTTCCGGAAAACACCGCGACGATGCTTATTGGCTAATGAGCAAAACTGGTTTGTACGAATTACATTCATGATTGGTTGAATTACAAAAACTAGTCAAACCGGTAGGATAATCCGCGATTCTCAAAGCCAATGTCCTGAATAGTAAGCTGCCTTCGCTCGTTCGCTAATGCTCACTCGCTTGACAGCAATAATATAATTTAAGTCTTTCTTGTTGATAATATGCTTTATTATATAGACGACAGTGTTTTACTGAGAAATAAGCCACTCGTAGAACTCATACCAAAATATCGACGTCACGTTTGCCGCCTTTTGAACTACAAAGATGGCAGCAGGTTTGTGAAAATCACAGAGGAAGATGTAAACAGCTTAAATGAGCTGCATAACAATGAATATTCCAAGCAAAAAAAGCCAAATACGATCTAAAACTCTCTAAAGATTTTCTCGACTACAACGAAGAGACAAGAAAACCCGATGAAACTCCCCAGAACAGGTTAGAAAGATCACGAAGAAGTTTGTACTGACAGTAAGTAAAATGAATAGATAAGAGTTCTTAGAGTAGTTTAATTGTCCAAAAAAGAAAATTACACGATGGTTTGAAGATATGAACTTTGACCTCTCGAGTCCAAAACATTTCACTCGTTCGCTGCGCTCACTCGTGAAATGTTTTCGACTCTCGAGGATACACTTCATATCTTCGCAGCACCGTGTAATATCCTCTATGTATACCGTACGAAACACGTACCTGACTGCCAAATTTGAATACACCGTCCCCGGAGGGGGGGGGGGGGGACTGACCGGGGGGGGGGGGGGACTGACGGGGGCGTTCGGCGCTCCTTTTAGGGGTCAACATTCTCTAGGGGTCAACACTCTCTAGGGGTCATTGTATATTTTAGGGTTCACACGAGTTATTTACGCAACCCGAATCGTACCTTTTTGGGGTTTATAATTATTTATTTTGGGTTTTTTACTCTTCGTGAAAAAGTTTGCGATGTAGTTACATGCCTTTTTTCCTTCGTTTTTAAATAAAAGGAATCACTTTATCAATGTTATATGTGCGTACTTTTTAGGGGTCAAAATCATTATGGTTTGTAAACCTCATTTCATTTATGCGTACCTTTTTAGGGGTCATTTTCAAATGACCGCTGAGCACCCCGTCATTTTGGTACCAGAGTCCAGTTAATGGATGTTGTGGTTACGGTATTAATAACGTGACACGCGGGACAACAGCGTATACAGAAATGTTAACATTTTGCCAGTTCCTTCATGTTTTCTGCGAAGAATACGAGTTTTACGACATGGATAAGCTTCAAATACTCAGATCATTTCCTTCAGAAACTAAGCAGAAACATGTTAGTGTAGTTTAAATGTTGACAACTGGGATATAATGTACTACAACCACGAGACATTGACCACCATAAGACAGTGTCCCGCCGATTTAACTGTCACCTCGCACATGTGCCCTAATTAGGATTATTATTAATTATTATTATTATTATTATTATTATTATTATTATTATTATTATTATTATTATTATTATTATTATTATTATTATTATTATTATTATTATTAGGACTTAGCAGCAGTCCAGGCTCTCTCTAATTGTTAGCAGTCCAGTGTCTCTCTAGCTGTTAGCGCCGCTCCTCACGTGGTTATCATTTGTTCAACGCCTGATATTCACGATCCTTGTACTCGCCGGGTGTTCCAGGTGGAAGGCCCTCTACCGGCATAAGGTATTCAGAATCATCAGGGTTCTCAAGCACATCAGAGGGAAGAGCTCCATGTGTATTTGGTACCGTTTTGTTTATTGTCCCTTCCGGTATGGCATAGTCATACGTCATAGACGCCTCACCTGCCTGTAGCATGTGGTCATCAGTGGTCCCTGAGGCGTCTCCCAGTATCGCAATATATTCAGCTATTTCAGTTCTTGGTTCGTCATTCAAGATGGTGACATATTCTGGTTTCTCTTCACGCGTATCCTAGAACAAGCATTGAAACAATTAGATGTAAATTCCGCGAAAACTAAACCTACACCCGACTTAGGCATCCAAAGGGTTCTCCTCCTCTCTGTACAGTACAATGCTAGCGTTACAGTAGATGTAGCGAGAAAGAAAAGAAAATTAAGATAGCTATAATACATAGATATGGGTCAAATATATAGAGGATATTACACGGTGGTGAGAAGATACGAAGTTTATCCTCGAGAGTCCTCTCTTATCTATTCATTTTACTCACTGTCGTTACAAACTTCTTCGTGATCCTTGGGGAGTTTCATCGGGTTTTCTTGTCTCTTCGTTGCAATCGAGAAAATCTTTAGAGAGTTTTAAATCGTATTTGGCTTTTTGTGCTCGGAATATTCATTGTCATGCAGCTCATTTAAGCTGTTTACATCTTCCTCTGTGATTTTCACAAAGCTACCGCCATCTTTGTAGTTCAAAAGGCGGCAAGCGTGACGTCATCGATATTTAGATGTAGTTTCATATGAGTTCTATGAGTGGTTTAGCAATAGATCACACATCTCAACGTGTTTACTGGCAAAATAAAGCACGTGGGATGCTGGGAGAACACAAGAAATGATTGAAAATCACAAGCCGAAGGCGCATGATTTTCAAGCATTTCAAGTGTTCTCCCAATTTTTTGGGCTATTGCTTTTATGATATAACTACAACACAACGCAAGCAGGCGTGCCGATTTCTATGTGTTTACCGGCACAATAGACCATATATTTTTGAGGCTATAAGACAATCAGAGCGCTCGTACTATCTGGGTTATACTATAAGTAAAACACTATCGTCCATATAATAAAAGTATATAGACTACAACAATTTTTTTTTACTACAACTCAGTATAAGCGTAATGTGATCTGTGTAAATCATATACTAGATATAGAGACAGCCCCTCATTAAATAACACCCATACATTTTGTATCTCTGCAATGTCACATACACAAAGAAAATCAGGAAGCAGAAATTATCCAGTGCAACTACAATTACACAAATAACAGCTACAAGTATCAAATGTGACATGTCTGATTTCAGGAATAAAGGCATAAAGCAATGGTGCCGTGCTAATCGATTCCTCTAGTGAGTTGTTCCTGTATATCGTAAAAGGAAAACTAAAAGAAACCAAAAAACCTGAACCAAGGCTAATACGATATTTCTGATCGTACCTGCACTAATTACAATTAAGAACGTTTTTTTTTTACCTCAGCCTGGTCGTCCCGCATCAAACGCTGGTACACGGATTCCCTGGTTGAGTTGTCATGTAATGTCTCATACATCACCTCCACACCATTCCCTTGGCTGCTGTTTTTTAACTTCAGCTCCTCCAGTTCTTGGTATGCTGGGTTTTCATAGGCACATTTGCGGGTATCTACCTTTCCTTCATGCTCGTTCACACTCTCTCTATTATCGTAAATATTCTTCTCCATGTTTAAGGCCTTGTTGGTGGGTAGGGGTGGTAAGGGATTAATGCCATTCCTCGGAGGTCTGCCCACAGCATTCTTCAAGGGTCGGCTGCTGGATGGTCGAGCATTCGTTCTCTCATACACAGGGTTAGCTAAGAAACAAGGAGACATTGCTTGGTTTGGCATTCGTTCTCTCATACACAGGGTTAGCTATGAAACAAGGTCAACCTCAACTGCAACTTGCATAGAAACACCTATTTAAAATACGGTTGTCCAACAACAACAACAGCTTTATTTTTACCCTAGATTGTGTCATATAAATACAAATGAGTAGAATGTAATATTGAGAGTACTGAGAGGCCTGAAATAGTGTGAGACTAATCGAGTCAGGCATCCCAGAAAATGTAGGTTTAAATCCATTTTTTGGGTCCCAGACAGACAAGCTATAAAGTCTGGTAAATAACCCAGCTTCAAGGTCATGCGCAGTGGCACACATACAAGTCACTGCACCTGATCTTCAAACTCGGTTATTCGTTTGTTTTTGACTTTCTACACGACTTTGATTGTCTCTGATAGGTTCCACACTCAATCGAGAACCATCCAAAGACCACAGTATTATACTCTTGTCAATCCTGTTAAAGCACTTACACAAGCAATAATTTTACTGTTAGCTTATAGCTTGGAATTGATGCATTGAACATTTCTCTTTTCAAATGATCAGCTTGATTGATGCATACAAAGCCTGAATGACACACGGCCTGTATCTTACAGCACTAGATGACTCACTCAGTCCTGGTAGTTGTTTTGGGTATGACGGCGAGTGTCTACCTGCTGGCTCACAGTAAACAGCTTCGTCATAAAGAGCACCCTTCACGTTTGGAGGAGGTTTGTTATTCTACAAAACAAGTTACACGATTATTGACCTCATGAATTATTTTTATATGGCTAGTTACTTCGTGAGCTAGCCATCCAGTCTCAGTGTATTTGGTATTTCAAGCATCTCTCAGTGTATTTTAAATTGTTTTTTCTGGTTACGGGGTTCCTGTGTATAGATGGTGGACTTCCTGTGTTAGGATAGAGATGCCTGCAGAGGAGGCTACTTCGTAAGTTATGATTGGTCGGTTTGCAGTCCTCCCGTACGAACCACTACATTGAAACAAAGCTAGTTTTGAATACGTTTGAGCCATATAATATTAAAACATCAATCAATCAATCAATGACCTTTATTTATCCACGACAAAGTTTAAAGCTTGGAGCTTGTGGGGTCGTGACTTAACATAAATGTAATTAATTAACGAGCTAAAATAAGTAATTTGTAAAATTAAGATACTAATACTAATACTTATATTAAATAATGCAAGTATATAACAATAACTGGAATTATAATAATAGTAATTAATACCAATAAATAGAGCTGATGATGCTAAATCTAAGCCTAAAACCTAAAATCTTAAATATCTCTTACGTTTCTATTAGTTTGCACAGATATACCCGTAAAGTCAAGATTTCTTATCAGATCATATTTAGAAGCGGTTTCGTTGAAGGCTGAAATAGTGGTCGTTTGGTGGCATTTACGTGGGAGAGCGTTCCACAGCACAGATCCTCTGTAGGCTATTGAGTATTTCATAATGTTCGAATTGAATCTTGGAGTGACTAATTGGTTAACTCCCCTAAGGTTGTATTTTGATTTGCGCTTATTTATATGAGTTATCATACGTGATGGGGTAATATTATAATACAGTTTATACATCAACTTGAGTATAGATATTTTGTAGCCTGAATGTAGTGTGTCCCATCCGGTCTTTGTTAGGACCTCATCAGTAGATGTGTCTCTGTGGAGATGGTAAATGATTTTAGCCGCCCTACAATGAAGAATTTCGAGGGCCTTAAAGTTGTCCTGACAGTTTAAACCTCCCCACACGTTGATACCGTAATTTATAGACGGGAGTATTACTTTGAAGTATAAATTTAAAAGTACCTGTCTTGGTAGGAATTTACATATTTTGATTAAGTTTAACTTATTTGCGAAGTTCTTTCTGACATTACATGTGTGCTCAGTCCAACTTAGCTTGTTGTCTACAGTTAAGCCTAAGAGTCTAGTATGGGTCACCCATTTAATACTTGATCCTCCTATGGTAATTAATGCCAATGGTCCAGTGAACGTGCCCCTGTAGAGTAGCATTGCTTCGCAATTGGTGGGGTGAGGGGTGAGCCTGTTTCTGATACACCAAATATAAAGTTCTTCGAGAGCCTGGTTAAGCATAGCTGTGGCTTCGTCGACGGTGTTACTGATGCAGAACAAGGTCGTATCATCTGCGTACATATAAGCTGTTGCTGATTTGACTGCTGTAGGAAGATCACTCGTGTACAGGGTGAAGAGGGTGGGCCCTACTACGGATCCTTGAGGTATGCCAGTCTTACCTGGGGTCACTTCTGATTCCTTGCCGCGTTTACTACGGTAAACTGCTTTCTGTCATTAAGGTAGTTCCTTAGCCATGCCAGCAGTGGGCCACCTATGCCGAACTGATGTTGCAGCTTATGTTCTAAGATAGGGTGAGATACGCAGTCGAACGCTTTCCTGAAGTCCACGAATACTGCCCCCACTACTAGGCCGGAGTCCATTGCTTTTCTCCAAGTTTCAGTCAAATGAACGAGTAAAAGCTCAGTAGAATGATCCTTGCGGTATGCCCACTGTCTGTCAGTGACTAATTGATTTTCCTCGAAAACATGTTCAACCACTGTGTCATTGACGCAAGATTCCATGATTTTACTAGGTACGCTCAAGATAGATAAAGGCCTATAATTACCTCTGTCAGTTTCATTGTCCTTCTTGTAGACCGGTGTCAATCTCGCGGTTTTCCAGTCATTGTAGACAGTGGAGGTTTTCATGCTATGTATATAAAGGTTAGCTAACGGAGGGATAATGGTTTCACCTGCTAATCGAATCAATTTGGGTGAGATATCGTCAGGGCCTGTCGATTTATTTGCCTTTTTATTTAATTTCTTATGTTTCAGGCTATTGGCTGGGAAGTTCATGTTATGAATAGTGGGCTTGGGTGGACTAGTGTGATTTATGCCAGTTTCCGGAAATTGTGTTTGTTGTAGTGCATCTGCTAGATTTTCTCCGATCTTCGCAAAATATATGTTCATTAAGTTTGCCTTTTCCTTATCGAGTACAGCTAGGCTGTCGTCGTCACGTTTGATGGGTCCAATTGGCTTGCGTACTTTAGGATTTGCAGCCTTATTTGCATCTTAATATTTAACTCGCTTGCTTGGACCGTACACGTACATGTACATGTTAGTTATGGATACTCATCCTCCCAGCAGGGGAAAACACTTGGTCCACAACTTAATAAGATATATTTATTTCATTAGTTCTTGTTGTCACTTTTCTAGAATCCAATACGGAAAAACCTGGCACATTTTTAGCCAAAGTGGACCAATATTAGACTGGGCCAGTCACATGCACAGTGCTCAAATGTGCGGAAAAGCATACTAAGTCATTGATGTGCATTTTGCTTTCTTCATGTAAGTGTGGCTTGAAACAGTGCATTTAGTTAACCATGCCTTGCTCGTACTACAAGGAAATAGCTGTTTTATTTCCTTTCCATTTAATTTAAGAGTTTTACTTTACAAAGCTACTGTAGATTTGTCACCTTGATAATGTCAAAATATTTACTTACCCTTCCAGTAGCATTCGTTATTACTGTAAATAAAAAAGATGATAATGTTGGAATGATATAGAATGGAATGAAATAAGCCTTTGCAAAGGTAGAGAACTATCATTCCGTTTTTGCTCCTATTGTTCTAGGATGTTTATATCATTATTTTAAAAAACCTCTAAATTCAAAAAGTATAATAATAAATAATAAAGATCGTTTATTTCTACATTTACCTCTGTTACAGTACTAAACTGAATTATTGAGGTTTACAATATATATTATTAATAATAATAATTCGTCTTTATTCACCTTTTAAAATACATGAAAGGCGTTCCAATGTGGTTATGGCTAAAAGTTTACAATTCATAGAAATCCTAACAGCTAAGAGTTAAGAAGTTAAAAATGTTAAAATATATAAAATGGATGACAATTATCTAATCTAATGCTAAATCGTATCTGACATGTAACCTATTTACAAAACTGTTCTTATAGCACTCTGTGTAAACCCTGGGCCTCTGGCTACTCTTATGTCTTAAATTGTAGGACACTTTCTTTGAAATTGGTATTATCAAACTCATTAATAATTCATGAACGAAAAAACAAAGGAAATCACTGAGTGATAAGTGATCTGAGAAAGATTTCGTCCTGATTTACATAAACGTTTGCTTCAATTTTCTCGGCCAAAATAAGTTGTATCACTAAAATTACTGAAAACATGACTCTCTACATCTAGACATTTGATACGTCAGATACAGAATTTGTGTCGGTGCTTTATTAGATTAGATAAAGATATTAGATCAAGCATGGCCACTCATATTTCTGTATCTATTGCATAAAGATCTTAGAGGATGATTTACATATTAACAAGATATTTTACGGAATAACTTCCTGTCATAGTTTTCCAGCAGCGTGTAAATATTGTGTCTCACCGTGGTATGTCTTCGTTTATTATTGATCCAGGAAGCACTGGATAGTATTTAATTCAGGTGTGCTTGCACCTTAGACCAGCAGTGCAATTACCTCTCAATTGGTATGATGAGAGAGTTAAATAAATGACCAATTGCTGCTTGATTAAGACCATCTTTCCTCAAAGATCTAATAATAATAATTATTATATAAGCACTTATTTGCCTCTTTCAATTTCCATTTAACATGAGAAGTTAATCTACAGTCCGATTGCAAGATTACACCTAGCAACTTGAGAATAAGTTATTACTAAATAAATACATAATTGGGATTTTATATACCGCTGAAATGGATATAACACTGCCAATCTGCTAAACCATCAATTCAAAAGGTAAGACTAAGCTCTGAGTACTTCAGAAATCATCTAGTTAAGAAGGGTTTGAGTTGTTATAATCGTGAGCTCCAGTAAATGAATTTCTTTTGAACGAATCAGTTTTACAAATAGGGGGTAGAAAGGTTTGACATTTCGTGACAGAAGGCACTTGTTAAGTTATGAGGTAGTAATTAAGTTAGTTATATAAGTGACAGAAGGCACTTGTTAAGTTATGAGGTAGTAATTAAGTTAGTTATATAAGTGACAGAAGGCACTTGTTAAGTTATGAGGTAGTAATTAAGTTAGTTATATAAGTGACAGAAGGCACTTGTTAAGTTATGAGGTAGTAATTAAGTTAGTTATATAAGTGACAGAAGGCACTTGTTAAGTTATGAGGTAGTAATTAAGTTAGTTATATAAGTGACAGAAGGCACTTGTTAAGTTATGAGGTAGTAATTAAGTTAGTTATATAAGTGACAGAAGGCACTTGTTAAGTTATGAGGTAGTAATTAAGTTAGTTATATAAGTGACAGAAGGCACTTGTTAAGTTATGAGGTAGTAATTAAGTTAGTTATATAAGTTGCCTTGAGGATGAGACATATTTTTTTGGAAAAGTTTGCTACAGAGTTCGGATCGATCTGCATTCAAAAAGACTATTTAGTCCAGATAAATGGAGCACCAGTAATTCTACATAAGAAAGTTCATGTCCAATGTTTGTGCTGAGCTATCATCTCCCTTTTAAATGATCTACATACTTAAACACACCGTCAGAGGAAGGTACTATAAGGTCATGGCTATAAACAACCATGGACCAAACTTTGTTCCTTGGGGAATGCCTACTGGTACATATTTCCATTCTGAGTGGCAGTCTTTAGCAAGCTTGACAACGTACTGTGGGTTTATATCGTACTTGGACAGTTTACTGATGAGGAGGGTTAGGTCATTAAGATCAAAGGCTTTTCTATATTCCAGAACAAAATTAATACTCTCACATCAGTGCAAGTACCATCAGTAGCTTTAGAGCAGTGATGCACCATACTACATGTAGGTGTATTATAGGATCCAAAGGACCAGCATCAGGTAAACTGTACATTAGGGATGCACTGTCATAGCCAGACATAATCAACTGTGTGACCTATCATTACCTGTCATATCTGTACTGTAGGCTTTACTGTTTCTGAAACAAAATATTTAACTTGTTATGTACTATGAAGTTCAGGAAATAATGATAAACATTCAACATTGGATTGTCATCAGATGCTTGTCCAACAATTTTATATCAATTACGACCGTCTAAAGACAATTGAAGGGTTGTGTACAAAAAGGGTGTAAGTGACGTTCTAATTTCTCCATTAGAAAACAAAGAAATTGAAGGAGAATTTAGAATGTGTTAAGGAGACACTTACACTGTTTTTGCACACAGCCCTTCAATTGTCATGCAGTACAATGTTTGTCGTCTCACCTACTGTTCCTTTTCTGTTTCACAATGAACCAAATAAGGATGCAAATAATAACCACACACATGATAGCTGCAGCTGCAGCAATGGCAGTAATCATTATAGTGTCATTTCCACCAGAGGTATCTCCTTTCCTTGCATCATTTTCTCCTGTCCCTCCTGATTCAGTCAATGGTTGTTCAGTTGTCTCCTTGGATGGCTTCTCAGTTTCTGGGGGAGGTGTTACATCAGCAGTTGTTGTACCTTCAGGGTCTGAAGTTGTTGTGCCACCTTCAACTGGCTGATTTGTTGAAACAGAGGTTACCTGGAAATTACACACAGCAGTTATTTGAAATTGGTTTGTAATACTTTAATACCTATATACCTACTGTCCTTGATATTGTTACAGTATTACTGGTAGCTATAATAAAATTATAATACTGATCCACACTTTTTGTCGACTTTGATAGTCATATGCATTTCAATTTTTCTACAAGTAATCATTTTATATATAAACCAGTACCTCAAAACTGGTTGTGCTGGGAGGAAGTAGTTCAGTTGTAGATATGAATGTTGTTGGCAGTGAAGTCAGTGTTGTTGGTGTCTGTTGTGTTTTAGGAGTAGTAGATGTTCTTATAGTGGACGTTCTTGTAGATCTTGGGGTGGATTTCCTTGTGGTATGCTTCTGTGTGGTTCCTGGTGTGGTTGGTGGTTTTGTTGTTGGAATACTAAGATTATCTGGACATAAAAACAACAGCAACAAAAATACTGCAGCTGATTATTTGTAAATGTTGTGGTTTAAATTATACTGGGCACAGTTTTACTACATGTAAAGTGCAAAACCTTTAAGGCATAAGTGATTTGAAAATCTTGAAAATAAACTTTGCTTATAGATTAACAAAACTGGTATTTTCTCTTCTGGTTAGTTAAGATATCCCTTGAGATTGAAAAGGATGGAAGGTTGAAAGGATGGGTGGAAGGAAGGAAGGAAGGATGGATGTAAGGACAGAAGGAAGGATGGATGGATGGAAGGGAGGGATGGATGGATGGATGGGAGGGTGGATGGATGGATGGATGGATGAATGGACAGGAGGAAGGATGGATGGATGGAAGGAAGGATGGATGGAAGGAAGGAAGGGAGGAAGGATGGAAGGATATTTTGAAAGAAGGATGGAAGGAAGCAAAATGTGGAGGGAAGGAAGACAGATAACTCGTTTATTAAAATAGTCTAGCAGCCATAAGCTGAATTACACTAATATTTACAGAAAAGGCACTATAAATAGCCTTATATACTGTAGGTAACATGAAAAATTATGAATTAAAAGTACAAAAAAATAGCAAATGATTTATATATTAACTTTCAGCTAAGGTCTGAGTGACAAAAAAAAAATTCTTAAAACAGTCTGTCTTACACTTAGGGATAAGCATGCTGTCTAGGAATTCTCAAATAATAGCAAAAAGGCCTGATTTTAGCCAGAAATTATCCAGACCGATTTACGGTCAGATTTTTGGAATTATAAAATCTTCATGGGCATGAGGCAAAATCTTTTAATTTTCTTGAGAATCAAGATAAACTCCAGAGTTCATTGCTTGCCAATGTGCAGTTATGCATGTCACAGGCTTTTTCAATCAAACATTCTTGTAAATAGAATTTGTCTATAATACAAGCAATCAGTATGTCAAAAGCTTGACTAACAGGACGTGCCTTGCTCAACATTCATTCATTATAACATGGTCATTAAAGGAGATATGTCATGGTACTGCGCATGTATAGAGTAATCGCTCGTTTAGTGGGTGTTAATTGGTTACAAACAGTTAAACTTCCTTCCCTCAATGCTTGATTGAAAGTATTTTCAATATTTTCCCTGGAGACTGTTTACAGGTGTATATACACTGTTTGTTAGTCAGTTTTGCATATTTGCTTTGATTTTAAGCATTCCACATGGCCGAGAGGTTCGTTAGTTCATATCAAAATCGGTGGAAATAGCTTACCGTGACACAGCCCTTTTAACATTGTATGAGATTCTTACAATATTTGCAACATTGGAAAATGGTATTTTTTTCTGGATCTGTGCCTGCACCCCTCCCTGGAGTGGACATGCAAATACAATCAGAAATTCCAGAAAGGATTGTATCCAGAAAGGACTGTGTCCGAAGGGAATCTGAAGGTAATTACGTTGTATCTACATGTATATATTAGCCATGGAAAAGCATGAGACATTTAAAACAATGCATTTTCAAAATGCAAAACAACTGATATTCGGTCGTCCATGTAAATGTAATCATTCCATTTGCAGATCAAGCTGATTTAAGATCTCGATAAAAGGTTAAAAATGTTAGTTGAAGTTTTGAAATAATACTTTTTTTTGCAAATTCTAAATCTAAAAGCCCTAATCTAGCATTACAAAAAAAATCAAACAAATATATTTTTAAAGCCTTGAAAATGTGACTTTCTGATTTCCCACTAAAAAGGGTGAGAACAATGATTGCCATGCAGCGGCTGTCATTCACTGGGCATGTTATTTCATTCTTGCTATCCTGTGATTTTCTACACTACTTTTTAGAGAACTATGTCATATAGTTAACGTTATCGTTCTGTTATATTTCAGGTTCAATATTAAGTCTCATCATTGTTGATGGACATTACACAGATTCTACAATAAATGACACTTGTCTATGAAGAGACTTGATATTCAGAAGACGACGTGACACAATCGCCAAGCGAAACTGAAAACAAAAACAAAACGTCAATCCCGCAACCTCAACATGCCGGAAGTTGAATGTCCAATCGAAGGTTGCACTTATGTCACTGCTGATGTGGACGGTATCATTGCGGCAGCACTCATCACTGCTCACGCTACCATGCATCCACAACACAGCCTCGACCCAGGCGGCCGCTGCCAAAGTGGAAAAAGTCAAGAGGCCTAAGAATCTCGTCCGCTGGCACTAGCAAAGAATGGACATACTTCATATCCCGATGGAATGACTACGTAGTCAAGCTACCAAAGTGTCTGGCAAGGACAAAACTGTCCAGCTGAGTGCTGTGATGAGCAGCTCTGCAAGGACCTACTCGGAACGCAAGTGGCACACTGACTGGCAAGACCAAACAGGAAGTACTCAAGGCCATGAGAGCCCTCGCAGTCAGGGAGGAGAACACCATGGTAGCACGCGTCGCCCTGCACAACATGTGTCAGGATCGTGACGAGACAATCCGCTCCTTCGGCGCCAGACTCCATGGGCAGGCCGGCGTGTGTAAATTTGTCACTAAATGCCCACACTGTGACGTTGATGTCAACTACACAGAGGCAATTCTAAGTCGCTCTAAGTCGTGGTCTAGAAAACCCAGAGATACAACTCGACCTTCTCAGTGATAAGGATCAGGAGATGACTCTGGAGCAAATGTTCCAATTTGTCGAGGCCAAAGAGGCCGGCAAACGATCTGCGTCTCGCCTTCTTGACTCCCACGGTGCAGAAGCAGCCAGTGCTTTCAGACGGGAAAAGGGACAGCCCAGAAAGTGAACCTGCAAAAGGACAACACACATAGACCAGACAAGTCGGAGATATGTACCTACTGCGGCAAGAGGGGTCACGGAAAATGAGCCCTTACCAAATTTAGAAAAAAGGAATGCCCGGCCTATGGTCACGTCTGCTTGCAAGCAGAAGCAAGAAAGTGCTGAAGAGTGTGCATCGTACAGACGATGACAGCGAGGGTGTCATCTTCGCTTCCCTTTGCGTTATTGCCGCCACCGGTAAATACAAGGGCAAGAGGACACTACCCCTGGACAACCACCTATACAACCAGCTCTCCGACACCTGGATGAAACAGGCATCCAAGCCACAACCATTCATTGAACTCACTGTGAATGCCCTCCATGAGGATTATGACCGCTTTGGTTTTGGTGCCACCCTCTGCTCCACGCCAAAGCCAGCCATCATTCCTGCCATGGCAGATACGGGTTGCCAGAGCTGCCTTGCCAGTCATCCACCGGCTGGGTCTGAAGAAGGGAGACTTGATCCCAGTCACAATGAAAATGCATGCAGCGAACCAGAAAGGGATCACCATCCTTGGTGCCGTCATCTTACGACTTTCCGGCAAAGATACAATGGGCAACGTGGTAGATACCCGACAGATCACTTACGTGACCGACAACTCCGACAAGCTGTTCATCAGTAAAGAAACCTGCATCGCCCTCGGTATGATCACTGAGAACTTCCCAATGATTGGCGAAGTTGCAAGTCCCCAGACTGAGACAGCTGCCGCCTTAGAAGACAACCTGGCCCCCATGAGCAGCGAGTGGCTTTGCAGTTGACTGTCCAAGACACAAGCCGCCTCCACCGCTACCAACAAAGCTACCTTTCCCTGCAACAGAGGAGAACCATGGGAAGCTGCAGCAGTACTTGATTGACTACTACAAGTCGAGCACATTCAACACATGTGAGCATCAACCCCTCACAATGATGAAGGGCCCCCTGCTGAAACTCATGGTGGACCCGGAGGCCAAGCCTGTGGTGTGTCACACCCCTGTCCCACTCCATTGGCGAGATGATGTTAAGGCCAGCCTGGACCAAGACGTCAGACTTGGTGTGATCGAACCTGTGCCCGTGGGCGAACCTGTGACATGGTGCCACCGAATGGTCAAATGGCAAACCACGACGTTTAATGCCCACGCCACCAGAGAAACACATCACACCCAGTCATCATTTCACCAGGCCGGATCCGTGCCTTGTGGTAAAAAGAAGACAGTATTTGATGCATGGAAGGGCTACCACAGTGTCCCCATTCGCGCGGAGGACAGACACTACACCACATTCATCACACCATGGGGCAGATATTGATACTGCACCGCCCCACAGGGTTACATTGCCTCGGGTGATGGCTACTCCAGGCGATTTGACGAGATAGTCGCTGACGTGCCAGACAAGACCAAATGCATTGACGACATGCTCATGTGGGCCGATGACCTGGAGCAAAGCTTCTTCCAGGCATGCAGCTGGCTTGACATCTGCGGCAAGAACGGGATAACCCTCAACCCAGAGAAGTTCGTCTTCGGCCAAGACACGGTCGAATTTGCTGGCTTCGAGATCACCCTGGACAGTGTCTGGCTTTGCAAGAAGTATCTCCAGGCGATCATGGACTTTCCCACGCCAAGGGACATCATTGATATCCGCTCATGGTTTGGGTGTCCTATGCCTTCAGCATGACTGAGAGAATGGCCCCCTTCTGAAACAAGGCGCACCCTTCTACTGGGACAATCACCTCAATAGCTTATTCGAGGAATCTAAGATGGTCATCGTGAGCGAGATCGAGGAGGGCATACGAATCTTCGACAAGACAAAACCCACATGCCTTGTCACAGACTGGTCAAAAGTCGGTATCGGGTTCTGGCTATTCCAGAAGCACTGCCAATGCTCAGCAGCGGAAGCATTCTGCTGTCCCACAGGCTGGAAGATCACCCATCCAGCCGAGTCTCGCTACGCTCCGATTGAAGGTGAGGCCCTTGCTGTGGCAGATGCTCTAGACAAAGCAAGATACTTCGTCCTGGGTTGCGAAGGCCTCATAATTGCAGTTGACCACTAGCCTGAATTTCAGCCGTCTCCTCTGGTTCGTTCCTCCCGAGAGAGACGTCTGAATCCAATAGCCGATAATGCCGTCCAGTGACGTCAAGGCGGATTAACAATTTAATTTATGCAAATAAAACTGTCACGGCGGTAGTAAGAGTTTGTAGGTCACAAAAACAAAGCCATCGGTCGGCTTGAGAAATTATTTGAGATCATGCCGGCCAAAATAGAAGCCTTACCTATATATATATATCTCCATCAGATTTGCTTCTCAAGTGCCTCTTATGTTGTGAAAACCTTTCCGAAGCAACAAATCGTTATATTATATTTGGAGGCAAAGTACAGTTGATCTTTGTCTTTCGGTTGATCTTTGTCTCGCGATCTGCCGTTCGAATCGACACAGATACGAGATATTACCTATGTAAATGATGCAACAGAAAAGTAGAAAAACATGAAAGGATAATGGAGAATTTTCGAAGAAATACGAAAACTCTTTTACGGGAAAGAACAGTTCCTTGAAGAGAGTACTTAGCAACATTCTTTACCACTGCGAGTGTGAACAAATAATAGATTATCAACAACCCCGCGGACGCGACGCGATAAAATGTACATGTTTACAGGTTAGTCGGCCGGTTATTGTGCAGGACACTTTCAATCCATTTCCAGATGTTTTCCTTACGAATTCAAGGTCTTTACCAAAGACAACCACTACACTGAAACTCAATGATGAACAATCGCGAGTCCAAAGTGAATCCTGCCGTCTTCTCGGCTAATAATTATGATAATTATGCGAAATTATAGAATATGAACCAATCAAAGATCACTACCAGGTTTTCTGGTAGTGACGTCACTGGACGGCATTATCGGCTATTGGATTCAGACGTCTCTCTCGGGAGGAACGAACCAGAGGAGACGGCTGAAATTCAGGCTAGTTGACCACAAGCCCCTCTTGAAGTTGTTGGATGACAGGTCACTCGAAGATATCTCCAATGCTCGGCTCAGGAACCTAAAGGAGAAAACACTCCGCTACAAGTTCCGCATGGTCCACGTGCCAGGTGTGAAACATCAGGCTCCCGATGCTACATGTATGTCCCGCTACCCAACTGGTGAACACAACCCAGACAGGATGTACCTAGAAGATGATGTCTCGACCATTGCCCACGACAATAATAATAATAATAATAACTTTATTTATCCACGGTAAACTCATCAGGATTTTTACATATGAAAATAATGTAAGATAACTACAATAAAAATACTACTAATAATTAGACTAAGCTTATATACAGACTATAAGCGATTAAAATATTGTAAGAACTATTAAACTACAAATATTCAACTTTAATTATAATTTATAATTAACTCTAAATGACTACAAACATCAACGAAAGGACCTGCTTTACATGAGTGCCGTGCTTCTACTTAATAATCTAATTGATGTCAGAAAAGTAACTGCTGCAGGCAGAGCGAAAATTGCTTAGAGTTCTAGCTTGCCGCAATTTTACAGGGAGGCTATTCCATATCACTGCACCACTATAGCTAAAACTGTTTTTCAAAAAATTAGTGCGCGGGAAAGGAACAGCAAGTTTGCCCTCAGTGTCTCTTGAAATGCTGCTTCGGTCGACAAATTTGGTACGTAGATAATCAGGGACAAGTCCGTTAATAGATTTATAAACCATGACAGCTTTGTGGATATGGCGTTGTGTTTCAATGGTTCCCGACCTCCGTTGCAATTTCCTCTTCGGCATTCGCTGCACTGAAGAATGTGAGGATGATATGGAGACATCCGTCCAGCTATCTACGGTATCATCCCTCGGCTCACTACAATCCGTCACATGGGACAGAGTCCGCATCGCCACTAGCAGTGACGAGCACATGACACAGCTGGTATGCCACAGTTTCGTCATGAACTACCAACTCCGCTGCGAGAGTACCACCAGTTCCGCGACCACCTCCACACAGTCGATGGCGTGGTTGTCTACAAAGACCACATCGTTATTCCGCCGTCACTTCGCAAGGATGTCCTAACAGCACTCCATGCTGCCCACCAGGGTGTGTCATCAATGACATTGAGAGCCGAGGCATCCATATTCTGGCCAGGCATCACCCCGGCAATCACCAACCTACGAAATAGTTGCAATCACTGCAACTGCATGGCCCCCTCGCAGCCCAGTGCTCTGCCAACCCCTCCAGTACTCCCTGTTTACCCCTTCCAATCGATATGCTCCGACTTCTTCCACTACAAAGGTGTCAACTACCTCGTGACAGCGACAGATACTCCAACTGGCCTATCGTCGAAAGGGCATCCGGCGGTGCCCCTGGATTGATCAACAGCCTGCGCAGGACATTCGTGACATATGGTATACCAGACGAACCCTCCTCAGATGGTCCCGAATTCACTGCCACGGCGACCAGGGAGTTCCTGACAAACTGGGACGTTCACCATCGCCTCTCCTCAGTTGCCTTCCCGCATAGCAACTGTCGAGCAGAAGTGGGGGTCAAAACAGTCAAAAGACTAATTACAGACAATACTGGACCGAATGGTGAACTAGACACAGACGCATTGCAGCGTGCAATGTTGCAATATCGCAACACGCCAGACAAGGACACCAGGATATCTCCAGCCATGTATGTATTCGGTCGGCCCATCAAAGACCTAATCCGGATCCTGCCCGGCAAATATAAGCCACACAACACCTGGAGCGAGACCTTGTCGGCGATAGAGGAGGCTTTGAGAATCCGCCATATGAGGGCCACCGAGAGGCTATCGGAACACACCAAACAACTGCCACCGCTCATCATCGGCGACTAGGTCAGGATCCAAAATCAAACCGGTCCAAATCCAAGGAAATGGGACAAAACAGGGTCAGTCGTGGAGGTCCGCCAATACGACCAATATGCAGTGTGGATTGATGGCTCCGGCAGGGTTACCCTACGCAATAGGTGGTTTCTGCGTTGCGGCCAATCCACAACGATCAAGCGTCGCTAGCGAGGACATCTGTAGCCCACCCCACAAGCCCAGCGGACCTCCCAGCGATGCCCCCAACAGACAGACAGACAGAGCACACACTGCCAGATAGCTCATCCATGCGACCCACACCTGCCGCTACCGCATTGCCCGGTGATGCCTCCATGCCAGCGATCGCATCGAAGTCGACAAACCCAATGCCACGCCACCTCGAGTATGATGAGACCGCCTCCTCCCCGACTTGTATACCTCAGGCTCCTACCGTCATCAGACGTATCCCATTGGCAATGCAGAACCAGTCGATACCCACCATGCCACAGCAGCAGCCAGCACAGCTGTCACCCTCCGACGCACCAACCGCTGTACTAGAACATCAGCATTTGCTTGCACCCAGGCACTCCGGACTTGCGAAGAGGCCGCCTACAGTACCGTGCAAAAATATTTCAACGCTAATTGGGGATATATCCCTGGGGATATATCCTTTAAAAGGGATATATCCCTTTTTCGTGAAGTGAAATAACCCCCTTTGAAAAGGGATATATCCCCTGAAACTTCCCCCAAAAGGGAAATATCCTTTTTTCAGGGGATATATCCCTTTTCCAGGGGATATATCACTTCCCCCGTTGAAATCTTTTTGCACGGTACTGTACATGGCATGGAGATTATGAAATGCCAATACAATCTTCCTATGGCCCTTGGTGAGTGGCCTACCCTGCGATACCTATGGAGATCATCGCCTGCAAACTGAACCGTTAAAGTTCTTACCAACTCAAGTTAACATTTATAGTTAGTCGTTGCCATCTCTCTCCACGAGACATACCAAAGACTTGGGGGAGATAGAGAACTATAGTCATATAGTTAACGTTATCGTTCTGTTATATTTCAGGTTGAATATTAAGTCTCATCATTGTTGATGGACCTTACACGGATTCTACAATAAATGACACTTGTCTACTTTTAATTCGTGAAGATTTCTACGTTAATGCAATGCCCAACAAGGTAAAAGTATCCTAGATCGTTCTCACTGGTATTCAAAAAGAAGAAGAAAAGAAGCATGTCAGTACATTTGGCAGCAGGTGTAAAGTTCTTAGGATAAACAATGGTTGGAGGAATTTATACTCAAGTTCCAAGAAGTTAGAATCATTGAAGACCAAAAGTCCACAAAGGATCAAGCAATAATGTTTTGTTATCTTCAATCAACCAAATATTTTCAGAGAATTCAATGCAGGAAGCTAAGGTTTGCCAGTTTTGCTTCAGCACTATATGAAATTAGAATGACATAAACATGTTTTCACTGGGTATCCAACTGCATGCACGTGGTGTGGTATACATCCAGTGATTGGTGGCCTACCATCATGAATAATCCATGAGTTTGAGAAATTATATTTATATAATATTATTGTTTGCTTACTAGCTGTGGTGCCATTTTTCTGTACTCCTATTAAAAGAGGTTTCTTCTTTGAAATTCAACTGGAATCAACACTAGTTTCTGTAGAAGTACCGTATTATTGGGCATCAGTAAACTGTAATTGGCTCTGATTGGCTAAAGTTAATGAGATTATCCCTGGAGGCAGGACTTCCTAGTCAACTGTGAAATGTATCGAAAACCTTTATTGGACTGTTTCTCTGCTCTTCTTTTTGGACAAAAACAGAACTTTGTTGAAGTCCAGCCTATTCCCATTTTGACCAGTTTTTCTAAGAAAAAAGTGTTCAGGTTTTATGACCTGGTTTGTATTGATAAAAATGGAATGAAAAACTACTTTTTCAATTTTGAAAAGGGATAAAATCTGTAATACCGGTATGCAACATATAAAAAATCCCTGATACATTATTTTAGACAATTTAGTTGGGATTCGAAAGGGATAATTAAGAAAAAAAGTTCAAATCCTGAAGGGCTGAACTCCTTCTGGCAGATGGAGTCATTTTGCATTGAAAAATAATCAACATCAACGCTTTTAACTTTGGCTCAAAATGGATGAAATACATAGTTTCTTCAATTCAAGACCTTTAAAACGGTATATTAAGTATGTCTATGTGGCTTTAATTGTGACACTGCAAGAGCGTTTTTAAGAAAATGCCAAATTGAACGCACTTTTGAGCTGAGATGACCACAGGCCACCCAAGTTCTGACTATGTATTAAAAACAGTAAACATTGAAGCAGTGAATTACAAGGTTTGTATGGGAGTTGTTCTGATAACTTGGAATAATAACGTAAATTTAGTTACAGATCTTCTGTAATACAATAATAATAATAACCTTTATTTAAGTGTCTAGCTAAAATAGCAGTTTAACAACCACTAAATGGGGACACTATTCAGTAAATAAATAAATACATAAATATAATACTAATAACTATAAACTACCGGTCTAAAATCTATGGTGCTATTTACAATAGTATAAGTCTAAAAAACTATTATACAAATCATATAAACAAGAGGCCCTGAGTGGCCTTAACTTGGGCCACCTAGGAATAGGTGAATACATGTAGTTATGGAGTTCCAACATATTTTTGTGTCATACATGTACATGGTTTGTTCTGGGGAAGCCAGATAATAGAAGTCATCAGCTTGCCTGTTTGTTGCCCCATTTCAGATCATGTGATAGTTCTCTAGAAGATTCAGTGCTTTGTTTTCCAATTATAGAAATTGTACATTTCCTCTTGGGAGACAGAAAAATAAAAATGCATTATTCAAGAAAGTCATGTTGTCTGAAATGGTACAACAACCAGGCCAGCTAACTAGGTCTATTGATTCACTGTTCATGCTCATGATCATAATGGGAATCACCTTCTGTAGGAATGCAATCACATGGTTGTACTAGATGGCAAACAAATCTTAATTCATATAATAATAATAATAATGGTCTTTAATTCATTGATAAAATACATATCATATGTTACAATGTAATTTAATAAAATACGGAATACTAATTACAATCTAAATACAAATACAATTGTGTATACACATTAAATACTGTTAATGATACTTGATAATAATAATGTTGTAATCATATGTTAAATTAAGTTACTAATATAAAAAGGCAAGTAAAAATCTAAAAAGCAAATAAAAATCTAGAATACAATTCCTAACATTTGATCTATTTATTAATGTATACAACTATGCTAGCCTGCAAAAGCAACCGCCTGTTGCACGCCCACCCAACGGGCCCACCCAAACAAGGGAAGTCCGCTGGGTGAACACACAAGAAGCGGCCACCCCTGCAGGCTATAACTATGCACGCGAGGTTAAAATAGGTGACAATAAAAGGATTAGACAGCCAAGTTGTACTTAAAAATGAGACGATTAATGAAGCAGTTCTTAAAACGTGAGGTATTAACTTTAGGGAGTAGACTATGCTTCTTTCTAAGATTATATTGGGTAACTTTAGCTTTCGGAAGGAGATCATTCATGGGATGTATCTCGAGTTTTCTAACTTTGTTGAATAACTGCTTATCCTGTCTCTCTAACAGACAATGTACCTTAATATGCTTAGATATATATTTACGTTTGAAACAACGATCTAAAAAACACTGAATAGTAGTAAGTTCTGCATCAGATGCAGCACAAACTGAAAGGCCATAGGTAATGTTAGGTAGAACGATACTGTAAAATAGGTGATCTACTTCTGTCTGGCTATATATCCTTCTTTTCTCAGAGATCTAAGTACAAATAGGCATTTATTAGCCTTGTTTAGCTTACTTCTTACGTGAGAGGAGAATCTACAGTTCGATTGAAAAGTCACTCCTAAAATAGTGAGCTCCGTGCATTGGGGTATGTTTCTGATAATTGTATAGGGCTCTAAGTTATTTTTCTTTCGGAATACAAGTTCCTTACATTTAAAGGCACTTGTACGAGATCAGTAGTGTTTTTAGCAAAATCTGTTTGTAAATGCTATTTTCCACTTTTAATCGATTGCCAATCTTTGTACACAGCGTTTTTAAAAATAAGCTTGCCATCCAGCATCCATGGCAATGGCTTTCCCATGGCCACAGGTCACAAGCTCAATTCATTCGTTCACAAAGTATTATACCAGCACATAACTGTTTCCTGCAAAAGGCCTAATTCACAACTGCTCCCAGTCATTATAATAAATCAACTTCACATAACACTCTCTAAAAAACTAACTTGCTCAAAAATATTAATTGAGTTTTTTTGTATTTTAGAAAACAATTCTTTTTAGCAGGGTTTAACCAACCCATACTTTTCAACATTCTTAGAAATCAATGCTTTTCAGTAGGACTAATGGACTGATAATATTATTTCTAACTTCACTGTCCAAACACAGGTGCTATTATATTGTGGAATACATGTAACTTTTCCTTTAGCTAATAATAGCTATAGATACCCCTTGTGAATATTTAGGGTTGGTCATTCTCAATAAATAAAGTCATCTATCTAGATCTGTATGCAGTTTCATTTTCGAGTAGAGTGGTGAATTTTCCAAGATTAGAGCTAGTGTTCATTATTTTTCTATATCCTGCAGGAGGCTGAAATTTATAACGAATCGTACGTAATTTCCACACGTTTTCTTCGATCACTCGGCTTTCCCGAATTCTTACTATGTCATGAAGTGACTGAGTGAAAATACCGATGCTGGCCATGGCCAGACAGGAATTGGGCTATTTACTGCTACATTTGATGCCATTACTTTTAACAGAAACGAATATTAAACAAGAAGATACTCATATCAATATTTAAAAGTACTCCTGTCGCTTACCGAGAGGAGGTACTAAGCTGGCTTCATATCAAAGAACTGATGAGGGATATCATGTCAAGTTTACAACACCATTTGACAATGGAGTCGTAACTATATAAGCTTAGATTGTAAAGATGATCCGAACTGAAAAATTAGGCCATTTACTACAATGTAGTAAATGGCCTGGCCCGAGTAATTATTTACAATATATACAAATTATGTAGGGACACTTAAGCATTACACAGAATGCAGGTGGCACATTAATTTTGCTGTCTGTAAGCCTTGGGGCAAGGTCCACCGTACGTATGTTACTTTTGAAAGCAGATTATATTATAGTAGATCACTCCCTGGTGTGTCTTGGTACAATGGCCCATATTTTGGGTCCCATATATATGTTAAATCTAGGTAAAATGTAGTCATTATTGCATAAATTATAGTTAGTATTGGGACTTTGGAAAAGGCTACTGACAGATATAGTTAGGGGATATGTTGCTCTTAACCTTATACATGATAATGTCCTGTAATCTTCTATTCTGTACAGTACATAGCCTATAGCTCTGTCTAGTAATTTACCATAGCTTGACAACCTGTTACAGTAGACAGCCCTCAGTGCTCTCTCCTGAATACGTTCTAACTTTCTAACATCACTTGCCCAGCAGAAGTACCAAACAAGGTGACAGTAGGTTAAATACGGAAGAATAGCAGCTTTGAATAGTTGCAGCTTAGTATCTGTAGGTATCAGATTCCTAAGCCTTGTAAGAACTCCTACATGCTGGTTACTCCTCTTGCATATATTGCTTATGTTTACAAGGTAAATAAAGGAAGAAGGAAATTGTTTTGTTGTCCTATTTGTGTTCAGGTCACTAGAATATGGTGTTTTATGGAAGTCTTGAGTTCCTAATAAGGGCCTATAAAGTTCAAACTCCTACAAGTGACATAAACAGTTAACTTACAATTGAGGGTTCCCACTATCTTAAACAGCACACATGAAGTTCTGCTTGTAGCTGAGTTCTTGCATGTAAGGGGTTGTCTCATTATCCTACCATCATATTTTCCTGCACTTGAATTCCACTGTAATAAAAAAAAAAATTGTTCAAAAAGTACAATATAGCAAATATTGTTTTTAAGTTGATTGTAAAAAAAATATTTAAGAAAATGTATGTCTGTGTATAAATTAATGATGTCAACTCACTCAATCAATTTGATTTCAAGTGCGAACGGGAAGGAATTTTTGAACCGATTTTTAGAGCATTGAAATTGGTGAAAATTAAAGAAACAAAAAAATGTTTCCAAAACAAATGAGTCAACCGATTGCTGTTTATAGCTCTGGCTTTTAAGCATTAATTCATCCCTTGAAGTAACATTGCAGCATCATATTTCTAACATGTTTGATGCAATATATTTTTTCCAGTTACATATGCTTCATATTGCAATGGCTGGTTTTGGACGGTTTGGTTTGAAAGGGTTAAATGTCTTCATGTGCGTACTGAAATGTCTTTGTGAGCATACTGAAATGTTTGTCCATGAACAGTTTGTAAGAGATTAACTTCTTTAATTTAAGATACTTTTCCATTTTAAATTGTTCACTGTTGTTACTGAACAGTTTGTAAGGTCAACTTCTGGATCAGCGATCATTATAATAAACCAAGGAAATACCTTTCTTAGTACATGTCCTATATATTACTTTTCCCAAAAAGTCCAATCCAACTGCATGGCTGTCCTGATACCCCACCAGTATGCAATATGCAAGCTGTGGTAGCCCACAGTAACAACCGCAAGCAGTTCAAAATTAGAAAGAATCTTCGATCAAATTGTAACCAGGTTGAGTTGGACAGAAATTATGTGACTCCCTGTACCAAAGTTGAAGACCTGCAGCAGGTCTTCCTAATAACTGTATCTAGGCAAAATGTAGGTGACCTGCAGGTTAAGTAGATGTCTGCAGGACTGTCCTGGGTCTGCTGCAGACAAGCATCGAAGTTGTGTGGAATTTTGTCTGCTCCACATCTGCTGATTAATGTGCTGCAGGTCTGCTGCAGACGAGCGTTGAAGCTGTGTGCACTTCTGTCTGCTCCACGTCTGCAGATTAACGCAATGTAGGTTTACTGCAGACAAACATCGAAGTTGTGTGGACTTTTGTCTATTCCTCGTATATCAGTATATAATGCCAAGATGGCTTGATCAACGCTGATGCCGGTTATTTTTGTTGCCTGACAAGTCATGTATCCAAATTCGGTATGTACCATAGTTTCAATGAGTATTTCATCGACAAGAGCTTTGCATGCCGCTTCCAAGCGTGTTACATACAGAAATTGTGATCCTGTGCACTTCATATCACACACGCTGAGTTACAAAATAATTAACACTGAAATTGTGATAAGAGTGTCCGCTGAGTGAAGACAAAAACATGCACCATGTACGTACATTTACGAATTAGAATGAATTTGGGCTCTTCTTAGGTATCTGAAGCTTAAGAAGCACAGTTTAAACACATTGACTTTGTAGTTTTTTTTATGTTCTGGGATTTAAAGAGAGAATACATATTTGTTTTTCTGTTCTTATCAATGTGCATTCCGGTAGAAGTGTGCACGGTACGTGTACCGTATAAATAAATTTGATGGATAATAATAAATAATAAATAATAAACTTTATTTAAGTGTCTAAGTTTATATTTAGCTTTGACAAGATAATTGGGGACACTGTCCTATCTAACTTATCTATTATATCTATAACCCAGCCAATTTGCTAAAAATATCAAAGTGTATAGTAAAAAGATTAAAATTAATAGATATGAATAAAACAGAATCTATATACTTATTATAATTATAAATGGAGACTAAAAATATATATTGTATAACATACATTAAGGTATTCCTAAAACAGGATACAACTACGATATCCAATTCCAATCACACGATCATGCAACGGTATTCACGTTTGGGCGCCTTTTTTTCAAACTGTTTGTGCTTATCTTTATCAGCCGTCAATCGGTTTAGTTTGCATATTTATTCAACTAAACAAGTTAGCCACAAACATTCATCAATATCACGGACAACAGAAAAAGTAACATGGACTCTAGTCTATTTAGTGTAATCTCAAGAAGATACATGTACATGTACAGTGCAGCTATATGCAGTGGAATAAAGGAAACATCATAAAGGGCCGGGAAATCAAAGTAGGATCTGCAGCTCATTTGATTGTTTCACGGTGATCCTCTTGGCGAAGAGTGGCCTGTGATAGTTGCCAACTGACCTTGTATTAAGTTATGTAATTTGCTCAGTTAACTGAATATACATTATTGGCAATAATTTTTGCAATTTGTTTAAAATAAGTTACAACAAACAACATTTATTTCACTCTAGATGTAGGAGTTACATGTGATAGAATGATAATGAAAAAAACCTGGGGAAAAACGAGAAGCTATCTAGTCAGGAACACTCTAATTGGCGGAACACAGGCTGGAACACAACTTTCAATATTTTACAACATTTCTTTCCAAATTTTAATACCTTCACTTATAATAAAAGCGCAAACTGTAATTTGTTCTAGAACGATTAATAAAGTATGTTTGTTTTGAAACTTGTCTTGTTCGGTATTGGTGTACATGAGATAGAGGGACAAATAGACCAGTGAAAGTAGAACCAACTGTTTTATAATAGACATCGTACATAAACACGTTTGCATGCAATTCATATAAAATATTAATCATTAATAGTCAGTAATTCTAGTTTGAAGAATAAAGGAGGTGTATGCATGGGCATTCCACTTTTCATTTGAAATTACTCTAATTGCTCTTTTTTGAAGAGTGCATAAAGGCTTCCTCAAAGTGGGATAAGAATTTCCCCAGAGTAAAATACCATAATTCATATGTGGGTAAAATAAGGAATAGTATATTTGTTTTAAAACTATTGGGGGTGCATGATGTTTGGCTTTGTATAAAATACCTAATGATTTTGCAAGTTTCAGCTTGATAGAGGCTATTTGTTCTTTCCAGGTTAAGTGTTGTCGAGTAGAATTCCTAAGTATTTAGTGTGATTTCTTTCCTCAATTAATTCATTATTAATTTTTATGAGTGGAGAGTTAGGATTTTTTTTGTTTAGGATGAAAAGTAACGAAATTGGATTTAGATACATTCAAGGATAATTAATTTGTTATATAGAAGCCATTCGTCAATTGAGCTTAGGATCACTATTTACTGATGTTTCGATGTCATTTATATTGTCACTATCGTAAAATAAACTAGTATCATCAGCAAAGAGAAAACATTTAAGAGATCTGATAGAGTTAGGGATATCATTTATGTAAAGAAGAAACAGTAAAGGGCCAAGGACCGATTCTGTGGTACACCACATTCAACGTTTAGTTTTTCGGAAAGGGTGCCATTAATAGATACAAGTTGCTTTCTGTTATTTAGATATGATTTGAACCAATTTAGAGGAGTACCTCTGATGCCGTAGCCAGGGCTTCTGACAGGTTGCACGGTTGCGGATCCGCACAATTCCTAAAAATCTGCAAAATCCCACACAATTTGTTGAAAATTTTAATCAAAACAGGCATTCCTCTTGTTTACTGTGATTTTTGGAAATATTTAAGGCCATTTTCACCCCATTTACCTTCCAAAACATGTTGAGAAATCCCTTGTTTTGTTCGAACGGCTCGAGCAGATTAAAAAAACAACAAGGCGCTCCATTCATGGCTTGCACTGGCCTGGGCTCTAGTTTGTAAAAAAAAATAGCAAGGCATTCAATCCATGGCTGTGCGCCAGCCTGGGCTCTAGTTTCTATTATATTGTTTTTCATTGGTGGATTGTGGTAATTGTTTTGCAAATAGCGAATCAGAGTCGTTGTTAAATAGCGCCTCGTGGCTCGATCTTCTATGATCATTTTGCTCTCGAGCGGAGTGTAAACAAAACTATCACATTTGAGGTTTGTTTTTGGGTCAATTTTGCGAGTTTGAAAGAAATCAATCAAAGGAATACCTTCTCTGATATCTATTCCTTCAAATTAAAGCGATCTGGGCATTTTGGGGTCAATTTTCTGTTAGAAATGTGTACCGAAACGATAAGCGTGAAAGTATTCACAGACTCGAGAGCTTTTCTTTACCCTCTGCTCGAACGTCAGAACGAACTGGCTTTTAAATAAACGATTTTTTTTTTAGCCTGTTGAAATTTCTTAAAATATTGCGCAATCCCGCACAATCAACATTTTTTCCCGCACAACGTACGTCCAAAATTCCGCACAATTTTGATTTTTTTTTTCGAAACCTGTCAGAAGCCCAGCGTAGTGTTCTAATTTATCGGTTAGTATGTCTAAATTTACGGTATCAAAGGCTTTTGCAAAGTCTAAGAATACTATTATGGATACTGTTTTGCTTTCAAATGAATTTATAATATTATTTATTAAGTCTAGTACTGCATGCAAGTATTGTAGATTTCTTTTTTTGGAAGCCATACTGGTGTTCCAAAATTATTTTTTCTTTGTTCAAAAAGTGTTTTAGCCTAGTGAGCATAAGTTGTTCAATAATTTTGGAGAATATTGGTAAGAGAGAAATTGGCCTATAATTTGTTATGTTTAATTTAGAGGCTCCTTTATGGAGTGGAATTATTTTTTGAACTTTTAATTTTTCAGGGAAACATCCATTTAAAAAACAGTCGTTGATAATGAGTTCTAAAGGTGAAGCCAACAAATTGTATGAGAGTTTAATTAGACTTATTGGAAAATTATAAATACCAGGGCTTTTATTTGGATTTAAATTACAAATGAGGTCATTGATTTCAAATGAAGTTACAGGGTTTACAAAAAAACAATCATTTATACAAGTTCTCAGAAAATCTTTATGGGACTTTTTGGCTGGTTTCATTTTAGATACCAAATTGATGCTATTATATTAAAATATAGGTTAAATGTATTTGCAATTTGGCTAGGATCTTTAATTAGGTTATTTCCCTCTTGAAGAAGATTTTTTTTAGATTTTTTGATACCTTAATTGCCATGTTTTCTTCATATTATTTTTTTATTTGTCAAAGTAACTAAGATAATATCTCTTTTTTGAGGATCTTATTAGGTGATTTATGTTGTCTCTGTATAATTATTTATAGTGAAAATATAATTTATTTTCTTTAGTTTCATATATTTACCATATAACCGGTTTTTAATATTCATTGATTTGTTAATTGCTTTAATTTGGTAATCCAAGGTTTAGTAGATTGTTTTAATTGTCTTTTTGATAGTTTATTTAATGGAGCATGTTTGTTTATAATATTGAGAAGGTTATCATGGAAAAAATTGTATTTCAAGTCTGTCGTGGGTAAAAACGAAATGTTTGCCTCCAGATTAAGATGTCTAATAAGAAGAGCTCCTTGTTGAAGTTTGTATAGTCCCTTTTGGAGCAATTTTCTGAGGAGGCAAAATTCACATTTGTATCAGTTAATTTAATATAATAAAGTTTGGTAAATGATCAGTGATGTGTGGTATAAGATTGCCAGATACTAGATTTGATTTAAGTGAGTTTATCCAGATGTGGTCAATAAGTGATGGAGTTGAGTATAAGGCAAATCTAGTAGGTTGAGGTATTTGGGGGAACATAAAGTATGATAATAATAAATGTAAGTAGTCATTGATGTAATCTTTGATGTCTCCACATAAAATTTTTGTTTTGTTTTCCTTAGATAAGGTATGTAGTGTTTTTTCGAGATAGTCTAGAAATAATTTTGGATTTTTTTGGGATTTGGATGGAGGTATATAACACCTGTTATAAAGTTGGATTTATTATTATTTAATATTTCCAGCCATAAAGCCTGGAATTCACATTCACTTGAAAATAATGACTGTGATAAATCATCTCGTTTAGTGTAGTGCAAATCATTAGAAATATAAAAAAAACATCCACTGTTGGAAGTAGAGCCTGGCTGGGGTTCAAAATCATCATGATAATTTAGTAATTTTGGTATTCAATATGATTTTTTCTCTTTCTCCTTGGAAAGCCATAGTTCTGATAGTGCTAATAGTGCTAATTAAAATTAAAGTCAAGACTATTTAATAAAATAATTTTCTAAAGAGTCAAAATTTTGATTTAGACTGCGAATATTGGTGTGAAGTAAGGAAAAGTTACTATTATGTTTTCCTGTGTTTTGAAGACTAAGTTTATGGAAGTCATGAAGGTTGTAATAATAAAAGTTGGGTTCGACAGGAACTTCTGCATCTGGATCGCATTCTAGTTCTTGGTTTGTGGAATTATAATTAGATTGAGTCTCTAATGTGTGATTCCACAAGTGAATTTAAAGGATATGCAACTATAACAGTGGCTTTCTGAGGACAAGGCAGACCTTTCAAGTCCAAGAACGAGTCAAACACAACGCGGGAATCATTTCAAACACCATAGACTTTCCCCAACCAGTATTAGCAGCAAGGCAAAAACATCTTCTGCATGAATTTCAAAATTGACTCTTCTTGTTGAGGTTTGAGACTTTCGATCTCTGGGAAAAGGGACTTGAATGTTACAGAAACTGCTTCAGAGAAATACTTTTGCATGTTGTCTTCTGTCATCATCTTGATTGAATGTAAACCCAAAACCGGTTTTTCGTTCGCTAGGTTATCTAGCCAATCATATCGACGGATATTATTCCTAATTATAACTAACCAATAATAAGCCTGGTACAAATTCTGTACCAAGTTCAAACATGGAAGTGCATGAGATTGGCAAGCCATGCCACCAGAGGTTCTCATCGCTTCGCTCCTCAACTTTTGTCGCTATGCTCCTCGGCGCCTAACTTTCACGAAGGGAGGCAGTAGAACCTCTGGTACCCAGGGTAGGTAGAGATAGGCTTGCAAATAAATCACAATTGATATCCTTGTACTCAAACAAAAAACAAACAAATATAAATCAGTCCAAGCTAGCTAGAGCTAGCTAAAAGTTTGTAATGAACTGCATATATATACATATAAATTATGTGTGTACGTAATTAATAACTGTACACAACAGGGTAGGAAATTATTGGCAAAGAAATGTTTTGTGGGAGCTACATTGTAGCTAGAAGGTCCCAGACAATTATTTACCTGTAATCATGATATGATAAATGATATGTTTTTCCTTATATTCTCTACTGTTGCTAGTTTTTACGATGTAGAAAACGTAAATTATTGCACTGTCATTCACAATTTGTACCGGTAATTTGTACGTTTTTAAGATGGGGGTTATATTCGATTTAAAAAAATCATTTTTGGAATGAGCATGTTTCGTTTCTCTCTTCTCGTGAAAGAATGCAGAGCATGTTATTCGTGAGATCGGCTCCTTTTCGCATCTGTTGAAAATATCAAATTAACCTTTCGGGCCATTCTCCATATCACGCTATCATGGCACAGTATTTATTTCACCTGCAGCTCACCTACATTTCGCCTGTCGCTTTAATTAGCTCAGACCTGCACAGTATCTATTTCACCTACAGCTCATCTACATTTCACCTGTCGCTTTAATTAGCGCAGACCTGCACGGCTTCAAAACAGGCAAGCTAAAGACCTGAAACAGCCGTATAGCAGATCTATGGCAGCCGAACTGCAGACTTAATTGTCCTTGAAGACCTACTGCAGGTAATCTGCAGATGCTCTTGATTCATTAGATACTTTTGATTCCTGTGATACCCTTGATTTGCATGACACAGTAACTAAGTTATTATTTCAAATAAAATAATAGTAAAATACCACTATCAGTTGCAAGAGACTAAAATATATTTTGGCAAGAACTGAAGGACTCTATTCCGACTCGGAGGTTTTTAGGGCCCCTTGTCGGGTAGGCACAGTGACTAAATTATTAATGAGATTTAATAATCATAGTTAACTCGGAGATTGGCCAGCATATTGTTCTCAAAATTGTATGTGTAACAGGGTCGTCTTGTGTGATGAATTTGTCCCCATGGTGAGTTATTTTGGGATTGCTTGCTAATAGCTATTGGCCAGCAGACAGTGCTCATTTGGCGCATGTGCAACAGGGCCATCAAATGTGACAAGTTTGCCCTCGTGCTCAGTTCTAGCTTGCTTGCTTTGCATTTGCTTGCCAGATTGCCCCAACCACCCATCCCCCCAGGTTGAGAATCTTGCAAGATCTTGCCAAGATCTAAAATCTAATCTTGGCAAGATTCTCAACCTGGGGATCTACTATGGTAGGTCTAAGACCTACATGTACATGTAGGTAAAAATCTTTTTTTCCACTGTGAAATCAGTGTGATGCCTGTGCCGGGGGTTGACCTGTGGCTTGGTTGCCATGGTTCCCTCCTTAGTTGCGCATTGCTTGCCTGTTGCTAGTACTTGCATTGCAAATGGCACCTATACCCTCCATCCTTTCCTACATGTACATGTATATTGACAAGTTAATTTCAAATAAAATAATAGTAAAATACCACTACAGGTAAACACTAGCCAAAATTTTAAACAGAAACAAACAGCAACACATTAAACCTCAACCCTAACACAACCCATAAAACCAACCCTAACCACTTCGTAAAGAAATAAAACAAATTTGACCAAATTAAAATAATTATACCAGTTTAAAAAAATTGTACCGATTCAAATACTATTTAACTGGTTCAAAAAAAATTTGAACCAGGGGTTAAAATTGAACCACAACAGCTAATTATTGTACAAAACAAATATATGTATTTCTGCTGTGGGTCTGTCCTCTTATTTATACACAGATGACATCACAATGTGATGAGAACAGCACTTCATCTTGTGTTGTCACCTGTGTATCTATAAGAAGACACATCAAAATGACAAATCAATGAGAACACAAAATTAGCATACAATAACAGTGACATATAAGCAATGGTAGGACTGCATGGAGTACCAACATATAGCATATATAATTTATATATATCAGTTACACTTAAGATTCTCCTTTTCAACTTGTTTTTATTTATTTAATAGCTTTACAGGCAGAGATAAAGACTCGAAGTCCAAACAAGCTAAGCCTGTTGAAGAAATAATCAATTACACACTCAAGAAATAATCAATTACACAATAAATTACTGTTTGATGTTTTGTTATCAACATGTGAACATTACTATACCGTCAACTGGTTGGTCCATGTGTTGAGTGATGAGAACCCCAAAAGATCCATTTCTGGAACAACTTTCCATTTTCCTTGGTCAAGGAACTCAGCCTTCCCACTGATTGAACATCTTGGGTTAGACATCGGGGGCATTATATCTCTTAGTCCATTTCTTGACAAGTCTATCACAAATAGCTTGACATTATCTCCCCCACCTCGTAATTTGAATGTGCAACCTACATTGTACATGAAAAGATATGGAATAATTAACCATAGTTATAAGCCAATCTTCTAATTTAAAGGGAACCTCAGCTGAAGAACAATGATGTTTCTTGTGGATGCATGACATGAACATCTTCCACTGCATGTGCACTATCATAATTATATATACAAACGTATAGTTCACCACAAGATTTTCTGATTATGCTTGCCTGGATGAAATTGATCATGTGATGTGATAGTTGTCATCCATCAGATGCAATCATGTGGACACCTCCATACACTGGACACCTCCATACACTGGACACATTCATACACCAGACACCTCCATACACTGGGCACCTCCATACAACAGACACCTCCATACAACAGACACATCCATACAATGGAACCTCTGCATAATGGACGCCTCCAAACAGCAAACACCATTCAGAGGCCAAACTAAAATTATGCATATAAAACTATGTATACCTCGATCTGTACAAATTATGGACAGCATGAGAAAAATACTGTACAAAGCAGAAAGGGCAAAATTGGTCCAAGCAATGCAATTTTTACTCACAAAAAATCAACTGTCTGCTGTGTCTCTTATTTTGCACTTTCTGCTTCCTTGCAAACATATTTCCAAAGTTTTCTCTAAAGTAAAGTAAAGTAACGTAAAGCAACTTTATTTAAAGTTGGTAAATCATGACAGTCTGGTGATATACTGATCAACTTGAGGCCAACGTGGGACCTGGTGCTTTGCACCCTCAAATAATTTTCGTAGGCTACGGAAATCAGAAAGATCAGTGTTGTTACTGTGGGACTCTCGAATCTTATTTCTAGATATAATGTTTAACTGACTTACTTTTATCTTAATTTTTGGATATTATATACCTTATAAAATGAAACTTTCGTTGAATATGTCTTCGAATCCTGGTCTACTGGCGAGTAGAGGAATGCAGAAGAAAACAAGTCAGAGGCAAAGCAACTCGACAAATAATCCTTCAGCAGTCCACATTTTGCCTTCTCTAGGTCTACAAGAAAACACTTGCAGTTCAAAAGCACTACTACCATGAGTTTCCCAGGGATTTGCTTCACTATGGGCCAGCAGGACTGGCTTCATTGGAAAGACAAAGCAAACACTTCTGGCATCAAGATCATGCGTAATTATAATTTTGCACGGCTCAGCTCCACTGAGGTGTTACCACTTCTGTGAAACATCAGATTTGCATTTTTATTAGCAGAGAAAGCAATGACCTTAACCTTTTTTTCCTCGTCCAGTCCTACTACTAAATCTACGACCGTGGGAGCAAACTCTGATCTGCTGAGTTCACTAGCTGTTTCTTCACTGTGAGTGAAGGCATATACATGTAACTGGCTTCCTGCCAAGTACTGTTCAAATCATATTCGAAGCATCCAGGGAAAATTCATGGCTCCTTTGGGTTTTTAATCTGGCAGAAATTATGAAATTCATTACCCAAAGCATATGTGTACTTCTTTTATGAATTCAAACTAATAATTAAAACAACTGAGAGCATTTTACTTTGACTAAAATCTAACCTTTTATTTATGTGGCCATTGATAAACAAACTACATGTAATCAAAACATTGGTGCAAAGCACCATGGGCTTGGACACCGAGTCTTTACCGAGCTAACTGGGAGGTGATTCTGCATGTTCTATCTTGTTTCTCAGCCAGCCAATTGAAAATGTGTCTCCATAAAATTTGTATTTGCATGGTATTTTGAGACCTAAGTCTGTGCCACAATTTACTTTTGTTCCAGTAACCTCTGCTATTGCTAATTTGTTCATGCTTTTATTCAGAATTAAAGCATAAAATCCATTTGCAAAAGTAGAGTGGCAATTTTATGGCCATGAACACTCAAGCTGCGATTCTTTCACTGCAACTGCCTCTTAAGATCCTTTTTGCTGCTAGCTAGGTTCTCAATAGCAAATAATATTATCTCCAGTCGCATGCATCCAAATGTTGCCATAAGCATTTTAACCCTGATGTACCAGTTACACTCAAATACAGTAGATTTTAATGGTTGTCAAGTGACAGGTTCATTTGAGCATGTAATGGCCCGTCTGGAAATTACATTCACAACAACAACTTACTGTACTGTCCTCCCAAATCCCCAGCACTAAAACTGAAAAGCATGAGAGAACACCTATACTCACACATGTCGTACTAGCTAGTTCTTCAGTCCCATGCCAGAAATAGATGGCAAAATACAAAACCGCTAGACAGTGGACACCTCCAAACAATATAATTTATAGACAGCAAGCCTCGGTCTCGACATGTCTGTTATTAAATGGAGGTTCCACTGATTTGCATTATTAATATAAGGGACCATTCATTATTTATGCCTGGGGGGGGGGGGGGGGGGGGGCTGGCAAGATTAGTTCTAAACTAGGCCGTTTCCCCATCATTATTGAAGTAAAATCTAAGGCATTATCATTCTGGGCCCGCCTTCTAACATTAGACGAAAATAGAATCGCAAAGCAAGCCTACTTAGATATGCTAAGTCACACAAATTCGAAGAACTGGGCAATGCAAATTAAAGCTATATTATTTCAGAATGGCTTTGGCTATTGCTGGAAATCCCAACAAGATGCCGTTATTGATGAAAACGAGATCAAGCGGTTTTATAAATATACCAAACAAAGACTAGAGGATATTGAAACTCAAGACTGGAGATCAAGCATCTTCGATGATGAATCCAGATCAGTGGGAGGAAACAAATTAAGAACATTTCGTGAGTTCAAAACAGAATATAAACTCGAAGATTATTTATTGGAAGTTAAAAACATAGATCATCGCAGAGCACTAACTAAGTTAAGAATAAGCGACCATATTTTACAAATTGAAAGAGGCCGTTATAACAGAGTTTATGTGAGTCCTGAATTGAGAATATGCCCACATTGTCAAATTATGGAAAATGAAGAACATTTTTTATCTAAATGTCAATTATATTCTGATCTGAGAAACTCTCTTTTTCAAGATATAAACAAAAAAATAACAAACTATAAAGATTTAATTGCACCAAAAAAACATAAGCCAGAAATAGCAAAATACATCTATGAATGTTTTAAAGTTAGGCAAACCATCCTTGTATAGAATATTGGAGAAGCATGCCTATGTACAGTCTGTTGCTTGGCACTCTAATAAAATATGTCTTGTCTTGTCTTGTCTAAACAACAACAAAATGTCTTGACCCCCCTCCAAACAAAACAAAATTTCATAACCCCCCCGCAACACAATTCTGAAAAATATAAAGCCCCCCCCCCTCCCTCCCTCACACTGTTCACAGTTTGACATTTACAGAGGACTAAACACGGACTGAACATTATGTGGATCGGCTCTACTAAGGGGGGCCGGAAAAAAAAATTGAAATTAAGGTTTCTGAGATCGCTGGAAATGCACCCAAACCTACCTTTAATTAATTTCTGATGGATCTAGATGATATTTTTTTACTAATGGAGTTTCAAAATTAAGATGAGGCAAACAAAATATTAGGCAAGACAATTGAATGGTGGTTGCATTAGGTGCTCTGTATGTTTCTCATTGGATTGGCTGATTACTATTTAATAAAGCAAGGTATTTCTCTGGGGGGGTCTGGGGATGCTCCCATGGGGGAAAATTTTGAAAATTGCGGCCCCTTAGATGCCTGGAAATGCACCCAAAAATATAGACAGCCCCCCCCCCTTCTATGCTTATTTTTTTCTGTGACCCCCCCTCTCATGCTCTTGAATTTTTGA